>OW569408.1:20389396-20508237 GCA_937654795.1 Cistogaster globosa
AAAACTCATTTTTTTATTGTTTCAATATTTTTATATGTACATATTAAAAACTAAGAAACATTGATTGTATTAATAAAATATAAAACAAGTATTTTTTAGGAAAGTACATTACAGTTCGGCCAATCTGACAATTTGATTGACCACAATCAAAAAAACAACAGCAAAAATGAAAGTGGTGTGGCATATAACGTAGATAAATTAATTTGGTGTTACCCATTTCCTAAGTCGTTTAGCTTCTACAATTCCTTTGTAAGGAATTTGAGTAAGCTGACAATTATCAACATCTTTAATAATATAACGATCATTAGATAATACCTTTTTTACAATTAAAGGCCCGCGATATTTCTCGATAAATTTTTTATTTTTACCAACAGTATTATCAGTATTCAGGACTACAACATAATCTCCTACTGAATATTGTTTAGCCGGTACATGACGTTTGTAAAAATAGTTCTCGTTTCGTTTCTGAGATCGTTCAATTTCATATAATGCTCTTAATCGTTGTGATACTAAATCTTGACCATTCTGGGTTTCTACCTTATCATCCAAATATTCTGTTAAAGTATCAATTATTGTACCGCGTTGTTTTACACCAAATAATAATTTACTTGGTGTTTCTTTTGTAGAGCTATGTACGGTGTTATTTATAGCATACTCAACTTGAGATAATTTTAAGGACCAATCAGCATGGTCAATTGGATTACTTATCTTACTTAAAATGCCTTTTATCACTCGATTTACTCGTTCAACTTGACCATTAGCTTGAGGAGATGCTACCGCTACTTTAATGTGCTGTATATTATTCTTCAAAACAAAATCTGCAAACTCAAGAGATGTAAAGCACGAACCTCTGTCTGATATTAATCGTTTTGGTCTACTGTAGTAATTAAAGTACTTTTCTAAAGCACAACAAACTTCCTTAGTACTGGTTGAATTTACGGGATATAATCTAACAAATTTTGTAAAAGCGTCTATAACAACGAGTATGTGCTTACGTTTTGATTTTAACGATGGAAGGGGTCCAAAATGATCTATATGAATTGTGTCAAAAGGTATGGGCTTTTTTGGAATATTATACAAATTTTGTTCATTTACACGAGCGGGAGCTGAATATGTAATACATTTTATGCAATTTTGTATATAAGAAACAATTTTAGCCTTCATATTTGGAAAATAATAATTTAACCGAATTTGGTCATAACATTTCCCTGGGCCGAGATGACCAATCTTTTCGTGAATCATTCTTATAACGTTTTCTTCCATTTCTTTAGGTACATATAGCATTAATTTATTCATATCATCCCTTCGAAATAAAAGACCATCTATAAGTTCATATCCCTTAACTTTCCTGGATTCCAATTCTGTAATTAATTTTCTTATATTACAATCTCTTCCCTGAGTTAATTGTAGTCTAGTATCTAATTCATTCATATCTACAGCTGCTATTATATTACAATTTGTTATAAAATTATAATCATTTTCGTTCAAACATCTACTAAGAGCGTCAACGTGACCCATAGACGTCCCTCTGCGATGTTGAATTGAATAGTCATAATTTTCTAATTCCAAAGCCCATCTAGCAATTCTAGGATTTACTTGTTTCTTATTCAGGGTCATTGTAAGAGAATTACAGTCTGTTATTATTGTGAAGTGAATAAATTTTTTTTTAAATTAAAATCTTAAAATAATTATGAAAATAGCTAAAGAATGCAAAATCAGATGGAAAAGCTTAAGAAAGTGGTATAGAAGAGAAAAAAATGCTGATGATCTCTCATCTAGTTCAGCAAATAAAATTGGTGTTACGTGTAAATATTATAATAGCCTCGGATTTTTATGGTAGTCTATGAAGTCTGCAAGGTAAGTTTTGCAATGAAATTTACGTGTTTTTCACATTCATGTAATAAAATGTTTTCGTATATCTAGTACAACAAGCAGTTTCTTTGTAGAACTGGATGGAAGTATCGAATGGTTAAATGAAGATAGCCCATCAATCTCTTTAAAGTCTGGAAAAAAAGATGAAAAAATGATTAATATGAAAAAGAAATACCAGCAGCCTCAGACCTCAACCGCGGTAAGCT
Source organism: Cistogaster globosa (assembly GCA_937654795.1). Classification (NCBI taxonomy): domain Eukaryota; kingdom Metazoa; phylum Arthropoda; class Insecta; order Diptera; family Tachinidae; genus Cistogaster; species Cistogaster globosa. The sequence goes on from OW569408.1 coordinate 20,391,475, forward strand.
GACGATACTTAACTAGAAATCCTGGAGTTTGTAAATAGAAAAATTAACGCAAAACATTTATAGTTCAAAGTTACTTTTATTAATTCATTTTTTGAAGTTTTTCATAAAAATAAAAGTGTATACATACATACATTATATTAAATTTTGTACTGTTCTTTTTTCACATTTCGTTTCAAATTTGAAGATATCTTAACAAATATTTGGTTTCGTTTTTATGAATTTAAAGTTAAAAATTAAAAATAGGAAATTCAGTTTATTAAGAGCTAGTAAAAATTGTAACACGATTTGTTTCTTTTAAAGGCAGACTAAATTAAAAATTAATTGAAGTAAGAAATTCGCACAGTTCGTTTCTTAAATTAAGAGATGACTGTAAAGATGTATTTGCTATGTTCAAATCATTCCTAGTCACGCTTTTTAAATTGAGATTTTTAGTTTCCTTTAGATCTCGAGAATTATTGCATTAAGTCAAAGAGAATTATGAAGCACTATAGTTGCTAACACTACCATTAAAAGAAAAAACAACTATATTAACATAAAGAAGTAAAGTGAAATTTAATGTCAATACCTTTTTTGCATTTCTGGCCCAAAAGATATGCAGGTTCTCAAATCTCTTCAATGGGAAGAAAGGATACCTTTTGTAGTGTACGCATATTGTAGAGTACAAATGCATACTCTGATTTAGTTCAAGTGCAAGCATACAATGTATTGGGTTGCACTAAATTATTACAAAGTGTTACTTTGAACCAACCGCATATTTGTTTATATTTGTGTGTGTTGTTTATGGAGTAATACTTTCAGTTTGTATGTCACTATTGTGAAATAAGTCACTTTGGAAATCTGACCCAAATAATGGGAATGCAGAACAAGCGCCAACTAGAACACAGTTCATGCATGTTTAATACAGCAAAGTATGTTGAGTGTAATTCTATTCTAACTATTTGAGTAGAGTTTAAGTTATTGAGTGAGTTTAGAAAGTCACTCATAGGATTAGAAAATGTATAGTATATAAGAACAAAGATTTGTATGAATAAACAATCAATCTTCTTTCTTTACATGGCGATCCTGCCACTTTGAGCATAAAGCGATAAAAGATTCTTTTAAACTAAAGCATATCCTGCTTGTTTAGAAAGAAAAATTAATTACTTAGTCCAGAGAAAAAGAGAAGGATAAAAACATACACAGCTTATGCTTAGTTTTGCCCTTTTAAAAAATAAAAAAAACATCAAACACAATAAAAGTACCATTAACCCACATTAGAAAAGATATTGGAGGAACTCCTTGAGGCCAAGAAGCGCTGGGCAAAGTTGTTGTCAGAGAACAAGGATGCAACAAAACCAGCAATACTAAATGTTGGACCAAAACCTTTACGGATCTGCGAAGAGAAGAAACTCGCACCCAAATTTGAGATCTTTCCCCTACCAAACGTCAACAAAACTAGAGGTGGAGCCTTGGCGAAAGCAAAAAAAGAACTATCAGTTATTATTTCTCAACTCTTCTATGAAGTGGATAAGGGGACAAGGCTAATTTTGGAGGGTAAAATAAAAACCCTGAAGAATATAATAAAGAACATCAAAAAGGAGAATAAGAGGAAAAGGAATGAAAAATAAAAAAAAATTCTTAATTAAGAAAAAACAAGGATAAAGAGGATATTAATAATTAAAAGAGAAAATAGTACATATGAATAATGCTAAATAGGAATTTTATAAAGTGTGTAATATTAATAATTTTAGTAGTTTTATGTATTTTATTATTAAAATATATAAAATATACAATAATAAGAACCCTATTGATTGAAATATCCGAGGTAAAAGGATTTGTAGAGGAAAACTCAAGTTATCTAGAATCGATAAATAAAAAAATTTTGTCCTACATAAAAAAAAAATAAACATTAAAACAAAAATAAAAATTTAAGAATATATATATAAAGAAGAATATAATAATAACTTTATAGGTAATTGGTATGGATTCAATTTTAGAGAGTGTACGAATACTAATATCGAATGCAAAAAGATCATTAAATCGTCCGTATTCAATAGATACTGTATCTGTTAAAAATACAGAAATAAGTAACTTAGAAGGGGATTTCTTAAGATTAAAACCAACTCAAAATCAGAAAGTAGAATTCAAAAACTTGAATAGAGAGGGCTTAGATTTATTGGAGCAACACTCTAATAAGAAAACTAGTATAGACAAGAAAAAAGGGATAAGTATGGAGAACATGAAACGAATTGACAGCGATAATTAAGTTAGTCCCAATTTTCTCGGAAAGGAAGGATGAATTGGCAGATTGCATCAAGAACTTAGAAATAGTAGCACAAACCATACCGGTGGCAAAACAAAATTCATTCTTTGATTTCATATTCAATTCAAGATTAGATTTGAAAGTAAAAAATAGGATCAAACAAATTTCAATTCCTAGAACTTTTGAAGAATTGATTAATGCCTTATATAAATTGGTTAAGAATTCTAATAGCATTTTGAACGAATTGACAAGTATAAAACAAAGGGGTGATAATTTGATTGGTTTTGCCACAAAAATTGAAAGCCTGGTATTTGAATTAAATAAGATACAAATATCTGAAGAAGGCGTAATGAATAGAATTCCAATAATAAACTCGATCGCGAAAATAGCATATAATGCATTTGTAAATGGACTTTCAGATTCACAGATAGTATCAACCAAAACATTCGTGGAAGCTTTGAAAATAGCCGAAAATGCTACATCAAGGTCAAAACAAAGACAAGTATTTTTTCAAAATGTTAGACCTACACAGAATAGACGTGTTGAAAATACCACATGTAGTAAATGCAGAAAAACACATGGCTATAAATGTCCAGCAGAAGGAAAGGAATGCTACAGATGTAAAAAACTGAATCACTTCGGCAATATGTGCTTGTCAAATTTTAACACTAATAACAACAACTCAAACAACAGAAATAACAATTCCAATTACAGAAATCGAAGCCATAGAACTAATATTAATTCTAACAACAGGAACTACTATAAATCCAATAGGAATCGTAATGTAAGCCATATTGAGGATCAGGGAAACTACCTTAGCCCGGAGACCATACATCAGGAATCGCCAAAAGAAAACATGTAATTACAACAAAAATTACGTAAAACTTAACGTTTTGAATACAAACTATCCTTTAACATTCATGATAAATACAGGAGCTGATGTATCCCTGTGTAAGGAAGATTTTGTTTGTCATTATGATAAGGATCCAGATGATTATTGCAACTTAACTGAAATCTCGAAAGAAGTCATTAAATTTATAGGTTCCACAAATATAAAAATTAAAATCGAAAATAATGAAATTCAACATAAAATACAACTAGTACCAAATGATTTTCCAATTAGTACGGACTGAATACTTGGTAGAGATTTTTTCTCTAAATATAAATGGAATATAAATTATGATACGTATATATATTGTCATTTACTATCCTCAATGAGACAGTATCTTCATAAATCTTCATGATAATAGTCCTGTATATATAAAAAATTAACGTTTGCCGCAAGCCAGTACTAAGGAGATAAACGCACAAATTCAAAGATTGTTAGAAAGCATAATATAACCATCTGTTAATCCATATAACGCACCTTTATTATTAGTTTCGAAAAAAGGTCAAACTGATCTAAAGAAGTAGAGATTGGTAGTTGACTTTAGGAAACTAAATGACAAGATAATAAACGATAAATTTCCATTAACTCGCATTAAAGATGTCTTAGACAATTTGGGTAGAGCCAAATATTTTTCAACGTTGGACATGACAAGTTCATTTCATCAGATTGAGCTGGAAAGACAATCTCTACCATATACAGCTTTTTCAACACCAAATGGTCATTACCAATATACCAGATTACCATTTGGATTAAAAATATCATCAAATAGTTTTCAACGTATGTTAACCATTGCTTTGTCTGGTTTTGATTCTGAAGCATTTCTTTACGTCGATGATATTATTGCCCCGGATGTAGTCTAAACCACCATAATTCAAATTTGGTAAAAGTACTTCATCGTTTACAAAAGTATAATCTAAAACTCAATGTAGATAAATTTTCTTTTCTATAACCAGAAGTAATATATCTTGGTCATCTTATAACTCCAGATGGCATAAAACCAGATCCTGAAAAATTTTAAGCAGTAACTAACTATCCTGTGCCAAAAAATGCTGATGACGTCAGAAGATTTGTCTTTGTAATTACTACAGAAGATTAATAAAAAATTTTGCTGATATAGCTAATAATTTAAGCTCATTATTATAAAAGGGTCAAAAATTCGGTTGGACAGAACGGTGTCAAACATCATTTGAAACTCGTAAGATGAAACTAATAAGTCCACCAGTTTTACACCTTGAGGTCCAGTAAGCTTCCTGCGAGAACATTTTCTTAGCGATGGCTCAATCAAATTCAGCAATATTTTAAATTCTTCGTGCTTAAGCCTGGTAGATTTCATAAATAAATTCGGTTTTTTTCTATTACGATATTTACTCCCGTTAAATAAAACCCAAATGAATTACGACTTTTAAACAATTCTTTATTGCCTCTCCGCTGCCCACTTTTCATCATTTTAAGTAAAAGCAAGTCCTCCAAATCTTCCAAAATTTCCATATTATCACACTTTTTATTGTATTTTAATCTTTTTGTTTTGACTTATTTATTTGTTTACTTCAAAATCTCAATTAGCATTTTAGAACAGTGGTGGCATTTTAGTTGTTTTCAAGTATAACTAGCGATTTTATGTCTATTTTTCATTTCTATTTATTGAGTTTTAATAAATAGGATAAGTTATCATCACTGCTAATGACAGAACAATATAATGGTCATCAAAGTTGTTCTTTTAAATCGAGTTTAAAATATTTTTTGCGAAAAAAAACCGACTGCAAAACAGATTTCAACCGTCTGTAACGGTTCAAAAGTTTGATCACATACATCAAATTATATCAACTATTGGACCCCCTATAATTTCCAAATGAAAATATTATACTTGTTGTTATAGCGGACTAAACCTTTCAGGTTACAGGTAACGTTGGATATAAATCCAGTAGGTCAAACTCAGCTTTTAATGCTTTGTTTTGTGCACTTTGAAGTGTTTTGAACTCTTATGTATTCTAATATGCATAAATGTAAAATGTTTACGGACTAATGCGTTAAATACTAAGAGCTTAGTCTTTTTATCAAAGCGGTATTTGAATTTGTGTACAATTCCTGTTGCTTAAGTAATTTTGCATTTCAAAGATTGATTGTGCTTATTGCAGGATAAAATATATTAGAAAAAATATGATCACCATTTACATTCCTATTGTTAAGTCTATTATGATAATAACTATTCAAACAATTTTTCTAGTTTTAACGTTTTAATTTATACTCAACATCTGGATACTTACCTATTTTTCTTCTTGTTTCAACAGTTTTTCTTTTAGTTTTATTAGAGATCGAAATCGTTAATTTTTCCAGGGCGTTATTCAATAATTTGTTTGGAGTTGTTCTACTTTTTTAATTGCAGATTCTGAATATGTGCATGTAAGTCGCACATTTTCTAACTTTTTTTCGTACGTACTGAAACTTTTAAATCACTTACCATTTTAAATAAAGTACATTGTGATCACTCATTTCACATACAATGAAATCAATAAAAAGGCTGTTGGAAATGTTTCTGTATATCTGATCAATTGATTTACTGCCTGCTGGACGTGTTGTAATGTAATGACAATTTACAAAGTCATATTACAAAAAAAAAAAAATATTGGGAAGGACTCGTCAAAAAATCTATATTTTAATCATGAATTATAATTGCAGTTGAGCGATAGTTGACATTCAAAATGTTTTCAATAAAAGCACAGAATATATTTGTAGCACACTTTTGAGAACAATAAAACGTACACATTCTGAGTGTTTTTCTATTGATTTTAAAATTTTGTAACGATACTTGAATTGCTTCAATAAAATGTTTGCTTTCGCAGTATTCAATAACATATTGCGGGCTATCTCTTATATAAAGCAATGTTCCACCGTATCGATCATTTCCAGTGCAGTGAATAACGTTGTAACCTAGAATGTTGAAGATTTGTGTTTAAAGCTTTTATATATAATTTAAATGAATCCATAGTCGTAAAGTAATCACTTTTTTAAAGCATAAAAAAAGAAAGTGTTTTTGCAAAGAAAAATAAGTAGCTTTTAATTAGATGGAACAAATTGAGGGTCTTCATCTTCCAGAAGTATTATCATTCTGCTTATATTCAGATTTCAAACTTCGCGCATTGCTTCCATTCCATTCCAAAATTCCTGCGTGTCATGAGTTAGGGTGTTTTGAGAGCGGTTTTCGTTTGTGTAAGTTCTACCTCTAGATTTATAGAGAGAATAGTAATAAAAAAGTTTAAACTATTTTTTACGAAGTCGTTTACAAATATAGTTTTTTCATTTTCTCTGAGTTTAGACTTGGCAACCACAAGCTTATCTTTAACCATTTTTGAGTTAAACTTTACAACGATAGGCAGAATTAGTCAAAATTCTCTTTTTAAGAAATATGTTTCTTCTATATTATTAGGGATAGAGTATAAAAATAACATACTTAAATTTTAGAATTATTTTCTTTAATAATTGTAAGCCTTATTTAGCAACAATATTTTTTTATTGTGCTTATACTAAATTAGCGTGACTGCTTTGACAAGAAAAAAATAATATAAAATGGGAATCAGTTTGATCTTTCAGATACCACGTGTAAAAGTATACAGTCTAAGTTTCGAAATATTGTCGTATAAGTTGTTGTTTTTTATTTTAAAAAAATTACACCTTTCACATTGCTTAAAAAAGTAGGAAATCTGTTTAAAAAAAGGGATGCCCTCTTTTTAATACACTTTCTCAATTTCATGTTTTTACCAGCTAGAGTAATTAATTTTTTTATCATATTGTCATCAAGTTTATTTTTCTTCCAATAAACTGTCCTAAATCTTATTTGCTACGAAATTTAACCCTAATGATTCTTTTTTTATTCCGATCAATACAAAGATCGTATTTAAACTCGTCCTATTTTCGTTCATCAACGTACATATGCACATCATTTGTTACGTTGAACCTCGCAATACACAATTAGTATGAAGTTGTATTTTATTTGTGTAAAACGTATATTAACTTTTTCACAGTGAATTCTAATTCTAATGAAAACGGTGGTCTATGATTGGTGTAAAATTCTCCATAAGATTTGCCCTACTTGAGGGTTGCATTTAAAGATTTATTGCTATAAGTATGTGTCTATGTGTGTCTCTTTTTAAATTGTTTGGAAAGAAAGCATCTGCAGATAAAAGTAACATCCGTATGGATAACTCTATACCTATACCAGTGTTGAGTTCAAATATTAAAATTTTGTTTATTAACTTAAAAGCAACAAGAAGTAAAACAAACAAACAAACAAATAAATGCTTCATAAAAAATATTTCACAAGAAATGTTAAACAAAAAGAAAACTTCTTTATTATTCAAATGTATTTACATGTATTAATCTACATTTTCCGCATCTATTTTCCTGTTTAATGTTAATGTACGAATGAGTGAGTGCCTGCCTTTTTGTTACCGCTACCAATTAAAATGACATATTTATTTTGAAGTTTTGTTTGGCTTTCTTATGACTAACCTAACTAAGCTAAGATATAAAAATTTGTAAAATTACTGGATGTACAATAATAACGATTCCATGTGAGATTATTAACGGGTTTAATTTAAAAAATATGATAAGGCATGTATAAAAAACTATAAAGTAATGCGGTAATTTTATCAGACTAAAGCAAATAATTATTTGAAGTCAACACATTAAACTATTTTTGAGCGTCAAGTCTTTTGTACTAATGTTTATGAATATGGTGGTTTTTGTAGTAATTATATTTCCATTTAAACTTCCACTACCAACTATTAAATAAATTCTCATGAAATAGTTATGATTACAAACCGATTTTTAAAAAATATTAAACGTGACTTTGGAGTTGTCAATTAAGATTTTCTAAGCTTGGGTTTACAGTAAACAACTTTCCTAATTTTTTTCAGACAACTTTTCATTAGGTAAAAAACGGTGCAAAACATTTCGGGTTTAAGCACATGTTCATTTTTCTTTTATTAATTTAACTAATATTCAGGGAATCCCTCTCTGTGAGAACGTGCCGCAACCCAGAGTTGGGTTACATTCTAATTGGATGCTTCCTAATCGTCAGATTTAGTTGCCAGCGGCTTCTTAATGTGGTTACCGCTATTACGAAGAAATCTGACTTTGCAGAGGGATAAAGGAAAATTAAAGAATGACTGCATAAAGGATATTTATTTGGTAGAATAAGTGGATACTTATTTGTTTGAAAATTTAAATGTTATCACTTAAAAACAAAAGATTTATGTCTTATTGACTTACGGGAAAAAACATAGTCGTACTTCTATATCACACATAAAGAGATAGTATAGCGTATCAAAAGCCCAGTTCTTTAACCACCCACGCGAGCTGGTTCTCATATCTGTCAGTAGTGTGCATGTGTATCTAATTATGTGTATGTATTTTATACTTTTTGTACCTACTTTTTGTGTTGTCCTTTGAAGCGGTTTTGAATAAAATCAATGGTTGAATGAATTACTAAATAAATAAATAAGTAAATGAATGAGTGATTGAATGAATGAATATTTAAGTAAGTGGGTGATGTAGTTACTGAAAGAATGCAAACTTTCAAAACAAAAATAAATAAATAAGTGAAAGCGACAACATTGTAAAATTACGAGCATAAATAAAATAAAAAAAAACAAACGAAATAAAATAATCAGGAAATTGTTCTTTGATCTTAGTTCCTCCGTTTTTTTTTTGCTATTGTGACCGCTGTTGTTGTTGGTTCTGTGTGAGACTGCTACACAATATTTGTTTTATATTAATGTATGGGTTTACGTAGGAATGGGTATGAATAGGTATATGTATGTACATAATTTCATCTTTTTTGTCTTTTGTCATTTTGTTTTGAAACTGTTTGAATGGGCATTGAAGTTTATTTGATTCTACTAAATATTATTGTTACGAATCTTATATAATTAATAAAAAAAAAAAATACACATGCCCCCGCCCAATTTAATTCATTAGTTCATGCAAAATTAACATCTAGGTACGAAGAAAAGTTATCAAGTCCTTTTAAAAACACAGATAACGCTATTATTCTTTTTGTCTATCATCATCCGACTCCTTTTTTTTCTTGTTAATACGGAGACAGAATCAACCCTTTTACATTTCCGAATGAGCGCGCGTACAACTGTCATAATCTTAAAAAAGATTACGAAATACTATTGATAATAAAATTCATATACACAACACAGCTTTTAAAATAAATTTATGCACTATTTAAGTGGCGTTAACCATTATTAATGCTCAGTTTCCTAGTATAACTTTGGCACCGTGACCCTCATACATATGTCTTTTGATTGCGTTGCAATCTATTTAAACTTACGCATTGTTTTCGAAAGACTTGTAAACATTTTCCTCGGATTACCTTTTTTTATTAACGACTATGTCAGAAATAAAAACGCTACTAATAAGGAATTTGTGTTTATAAATTGTTTGTTATAACTAAAGGCGCAGATATTTATGTTCTTAAAAATTTTATACTTCTTTTCACCTTAGGTAAAAACTTAACTGATAAATTAAAGTACAACAAATGACTATATGAAAACCCCTTTTATTAATAACTTCGTTCTTTTGTCCATAAGAGAAAGTTTAACCGGCCCATTGTAATCAGCGTTCCAGTTTAAACGCAAATAAAGAAACTGCAGATTTTACATTAAACAACATCAAAACGTATAAATTTCAACAAATCATTAAATTTAAATAAAGTAAGTTTTGAATTTAATTCTCTATCTAAACCTTCTTAGGAAATAATATAAATTATAATATGAAACAAAATCTATATAACCAATTTTGAGGGATTTAACTTTTCGAGTAATAAGAGTTTCAAATTTGCTACTAAACATACATACCAATGATCTCATGTATAAAGGCCGTAGCAGGCATACCTAAACAAAAGCGGAAAACGGAACGTGTTTTTACGCATAGCTTTCACGATGAAATGCTATACCTAAACAAAAGCGGCAACGCTATGTCAAAACTATAGAAACAGAGTTATTAAAAAATAAATATAATTTCCCTAATAGTTTTAACATGAACAACAATTCATTTTGTGTTGTGTAAATTAAAATTTTATATAAAAAAATTAATTATTTAAATTTATATTTATTTTAAATTTTTATTAAGCGCCTTGTCGAAATTTGATTTTCAAATTGCAGAGTTGCCGTTGCGTTGCCGCCACGTTATTTCGGTATCCTACATACAAAATGTACGAGCATGAGAACTTTTGACAGCAAAAAAACGCTCTCCGCTTTTGTTTAGGTATGACTGTAACTCAAATAATTTTTGTTTTACAGGAGAAGGTAAAAATATAATAGAAACTGTATTTATGTCAACGTAATATTGAAATTAAAATTTTTGATATTACTTTATTCAAATTTTGTAACGAAGGGTATCTATGTGAACTGTCTTGGAATCACGAAAAAATTCAATTTCTTAAACTTTCAAAATAGAACCTCTCTACAAGTTAAGGCATTTCTACCCATACGTATGATTTCAAAGTTATGTTAATAAGCAAAACAACAAAATTTTGTTGTTAGTTGCCTTTTTAGTATGTTTAAATTTTTAATAAAAGTAAGATTTTTACATTGATTGACTTAAGAAATGATTCGATATTTTCAGTGAAATTTCAATAGTTTTGTGAAATTATAGTTATATACATATAAATATATAATTTTTTTAAATTTCAAGTTTTTAAGAGAAGTAACAATATTTTTCTTTTTTTGTCCCGCAGGGGTTAAATCCTGGCCAACCTGATTTATAGACAACGTGCTCACTGCCATGATTACAACAGCCTCGATGTAATAGCTGCTAATAAACCAAGTAACAGAGTACATGCTGGTGTTTTAATAAAGTTTTCAATTAAGTATGAGATTTTAGAGCCTGTAACTGTATTATATATGCAGGCAGCTGGAGTTTAGATAACTTACAACAACGATAGTGTAGCAATATACTCCGTTTAGTTGCGTTTTTAATAATCTTGAAAATAGATTTTTGGTAGGTGGCGACTTTATTGCCAAACAAACTTGGTGGGGCTCAGGTTTATTATACCCCAACAACTCTTTATCAATAGCACACCTACATATTGGCCAAGTGACAATTCGGAAATCCCCGACCTTTTGGGATTTTTTATATACAAAGGAAATTTAGGAACATCTCTAGTGATTGTACCCAGCAATAATTTAAGTTCTGATCATAGTCCCATTGTTGTCAGTTTCACTACCAACCTTTACCAAACTTTCTGCTTCGAAAACTCATGTCACTATTTTTCTACACTTTATTAAAAACAAAATTAATTTGAAAATGTCACCCAAAACCTCAAGATTTTAAAATTTCAATGGAAGTAAAGAATCTACTTAATATGAAAAGGTAACTACGAAATACTTGGAAAAAAAAAACCAGACACCCCTCTGACGAACGTAATTTTAATGTAGCAGCTAGCAATGTTAAAAAAAAACTAGAACTAAAAAATAATTTAGTACGCAGTTTTTTTATCATATTAAAGTCAGCAAACAATAATTAAAAAAATTTATGGAGAGCTACTAAATATACGCAACATTCCCATAAAGATTATAAAAACGTATGGTGTCGATCAGACACAAGCAAAGCGGAGACTGACTGAGAAAACTTTTTAAACCTTTTTCATTTTGCTCAGCCCAAAAAGCAAATGAAATAAATAACTTCATTGACATTCCTTGTCAAATGAGTCAAGTTTAAGGAGGTAGTGGTGGAAATTAAAAAAACTTAATTTAAACAAATGCCTTGGATATCACATTCTAGACTCTAAGGTTCTTAAAGCCCTACCACACAAAGCTCTCGTATTTCTCAAAAATTTATGTAATGCTGTATTAAGACTTTCGTACTTTCCCACACAACTGAAACATGCTTAAATAATAATGATATTAAAACCAAAAAAGCCTAAGCATTCCGCTGAGTGGTATAGGCCTATTAGCCTCTTGCCAATAATTTCTAAATAACTTGAAAGATTTATAAACAAAACGACTCTCTTTGATTTCCGAAACATTAAAAATTTTACCTGATCATCAATTTAGATTTCTAAATAATCATGGAATCCCCGAACAGTGCCACAGAGTTGTTAGAGCAATAAGAGCTGTATTTTTCGATGTTAAACAAGCTTTTGATAGAGTCTGGTATAATGGACTTTTATTTAAACTAAAACAACTTCTTGAGCTCCATTTTATATATTACTAAAGTCGTACTTGAATGCTCGAAATCTGCTAAGAACAGTCAGGCATTCCACAGGAAAACATATTCGCTCCAATTCTTTTTACAATTTATACTACAGATTTACATGAAATGAAAAGCTTAAGCAAGGTGATTTCTTCCTATTCATCTAAACGGAACTATGATTCCCAAATCAAATTGTTTCAAATATTTAGGTCTGAATATTGATAGACGATTAAACTAAAAAACTCATTTTGCAGCTCAAGAGAAAACAACTTGATATAAAAACAAGAAAAATGTATTGGCCACTAGGCCCAAGCTTAGGTCTAAGTTTAAACAACAAATTAATACTATATAAAACAAATTTACAGCCTATCTGGATATACGGTATTCAATTGTGGGCAACCGCTTTATACTATAAAATTGATATTATTTAGAAATATCATTTTAAACCTTAAAACTCATAACGAAAGCACCATGGTTTGTTAGTAATGATAACATTAATAGTGGCCTTGAAATTCCTAAAGTAAAAGATGATACTAATACTAAGCTGCAGTTATATAAACAGACTCAGTAACAATAAAAATAACCTTGCCATAACTTTTCTTGACGATACTAATGAAGGGAGATGGCTAGAAAGACGGCACATATTAGATCTTACTTTTCTACCTTAAACAAAATGAATAAGGTAAATATAAATGTCATACTAAAATACTTTTAGTTTTAAACTTATTCAAATCTATCTAATAGAACAACATAATTAGCTATAATGTATTGGTCAAGTTCAATGAAACGCTTCTGTAATTGTTTAAGTGCTAATAAAATTTTGCTTATTATATAAATTAATAATAATAAAAAGTTTAAAAAATTGAAAGGACGTATACAAAATAATTTATTCAATAGAACTGAATTCATCTTACTTACATTTAGATGCAGTGGTTTTTGGATACGGTTTTGGAGAAGAACTACAATCTGCTGATTCGACACTATCATTAAAATTAAGAGAAACATGATTTTTATATCTAAAAAAAATTATTTCGACAAATGTGAAAGCGTTTTCTGTAAAATCCTACTGTTCACAATAGAAAAATATGCCATTCGTTAGATGGAATAATTTACTTGATGAACACAAAACAAGCAACTTAAACGAATTTTGGACAGAAGCTTATACATTTCAGGATGCTGCTGGATATGAGGACGTTTCAAGACACGGTCAGGATGGTATTAAATCTTCTTTGCGTACCAACGGCCAATGCTTGCGTAGAAAGAGTTCTTTCATAAATGAACCAAAATAAGAAATAAAATGCAATACGAGTTGCTCGAATCTTTATTGAGAATTAATTCATATTTTATGAATAACAAAATTGGTTGTGATACTTTTGTTTCATCTTCAGAAAAGTTTTAAATGTTAAAATCTGAGAATACTTGCCAAAAAATTGCTTTAGACAACGATTTGGAAGATTTTTTTTAAATTAAATTCCTTATTCATGATAATAATTTTACAATATGTACAAGAAATGTGTTATCATGTTTATCACATTGAACGGTTGAAGCAATATATTTAAAGAAACGGTTATACGTAGCCAGTGCCAGTAGGCGAGTGCAGTTCGAGAGATAGTTTTACTATTAAGTGTGCATTCATGTGACAAACTACATAAAATAAAAGTACATAAAATATCAATACAGCTACTGCACCTACCTCATGAATTATTGTGTTTTGACAGCACAGTGTTTTTAGAGATGTAAATAAAAAAAAATTGTAATATATATAATTAGTATTTAAATAAAGTTAATAATGAAAGAAATTTCTGAGTTAGTTGCTAGTGATATTGATTATAAAGATGATTTAAGCGACACATTTCCACAAACCATTCTAGCACGAATGTAGCAGCATTAAGTGCGCAATAAGGTAGTGCAATTTAGTTCAAAACAGTATGTTTCCTATTATCGAAAAAATAAAATTTATTTTAAATAGAATCTTTTTATACAAAGATTATAAATAATGTTGAAAGAATTAACTCTTTATTTTAATAACTAAAAAAATTAAATTTTAAAAAAGCATACAATAATTATAATAATGAAATAAATTAATTATTTCATCTAAATTCTGACAAGAATGTTTTGATAAATAAACAAAAAGTCAAATTTTGACCATAATTTAAAAGAGGTTACCTAACAACCCTGTTCTAGTAATTCGACATCCCTGATATACAGTGTTATCACGTCTATTCTAGTCTTTGGTTTTTAACAGAGTAGGAATTTAGTCATAAATGTGCAGCACACACGACAAAATTTGTATATATTCGCATGAATATTAGCAAAACTTTTTAGACTGGCCATAATAATTATAATATTAACAAACATAGGGGATTACACTCTCGATGATTTCGGGACTGTTAAGAATATCTTAATGGTGAACTATTACACTTATACGCAAAGTCACTGAGGCCGTTTTCTATTGTAATAGAGGGACTTTCAGGGACCTATAGTTTTGATGACGTTATGGGCTATCTGGGTGCTCTCCAGATTATACTAAAAATAATTCGCGTGGTAAAATTAACCGGTGATAGATGGATGGACATTTCCCCGTTTCGGGAATTTATATGTTAAAACAAAAAAAAAATAAATTTTATTTCACCATTTCATTGAAAAATTTTGTAAGAATATCTCGATGCGTTTTGATTCTGTGGCAATTATATCTCCATATTTTGTTTTTCAAAAAACCACCTGAACGTGATTTTTTTATTTTTGAGGCAAATGTCGTTTCATTATTTAATGTCAATTATGAGCGAAAGAAATCATTACAATATTATTAATCACAAAGTCAAAAGCTTTCCTCTGATACCACTCACATGTATATCAAGCCTTTATGTAAGCTGCAAGAGCTTCCTAATCCTCGACTCCTCGTGATTTTTTTTATTTTATATATAAAAACTAAAAACGTGTATAAACACATTTGGCGTCAAAAAAAGGGCACTATAAGTTTTCTACCTCAATACTTTCAAATGACTCTGTGGGGAAAATCCTCTAAATTAACGGTATTTATTGCATTTTCTCAATTCAGGGGCTTGGAACATTTAAAGGAAAAGCACTGTCAGAACAATACTTATGTCTTAAAGAATTAATCTAATAATCAATTTTCTCCCAAACTAAAAGCGATAACCTACTCATTAAGCACATTTTTTTTTAGATATTTTCAAGGTCTAACTTAGTTTAAAAATCTTAACATTTGAGTTGAAAATAATTTTTTTTTGGTTTTCTTCCCAGAACCCCTCTCTTCTGCTTTGCTTTTTTTAAAATTTCATTAAGATGTGCGTTGTGTAACAAATTCAACCTCTTTTTTTCTCTATCATTAACTTCGACTTTCTGCCGCTCAATTCCCATGTTTTACAATTGGACTCATTTAAGTCGTCAAAAAATTCGTAAGATTTATATGATTGGACTGTTTTGTCTTAAAGTGTTAAGGCAATAAATCAACATTAATCAGAAGACTATAATATTGAACACCTAAAGTATTTAAAGATGCCAAAATATCAGTATCATCATTTTTTTTTATTATCATACAGCTATTTAAACACATCTAAACATTCGTCAACTCAAAAATTTAATAAATTTCCGAAAAACTGTGGATAAGGCCTTTTTTTAAGTTCCATTTATTGATTCTTTATTTATTTATGTTTTTGCTAATATTCATGTGAATTTATACAAATTGGTGTCGTGTGCTGCATATTTACGAGTAAATTCCCACTCTGTTAAAAACCAAAGACTAGAATAGACGTGACAACACTGTATATTAGGGAAGTTGAATTACTAGAACGGAGTTGTTAGGTAACCTCTTTTAGATTATGGTCAAAATTTGACATTTTGTTTATTTATCAAAACATTCTTGTCAGAATTTAGATGAAATAATGTATTTATTTCATTATTATATTTATTGTATGCTTTTTTCAAATTTACCTTTTTTAATTTTTAAAATAAAGAATTAATTCTTTCAAAATTATTTATAATCTTTGTATAAAAAGGTTCTACTTAAAATAAATTTTTTCGATAATAGGAAGCATACTGTTTTGAACTAAATTGCATTACCTTATTGCGCACCTAATGCTGCTACATTCGCGCTAGAAGATGTTGTGGAAATGTGTCGCTTAAAGCATCTTTATAATCAATATCACTAGCAACTGATTCCGAAATTTCATTAATTATTAACTTTATTTAAATACTGATTATATATATATTTAATACCATCTCGACCATATCTTGAAACGTCCTCATATCCAGCGGTGTTATGAAGGCGGCTATTAAAACACCAATTTTATTATTCGAATGCTTTATTTTCTTTTAAAGCATATACATAGATGAAAGTTTACATAGAGTTTTATTATCTAAACAAAGATACGTTAATAAGTCATTTATAAAAGTTTGAAGTTACTTTTACTTACACAATTCTTTCTTACTTGCAGCCTTCGGTTATTACGAACATTCAAAGAAAATTAAATGGCGGTTAAACCCAAATCGTTTTTTTTTTCTAATTGTCTCGTAGGGTTGCCATTAGTTCTTAAAATAATACTAATAATAAATTACATAAAACACTGAACAGTGTTGACAATCGAAACTTCTTCTTTAAAATACAAAAGGCGTTAAACGCATTTTAAATGAATGGTTTTTAAAGTAAATAAAAAATAGAAAGTGTTAAAATTAAATGTAATAAAACGAATTTATTTCGTTACATTCCACCGCCCGTGAATCGATCCGGGAGATTCACTACATCGAGAACCGCTAATTTAGATGCTGGGCGCCTGAACTTGCCGACTGCAGTCCTAACAACCGCCGAACGAACTTGGCCATCTCTTGCAGTAAAAATCTCTTCCACCACACCACGTTTCCACTTTCCTCTTTCTTCAGCCTCATCACATATAACCACAATATCGCCCTCCTGCAAAGGTTTCACGGGCTCATACCATTTCGTGCGCCTTGTCAAATTTGAAAGATATTCCAGAACCCATCTTCTCCAGAACGCTTGTTTTAGTTGCTGTAGAACCTGCCATTGTTTGCGGAGACAGACCTTCTCATTTACTGCCGGAGTTTGAACTATATTTGGCGAGCCCAGCAAGAAATGGTTCGGTGTGAGTGGCTCACTATCAGCACTGTCAATAGGCAAGTGTGTCAAGGGACGGGAATTTACTAAATTCTCCGCTTCGATGAGGAGACTGTTTAATGTATCTACCTGCGGCGATTTTTCTTTTAAAGTAAATGCCAATACGTTTTTTATGGAGCGAACCATCCTTTCCCAGGCGCCACCTGCAGAAGGGTCAGCTGGGGTATTAAACACCCATTCAATACCTCTTCGCGTGCATTCTTCGGTCATCTGTGTTTCAATTCGTATGAAATCCTCCTTGCTGGCTCCCACAAAATTTGTGCCTCTATCGCTTCTTATTCTGACTGGAGTGCCTCTTCTGTTTATAAAGTTTTTAATACACAAAATCACAGCATCTGTTGACAAGTCTCTGGCAAGCTCGAGGTGTATTGCCCTGGTTGTCATACATGTAAAGAGTGCAACCCATCTCTTTTCACCCCTCCGGCCCATAAGCACTGTATACGGCCCCAAATAATCAATACCTGTGTATGTAAACGGTCTCACAAAAGGAGTTACACGATCAGCGGGAAGTTGTCCCATCAATGGTGTTTTGGGAACGGCGATTCTATTTTTGCAAACCTGGCAATTTTTCTTGGCACTTCTCACTAGCTGTCTTAAACTGGGAATCCAAAATTTTGTCCTGATTGCAGCACATATGGCTTCCTGATTTTGATGAATAAATTTTTCATGAAAATGTTTCACTATAAGTTTAGTTATAGTGTGATCTTTCGGCAGAATAATTGGTTCTCTGGTATATCCATCAACGCACGTAGCTTTACTTATTCGCCCCGAAATTCGTATTAGTCCGTCATTCTTTAAACATGGGCTTAAATTATAAATATTACTACCTTTAGGCACCGCTTGGCCGGATTCTAAGAGCTTATACTCTTTTCCAAAACTTTCCCTTTGTGCTATTTTGCACCAATACGTCTCAGCCTGGTTAATCTCATGAACAGTAAGATATGGTCCAAATTTCAGACTAGATTTGTTTCTGTGTGCACCTAAACATTTAAATTTTTTTACAGCACGAGAAAGCCAACATTTAACTCGTAAAAGTTTGTAGTATTTGGAATAATTTTCGTAAGGTATAACTGGCTGAACTGGTGTTATAACGCAAAGAAACTTCGATCGTACTTCGGATTCGTATAAACGTTTATCGGCTTCACCACTTTGCTTGGGCCAATTTTCTTCAGTCGTCAAAAATAAAGGTCTTTTTAACCAACGCGAGTCTTTTATATTGCCTGAAAAATATAGCGGCCGAGTCGCATCATCAGCAGGGTTTTGCGATCCTGAACCCATCTCCATTGTTTTGCATCTGAGTGTTCCAAAATTTGAGCGACCCGGTGTGCTACAAACTGTTTGTAAATACGGCTGTCCGACTGAATCCATTTCACAACTGTCTTGGAGTCCGACCAAAATATTATTCTTTTTAGCTCCACTGTATGGCTTAAGACAATGGCCTCTTTTAATCTTACTCCTAGCACTGCGGCTTGAAGCTCCAATCTGGGTATCGAAAGAGGTTTTATTGGGGCACACTTGGCTTTCCCAGCTATAAATTTTATTTCATTACCCTCTTTTGAAAGTATTCGCCAATACCCAGCCGCGGCGAAAGCCATCTCGCTAGCGTCTACGAATATGTGCAGCTCTACGATAGTAGTCCGATCTGTAAACGTTTTTCCATAGCACCTTGGGATCTGTATAATTCGTGCATTTTGAAGCTCTTTAAAGCAGTCGCGCCACTTAAAATATATTTTTTCGGGAATGGTTTGGTTCCAGTCGGTATTAGTTATCCAAAGTTCCTGCAGAATAATCTTAGACCTGATTACAATATTCGCCAAAAATCCAAAAGGATCAAAAATTGACATTACTAGGCTAAGAACTTCGCTTTTTGTAGGTCTTCGACTGCCGTTTATAACTGCTTCTGGAACTCTAGAAAATTTCAAAATAAAGTTAAATAAATCGTCTTTTGGCATCCAATAAAGACCTAAAACCTTTTCGGTCTGTGATTCAGTAATACTCATATTTTTAAGATCTTTATTTTCGTGATCCGAACATTTAAGTGCTTGAGAAATTTCTTTTGAATTTGAAATAAACCCCCGTAATTCGAACCCAGCGTTTCTATGAATGTTTAATACATTCTTTGTTACTGTAATAGCTTCGGCAACTGTATCGAAACTATCGACATAATCATCTACGTAATGACAATCCACTATTGCTTTGTAAGCTCTGGCATCTTTTTCTTCAAAAATTTTGGCGTTTAAGTTTTTAACGTCTTGAGCAGAACAGGACGAGGATGCAGACCTAAATATCATCGCTTGCGTTACATATATTTCGGGTGTATTATCGCCTGAACTTGAGCGCCATAGGAATCGCTGCGCGGTTTGATCGTTTTCATTTATTCGTACACGGTGGAACATTTCACGAATATCTCCGCAAATAGCTATTTTTCGTTGACGGAAACTAAATAAGATTGCCGGAAGTGGCTTTGGCTGATACTTCGCTGGACCTTTTAGTAAACGCGAGTTAAACGATTCTCCATCAACGGTTGCAGCTGCATCAAAGACCAAACGTTTTTTACTTCCTTTATTGACATTAGAAATTACAAAATGTGGAAGATACCACGTGCGGTCTGTTTCGATATTTGCTTCTTGGGCCGATAGCTTCCTGGCGTATCCCTTTTCAACATAATCCTCAATCTTATTTTTATACCATTTTTCCAGCTCTGGGTCCTTTTTCATTTTATGTTCTGCACTCTGCAAACGTTTATAGGCCAATGGATACGTTTTCTTAAATTCGTACTTATCCTTTTTCCAAAGAAGCCCAGTTTCGTATTGTTGTCCAATTTTTACGGTGGTGTCATTTAAAATTTTTTCAGCTCTCAAATCCTCTTCAGACACAATAGGGCTAACTGCCTTAAGGCCAAAATCTTCAATTAAAAAATAGTCGGATATTTGTTGCTTGATCTCATCAAGGGTACTTCTTTCAATTAAAAACACATTGGGCTCTGGGCTTTCTTCATTCGAGCCAAATAATATATTTCCGAGGGCTGTCTTATGAACGGAAAAACAGTCATCTAAATTCAAGACTAGGTGTGGGCGAACCAATCTCACATGAGGCAAACCAATAAGCAACTTGGGCGTTACTTCACAATATTCATTAATATCTACATTTTTTAAAATCGGAAATCTTTCCTTAAAAAATTTTAAATCTAAGCTTTGTACCGGCAATTTTAAATGTTCTGTAGTTCTGACGTTTTTCATATGAAAGCTACAATTTTTGTCGTTCGTGATTTCCATTTCTATATTCATTGACATTTCATTTGAATTTTTACCTCCTATCCATCCCAGCGATAAACTATTTCTTGGCCCCTTTAACCCTATTTTATTGGCAACTTCTTCTTCTAATAATGAAACCTTTGACCCATCATCTATAAAAGCCACAATGTCAATACTTCCTTTGGTCCTCTGAAACGTACTGGCAAATATTTAAATAAAGTTCTTTTGCCAATACAATTATCAACAATTGTTGTAACAGACGCACTTTCGTTTCTATTTTGTAAAACTAAATTTTTTGTACCTTCACTATCATCACACACAAAAGTGCCGTCACTGACTACATTGGTTTGTTTACTTTTTTATTTTCGTGAAGAAGACGATTATGAAATCTTGAACAACTAGAAATTCCACAAAGGCGGCGTTTATTACATTGAGAAGAGTTGTGACCAGTGGCTAGACAACAAAAACATAAACGGTTGTCCTTCACCAATTTCCATCTTTGGTCAGTTGAGCTGTTTCTAAATTTTGTACATTGGGTAAGAAAATGGTTGCTGTTGCACATACAGCATTTTGTTTGCTTGCGATCATCAATTGTTATAGCAAACGTAGGCTTATATTTTACTCCCTTAGTTTTTGTAGAATCCTCATGGTTGTCATCATTTTCGGTTGCAAGTGATATGTACATGGCGACGTTTTGCAGCCACTCACTAAATTGGCGTACTGTTGGATATTGCCTCAGATTGGTTAGTGAATATTTAATCCATTCCTCACGCCTTGTAAGAGGTAACTTATTTACTAGCTCATCGATAAGGGTCGGATTAGATAAATGTACTGTTGCTCTTGCATTTTCTAAAAACACGGTGAGGTTTGCGACCATAGTGGCAAAATTAACAATTTCAGCAAGTTTCCTGCCTGAAATGGCAGGAAATGTTTTTATTTTGGCAATCTGACTACGAATCATTATGTGCGGGCGGCCGTAATGAAACTCTAAAGTGCTCATAACTTGGTCAACACTTTCTGGATGTATCAGGTAAGCTTCTACTTTGGCCTTTGCATGCCCTTTTAAGGCTTTTGTAGACGGAACAAATTTTCTAATTTTGTGTATTTGTAGTGTAGGTTGTGTCTGTGTATTTTGGGACTGAATAAAAGTTCTTAATTGGGACTGAGTATATTGAGGCTGATTATACGGCATATTTGTGGTTTGTGTTAACTGTGGCATATAATTTATATCAAAATAATTACTTGGCATACTTATCTGTGGTAATGGTGGTTTTAATGTGGTTAGAGGCGTTGTGAATGGTAGTGCGGTTAAGGGTGGGGTGGTTGTCTGTGGTGTAAATGGCGGCAAATTACTTCTTTCTTTATTTTGTGGCGGTGTGGCATAATTTTTGATCAACATTTCAACGGACATTTTTAATGTTTTTATGTCTTCTTTTAATTCTGCAACGTCATCATGTTGCACAACTGTTTTTTCATGGTCACTTTCACTTTGTGACTGGTCGGCTTTGTCATCGTCAAACGTTTTGTTTGCGTCTTCCTCTTGCGTTGACATTTTTCTCAGTCTTTCGCTTCGGCGCGGCATCAAAATGGTTTATAAATTAGACTTTCGAAAATAGGCATACAATATGATAATTGTATAATAAAAATTTGTTATGAAGGCGGCTATTAGTTACGGCAGTAACTTTAAGGTTAGGAAGAATTATAATAAAACACCAATTTTATTATTCGAATGCTTTATTTTCTTTTAAAGCATATACATAGATGAAAGTTTACATAGAGTTTTATTATCTAAACAAAGATACGTTAATAAGTCATTTATAAAAGTTTGAAGTTACTTTTACTTACACAATTCTTTCTTACTTGCAGCCTTCGGTTATTACGAACATTCAAAGAAAATTAAATGGCGGTTAAACCCAAATCGTTTTTTTCTAATTGTCTCGTAGGGTTGCCATTAGTTCTTAAAATAATACTAATAATAAATTACGTAAAACACTGAACAGTGTTGACAATCGAAACTTCTTCTTTAAAATACAAAAGGCGCTAAACGCATTTTAAATGAATGGTTTTTAAAGTAAATAAAAAATAGAAAGTGTTAAAATTAAATGTAATAAAACGAATTTATTTCGTTACAAGCGGCATCCTGAAATGTACATATAAGCTTTTGTCTTAAATTTGTTTAAGTTGCTTGTTATTTGTTCAACGGTAAACGCTTTTACATTTGTCGAAATAAGTTTTTTAGATATAAAAATCATGTTTCTCTTACTTTTAATGATAGTGCCGCATTAGCAGATTGTAGTTCTTCTCCAAAATCGTATAAGTAAGATGAATTCAGTTGTTTTGCATAAATTATTTTGTCTACGTCTTTTCTATTTTTCAAACTTTTTATTACTATTAATTTATTTGCAATCTATTTAAACACATTTATATAATAAGATCTAATATGTGCCGTCTTTCTAGCCGTTTCCCTTCATAAAGTATCGTCAAGAAGAGTTATGGCAAGGTTATTTTTATGGTTACTGAGTCTGTTTATATAACTGCAGCTTAGTTTTTAATTTCCTCTTTTACTTTAGGAATGTCGAGGTCACTATGAGTGCTATCATGGTGCTTTTGTTATGAGTCTTAAGGTTTTAGACCGATATTTTTGAATAATGTAAATATTAGAGTACAAAGCGGTTCCCCATAATTGAATCCATATCCATCCAACCATATCGAGATAGGCTTTAAAATTACTTTATATAGTATTAATTTATTATTTAAGCTTAGTTCTGAGTTTGAGCCTAGTAGACAATACATTTCTTTTGTTTTTATATCATGCTGTTTTCTCTTGAGCTGCAAATGAGTTTTTTATATTAATCGACTATCGATATTCAGACCTAAATATTTGAAACAATTTGATTTGGGAATCATAGTTCCATTTAGACGAGTAGGCAGGCGATCACTTTGATTAAGCTTTTCGTTTCAGGTAAATCTGCAGTATAAATTGTAAAAAGAATTGAACCTAACACGTTTCCCTGTGGAACGCCTGACTTTTCTTAGCTGATTTCGATCATTCAAGTATAACTTTAATAATACATAAAATTGAGCTACTTTAGTTGTTTTAATTTTAATAAAAGTCAATTATGCCAGACTCTATCAAAAGCTTGTTTAACATCGAGAAATATAGCTCTTATTGCTCTAACAACTCTGTGGTACTGTTTGGGGATCCCATGATTATTTCGAAATCCAAATTAATGATCAGGTAAAATTTGTAATTTTTCACGAATCAAAAAGAGTCGTTTTGTTTATAAGTCTTTGAATTTATTTAGAAATTATTGGCAACAGGTTAATAGGCCTATACGATTCAACGGAATTCAAGCTTGTTTGGTTTTAATATCATTATTATTTAAGCATGCTTCCATTGTGCGGGAAAGTACGAAAGTCTTAACACAGGATTACATAAAGCTGTGAGAAATACGAGAGCTTTGTGTGGTAAGGCTTTAAGAACCTTAGAGTGTAGAATGTGATATCCAAGGCGTTTGTTTAAATTACGTTTTTTTAATTTCTACCACTACCTTCTTAAACTTGACTCATTTGACAAGGAATGTCAATGAAGTCATTTATTTCATCTGATTTTTGGGCTGAGCAAAATAAAAAAGGTTTACAAATGCTTTCAAGAAATGTTTTGAATGTCTCCGCATTACTTGTGTCTGAGCGACACTACACGTTGTTATAATTTTTTTGGGAATGTTGCGTGTATTTAGTAGCTCTCCAAAAATTTGTTTTATTAGTAATTCCTGGGCATTTTTTGATTAAAAAACTGCGTACTAATTTAATTTTAGTTCTAGCTTCTTCTTAACATTGCTAGCTGCTTTATTAAAATTACGTTTATCAGAGGGGTGTCTGTTTTTTTCAAGTATTTTGTAGTTACCTTTTCATATTATTTAGATTCCTTACTTCCAGTTTTGAGTGACACGTTCAAATCAGTATTATTTTCAATTAGGTGTTTAAAAATGATGACATCAGTTTTCATAGCAAAAAGTTTGGTAAAGCTTTGACGTATTTCTACGTTGAAAGTGAAACTGACAACAATGTGACTATCATCCGAACTTAAATCATCGCTGGGTACAATCACTAGAGATGTTCCTCGATTTCATTTGTATATAAAAAACTCTAAAAGGTCGGGGATTTCGGAATTGTCACTTGGCCAATATGTAGGTGTGCCCGTTGATAAAGAGTTGTTGTGGTTTAATAAACGTGAGCCTTACCAACTTTGCTTGGCAATAAAGTCGCCGCCTACCAAAAATCTATGACCAAGATTATTAAAAAAGCAAATAAACGCATTATATTGCTACGCTATCGTTGTTGCAAGTTTTCTTAACTCCAGCTGTCTGAATTTATAATACAGTTACAGGCTCTAAAACCTCATACTTAATTGAAAACTTTATTAAAACACCAGCATGTGCTCTGTTACTTTTTTTATTAGCAGTTATTACATCGTAACCTCTTATTCGAAAAAAAGCATGCTGGTAAGATATGATTCTTGTATCAATAAAAAATCTATAATATTATTTTTAAAAATAATTTCCACTTGATTTATATGACTTAGAATATCATTAGCATTCCATTCTGCAATAATAGTTGCACAGTTTGGTAGTAAGCATTGACATCATGTTTATTAAACTACTAGTGAGCTCTATGTGTTTTTCAAGCATTGACTCAATTTTTGAAGGACATTTCTTATTCCGTCATTAACACCAGCAACTTGAGCATAAATATGTTAAACGATTACTTTTCTGGGTTGTTGGTGTATAAAAGTATTATTATAGTTTTGTTGTTCAGTGACATTTCTCATAGTTTTATTTAATTCTTTATTTACGAGCTTTTGGTAAATTTCACACTGTGATTTTTTAAGCAGCGTACGCATTGAGGAGAAGTGTTCGGAAGCTTAGAGCATTCAGTAGGTGAATGAGTTACTCCACATTATACGTACCTAAAAGGTTTTCCGCTATACGAAATTCTTGACATCTGTAACTTTGAACAATGTTATTAAATTTCTTGGAAGCTTCAACTTGTATAACAGCATTACCAAATTCTCGCTTGTTGTAACTTTCTTTGTTATTAGAATTAGGATCTAAGTCCACAAAAAACCTTTGGAGTGGTTGTTTAGAAGTACGACTTATAATATTACGAATACTTTTGACTTTTTCTGCGTTGGTTTTGATATGTCAACGGTGGAATTATAGTGTTCCGTGGAGATGAGAACCACAACTTTTTTCTTTTTGGAACATATGAGCATATTGCGACATTCTTCTTGTAACAAAATAATGTGCTTAACACCTCTCTCTTAGGGTCCAACATCTCCTTCGTATGCAGGCCTTGTTTTTCTTATTGTTCCTACATAAGCCAACCGTTTCATCATCAAAGTCGTGGCCAGATCGTATGATGAGAAAAAATTATCTGCATATGTTGTTCGGCCAGAACCACAATACCTTTCCACCAATTTGAGAACTATGTTTTCGCCAACGTTTGCCGCACGTGCTTTATTTGGTTGTTTTCTAACATAAATAATTCCTTTTAATGGATAATTTAAGTTCCCATCGCACGCCCACCAGATTTTTATGCCGTATTTGGCTGGTTTTGATGGAATATATTGGGTAAAGAGCATGCGGCCTCGGTACGGAAACAATTGCTCATCCACAGTTATTTGGGCACCCGGAACATATCGACGCTCTAAGTTATTCCTGAACATGTTCCTGATGTCGTAGATGGTGGCCGATTTGCTTCCCGCAATTCGAGTGGATCTCGTGGTACCGTCATCAAATCGAATATACCATAAAATAAGTTTATATCGCGCAGCAAACATCGTCGCCCTGTAAATAGGGTTTCCATTGTGTCCCCACATCTCATGACTAGGCTGTCCGTTTGACCCGACTACGCCGGCAAACAAAGTAAGGACAATAAAAGCGTAAATTTCTTCTTCACTTACGGGTTTCGTCCACTCTCTCGGTGTCTGCTCAGGATTCAGCGCAGACCATTTACGGCACATCTCCTGGGCCTTACGGTTTGTTTGGCGTACAATTATTATAACGATCTCGGGTTTTAGAAGAGATTCAAATATCGAGTTTGGCATAGTGCCTGTAACGGGGCCTTCACGAAACACAGAGATACAGTTATGTGCGCGAGGTCTACCAAATCTTACTATCTCTTGACATGAACGATGACGACCTCGATGATAGCTGCAGCACCTTCGTAATCTTCCAATTCCTCATCCTCGCTTCAATAGAAATTTCTTCTTCAGTATCGGAAGCCGTTTCATTTAACACATAATTTGTGTCAGTTTTTTCATCGCCTTCGAAAGGCTCATCCTCGTACTCATCATCACCGGCCAACCATAATGCTAACTTTTCTTGCGTTTTAATTTGCTCTTCTTCCGGCAAACTAACAAATCCTTCGGTGCGGTTCACCACTTCGAAAGATGTTTGTATACTAAAGCGTTACTCTACATATTGTATGCCAACAACACTCTTTCGCCAGGTTCTCATACGTTGAACGTCGTAAATAAAAAATTCATTGTTTTACATATGAGTAATAATAATATATACAAAAGTGGGTTTTAATTATTCGTTTTGTGGTTCTCCTAGCATAAAATGCATTTATAGACACTTTTAGGACACCTAACTCTGCATTTCCATACAAATCCTATGTAGGTCTGCACAGACCTGGTTATACCACTTACCGCCAATTATTTGTAAGCCCGGATTATTCCGCACCCGGATCTCCAATCGCTCTGATTTTTTGCTCATTGTGTTTGGAGGTTTTTTTCTGCAGGATTACATGGGCAGCTTTTTTTCTAACATGAAAAACAAAAAAGTTAAACACACTTTTATATGCAAAAAGTCTGCACAGACCTGCTTATACCTCCGAGGGTTAAAAAACTTCTCAATCCCCAAACCGAAAATTTCATCATCATATGGGGATAAATCCCCTAATCTTACAATACTGGTTGTTGCTTCTCAATCTCAAAAAGAGAGAATGGTATGCAGTTGAGAGAGCGCGTCACGTATAAAGCAGTTTAGTCCATATGCCATAACCTTTCTAATTTTTTTTTTTTGATAAGTACCTATCGCTTTTAGCGCCACCTTAAATGAATGTTTTCCATACCCAATGTACATACATTATTAATCGATGGCAGCGCGTTAAGCCATTAAATAAGCGTTTGCATGCTAAGTATAAAGCCGAATATCTATTGCAGATATTTCGTAGTTTTTAATTGCGTACCGGTTGTCTTTCACTTTCAATAGATCGAAAAGCTAGCAATCTGTTTTTTAGGTCACCATTCTCAACATAGTGTATAGTTACTACCAAATACGATGTTCATAAGTAATTGGCCGTCCACATGTTTGTTGTTATTGCGTACCTATTCACCTTTTTTATTTCATTTAGTTTTTGCTTGATCTTGTTGAAATTTTTTTTGAACAATATACTTATTTTTTTTTTTTTTTGGAAATGTCATTAGATGTTGTAGCAGCGTTTTTAATATACATTTTAAAATGGAAATTAAATAAGGTGACAATTTTTTCAGCTCGAACTGCAATAATTTTGAAGGAACGTTAGTTTTCTCTGCCTACTTGACGTGGAATAAACAAAAATTTCTTTTCCTTTGTGTGCTTACTTCTACTGCTTCATTGTGCTACTTTTTGGACATAGTAAGAACGTAACATTTGTGTTTAAGTGGACTTTTGATTTGATTTTAATATTATTGTATTTTTTGCATGCAACTTCCATTTCTTTTACATTTGCATCCAAAACATCTGCATACATATCTGACTCTCTATTTTTTTTAAGAATTTTGTTGTCACTACCTGATACGAAAAATATCAGCGTTATGGTCGACATATGTTCGACACTAATATGCCGTTCACACTTATGTGTTTACAACGTGTTTAAGCGAGATGTTTAATAAACTAAATACAAGCGTTCACACTGTAATTATAGTGTTTTAGTTTGACATTGTTCAGCTGTTTAAACATATTTAGTTAAAGCATCTAAGTGATAAAAGCCTTAAAATGGATATAATATATACGTACATAAATTCGGTGAATTTTAAATTAGAAAAAAAGATCTATTCTTGTAGACGTTTCAGACTGTAATGGATTAGAAAATGTAGCAATTGAAATCGGTAATATCTATGATAAGTACTTTTAACAGAAAAATAATCTTGTTATTCTTAGGAACGCACAAACTCATTTTGGGAATTTGATTTCCATATGTTAAGTGAAAGAGGGTTTGAAAACTATTTTTGGACAAATCGACACATATTTCACGTAATTTACAACAAATTGGGACGTTAGCAAAAGTAAAAAATGCAATTTCGGACGACAATATTTCTGGAAAAGTGTTAATATTCTCCTCAGCAGAGGATCCTGGAGAATACACACAGTTTGTGCACGTTTGCTAGGATTTTGTTAAACAGCTTGGAAATTATTAGGCCCACAATATTTAAATCATTTTTCATTAAGCAAAAATAAAATATTATAAATAAGCTCATTTTTCTAATTGCAAATTAATGTCTTTAAAATTAAATTAACTTTGTTTAAGCTTTTTGACACAACGCTTCATTTTTTATTTGCCGCCATTAAAAATCCTGTTCTGTGAAACACAAAAATTCAAAAAACAACTGAACACACTTTACGAGTATATATGAACCCTGAATTTGAAGTGTTTTGCGACGAGCTTAAATCAAAAACACGTCAATTTCAAGTGTTTTGCAAGACAAGTAAATGTATGGGAAAACATCTCAGAAACAACTTGTTTTGCACTAAAACACTCAAAACTTGCTTATACACATAAGTGTGAACGCCATATAACATTTATTGCTTCAAAGACTGTTTGTATCACATAAATAAGAAACTATCCAAACAAAAGTCTAGCCCTAAAACTTAACATTTTAACGCGCAAAGTCTGAAAAATAAAATGGATGAATTCATTTATTATTTGTATTATTCGGCATTTCTGCAGGTTAGTTTCTATTAGATATGCTTGACTCAGTATTTAATATAGGTCTGTTCAGTAACTTTACTAGCAAAAACCAGCAACCGGAGAGTAAAACAGAAATTTTCAAAATTATTCTCCCAATAATAAAAACGTAAATAAACGCTTTACTAGCAAATTTAGGAAAGAAAACTGTTGAGGCTTCGGGAATGATATGTAACACCTAAGAACATTGAATAGTACCATTTTTAAAGAAAATGTACTAGAGTGCAAAAATGTATAAAACAGAGACCAAAATAATACTCCAAGTTACCAAATAGCAAAAATATGTACATTAAATATTTTAAATATTTTTTAATTATTAGGTAATTTTCAAAAGCGTTTGGATGTTTAAGTGCATCATAAATACAATTTTTTTACAGTTAGTTTTAATAAACATTTTTATTGTGATTTAGATGTAGAAATAGTTATATTAAAACTATTTTTCACTTCATACATATTTATAACTTATTTATACATAATTATACAAAGTAATTGAGCTACCCTCATTTAAATTGTACCAAAAAAAGTACATTGCATTAAATGTTTCATCACTGGTTGTTTACTTTTAATTCTAAAAACAATACAAACACCTGCAAAGCTCGAAGACTCTGTACCAAATTTCTGTTCTTTTACACTTCTTTGCTGTGTACTTCCATAGCAAAATTAAAGAAAAATAACAAAATAATATTTTTCTTCAATGATAAAAAAAATTTCTTTTGTCAAACATTGTTAAAACAAATTATTTTGCAAACAAAAGTAATAAACAGCTGTTTGACTTCTTCTTCTTCTTGCTAGTAAAAATTTTAATAGCCAAAACTTGCGACAAATGGTTTCTCTCTCACATTTTTACGCTCTTTGTTCACTCTCTGCTTGCAAGTTTTTTGAGAACGTGTACACGTTCTAGCAACAATTAGTAACAATTTTTAGTTACTGAACAGAGCTTATATCTGGTTTTCATTTTTCTTTTTGTTTACTGTGACAGAAGAAGTTTAGTTAACAACCGAGAATGTAGAGATAGGGTTGCTGTACATGTTCGCAAAAAATATCATGTAGGGAGCAATTAAAAACAAGTATTGGTTGTGAAATAGAGTATTTCTTTCTAAAGATCTTGACAATAATTTATTTGTCGATAACCTTTTAATTGAACCAATGAAAATTCTTGACCTCCATACCATAAACATAGGTACACCTAATCACTTTTGCTAAACATCAAATAGATTGATTGAGTTTATATTTGTAAGCCACAGATCTATGGTTTTCCTTCACTACCAAGCTTTAGTGTCAGTCTTTTCAAACCATGATATGTCTGCATGTAGCAAGGACAATTTTATTTCGTATCGTGATTTGCATAACATTGACCTCACAACGCTTCATCGTTTCTTTGATAGTATCCACTGGGATCGCATTTAATCTTTTGAGAGTGGTAATGATATACCTTAAATTATTTAAGATAGTATTAAAATTATATTTGACCTGTGTGTACCAATAAAAACCAGGTATATTAAACACAATCAACCGCCTTTGTTTAGTGCTGCAATTAAATCCCTAATAAAACAACGTGATGAGCCTTTGTCTCCCATCAATGCAATAGGTATCGATGAGATAAATCCTAAGCTCTATCATTTCTCACACACTTATTTAAATTTATTCTTATGAAATATATTTTCCCATAAGAATAAAAGTTATCAAAAATCAAAATAATTTCCAAAAGCAACAACGATTTTCAGCCAATTACCATCCTTCCTTTGTTGCTTGAAAATGTTCGAATATCTTATATGTAAACAAATGAGTGGGTATCTTTTGCATACTAATTTTTTGATCAAAATTCAATCCGGTTTTATATAGAGCAGAAGGTAAAGTTGCGTAATAGCACTATTATATGAGATCTAAGATTAAAACTTGATACCAGTAAGATTGCACTTTTGATTCTCCTACACCGCTCATATCCGCGATCTTATTAATCGCTCCCAAAGAGTGCAGTTGGAAGGTAATGTTTCTCATTCCCTTAATGACATTGCGGAGTTCCGCAGGGTTCAAAATTTGTTCCATATTTTTTTTCTTAACTTTATATATATATCAAGTAGTAGTGAAGCTCATATGAACGTTGTTCATGTGCAGCTCTACAACAGTTGCAATATCTCAGATATTTCTTTATGTGTAAATGCACTCAATGATTATTTAACCAAAATTAACATCTAGGCTAATGCTAATGGATTTAAAATTAACAATAACCCAATAGATTAACTTACTTGTTCTGACCTTATTAATGCTGTCGCAAGAAGAGTTGCTATACGCATACTTTTAGCGAAAACTTTTCTCATCCCATTTTCCTTTATGATTGCGAAATCTTTGCAAACTGAAATAGTGATGACCAACGCAAACTAAATGAATCAAAATTTTTTGAATATTACTAAGCCATTTGTAAACGGCTAGGCCGATTAATCCAAAATTTTACATGAGAATAGCAGAGGAGTATTAAAGCCTCAGTCTTGACCCACATTTCAGAGATGGCGCTATGTGCCCTAAAAGTTCGGTATCCTTGCATCTGTAAATTTTTTAACGCTTAGTATTTCTTAAATTTTTTTTTTACTTTTCAAAATTATACATTGTCTTTATGGCCTAGTCAATACCTACAAAATGGTTCCTTAATCTGCGTGTTTGTATTTTAAAATGATCGAGTCATAACCATTTAAAATTTTTTTATTTTTCGATACCATGGTCCAGTTTGTTTAAATATTGGGTACAATCTTCAGCAAATTTTCTCTTAATTTTTTACAGCTGTTACCGAAAAAAATTTAAATTCTTTTGGAAAAAATTTGAAAATTATATCTTTGTTTAAGTTAACAACACAGCAAGAAATGAGTGAGCGAAATTTATACATACACAATTATCTACCAACACATTTACAATAATTTTAAACTGAAATGGTGTTACCATTTGAATTATTATTATTATTATTATTATTATTATTATTATTATTATTTTGATTAATTTAATCTAAGTTTTAATTTGTGTATATACAAACTATATTATAAAATTTCAAAATGCAGCTTATAAAAAGTTTTTTAATGAAATCTGTTTCAAAGATAAGGCAAAATTTGTATTATGTTATTTTGTAAAAAACAAGTCAATAGCTACGCTATTTGCTACAGACATCACACGTATACAAATTTTTACATGATTTTTTATTTTCCCGTTAAGAATGTGATTGAAACTTTGTTCTACGCCATGACGGATATTTCCATCATCAGTGATTGTCATTTGATGGATCAAATGATGGTCACTCTTCATTTAGGGTATATTATGTAAATTTCGTATAAAGATAAAGTTAGAGGCACTTTAATTTGACCGATTTTACATTGAAAATTTTCAATTTACCCCATATGCTCTAAAATCCAAAAGCTATATATATCCCAATTTGTTGATTAAAGTATTTTATGAGCTCCAGTCCATATTTGCAACTTATGGGAAAATTGTGAAAAATTCCAATTTCGGGATTTTTGATTTTTATTTTGGGAATTTTGAGATGGCCTTTATCCTAATGCTGCAGGTTTTTTGCTAATTGATTTTAGTTTAGCTACTACACATGCAAAGAATATTTTATTTAATGTGCTTAATTCATAAAAATTTTATTTGCTTATTTAATTATTTAACTTTCAACAAATTGGACCGTTATTACCATAATTTGCGAAATTTTTCGAAATCAGCAACAAATATTTTTTTTACTATATATGCTTTATGTAAATACAGATAAGAAAATAATTCAACACCAACGTCAATGCAACCACCAACCATGGAAACGACAACGAGAACCCAGCGGAAATTTCCAGCAGAATAAATATATGAGAAATAAAAACATCACCACTGAAGATGATACTAGCAACATTATTGTAGAACCACGTACTTTAAATAAGTTAGTCTTTAAGCATTTAAGTTATAAAACCGGTTTCCCCATATAACCATGATTGATGAAGAAAAAATATTATACGATGTATTAATGATTTTTTAATTAATTCAAAAATCATTAAAATTAAATTATCCACAAAAAATACAACCTATGCAAGTCATATCAATGCATGGAACGTCATTAGTAAATACTAAACAAACAATAAAGCTTCTTGGCAAGGACATAGACTTTTTCGAGTTAGATAACATGGGGAGAAGTGATTTGATACTATGATGGAAGTGAGTAAACATGCTGAACGCAACAATAGACAGTACAAACATGGAATTTACAATGAATAAGAAAGAAGAAATTAGTAATATAAAAGAAAAAAAAGCTAAATATATTACAATGTTAGATTTAGAATCAGGATTCCATTAGGTTAAGATTACAGAGGAAGATAGAGAAAAAACTGCCTTCTGTGTAAATGGTGGCAAGTATGAATTTGTGCGTATGCCGTTCGGACTACAAAATGCTCCTTCAATACTTCAAAAATTTGTTGATGATATCTTGAGGGAATACATTGGCAAGTCCGCATACATTAACATTGATGATGTACTAACATATTCTTCAACACCAGAAGAACATATGGAACATATCAATAGCGTATTCAATACTTCAAATCAGGCAACACTTAGGGTATCGAATGAAAAATCCAAGTTTTTCCAAACAGAAGTCGAATACTTGGGTCACATTATCAAGCATAACAAAATTTTGACAAATTCCGAAAAAGTAAAAACAATCGAAAAATATCCTTTACCAGAAACACTAAAAGACCTTAGAGGACTTTTAGGTACTTAGCCGTACTTAGCCAAATAAAAAAACCAATATTTTTTCTTAGCAGAACACTTAGTAAAACAGAAGAACATTATAGCATGAGAATTATATTTACGATACAACGGATCTTACTATTTATACTAATCACCAAACTTTAACTCACTTTATATCTGAGAAAAACCCGAACCCAAAATTAAAACGGTGGAAGGCAATAATCAAAGACTTTTGAGCAAAATTAGTATATAAGCCAGGACATCAGAATGTAGTAGCCGAAGCTTTATCTAGAAAACAAATAAATACCTCACCCATTGGCACAACGCATTCAGCCGAGAGTTCGTATATAGTACAAAATAAACAAGAGGCACGACTACTGAATGCATACGCTATTCAAATTGAGATTGTACCAAACAAGAGATAATGATAAGAGAACACGTATGGTAACCGCAAACAAGGTTAGACATACAGTAAATTTCACTAATGAAGAAAACTTAGTTATAGAATTAAAAAAGATATTAGATCCCAATAAAGTAACAGCAATACACACTTCAAGAGAAAACATTTAAGTATTTAGCCTTATTTTTACTAACAAATTTAGCAGTGAAAATCTTGTATATACACCAACAAAATTAATCGACGTTCGAGAAAAAAAAAATGAACAAACCGAAATAATAAAAAACACATAATAGAGCACAAAGAGGTTACAAAAATAATAAGAAAGAAATACTAGAAACCCACTATTGGCTAGAAATTTACCAACAATGTAAGTCATTCAACAAACAGTGTACACCCTGTTTATATGGCAAGTACGAAAGAAACCCCACAAGAGAACCAGTAAAAGATTCCGATATACCAATAGAACCCGGCGAATACATACATATAGATATTTATTTCAATGATAAAAATACGATTCTAGTCGCTATCAATAAATTCTCAAAATATGTCTGAAAAAATGGAGGAAGTTATCATAAATAATTATCCGAACTGCAAACGACACAGCAACAGCTGAGGAAATTTACAAAACCACAAAGGAATTAAATGCCTCTATACATACGGTCACAGGACAAAAACCGGTTGACATTCTATATAATAAAATAAAATATAATAAGAAGGACATACACGAAAAACTAAAGAAGGCATCAGAAAAAACACTTGAAAGACTAAATCAAGGTACTAAACATAGAACCTTTCAACCAAACAAGCAAATTCTTGTAAAAATAAAAGGTGTGAGAAAGAAAAAAGACGCCAGGTACACAAAATATATTGTGAGAGAAGACCGTGAGGACACTGTCTTAACCACCAGGGGTCTGATTGTTAACAAAGATAATATCAAGAACTACACAATCAACAAAGATGATACTCTACCTGATAACCAGAAAAGTACTTACACCATATCGACAAATTGTTACAGAATAATTTAAACCAACTACCCAAGAAGCAATCTGAAAAAAGAAAGTTGAAATAATGGCAACCCAACTAAATGAACACAAAGGACACACAGATCCCTAAACTTTCTTGGATCAGCATTGAAATTTATTACAGGAAATCCAGATCATGATGATTTCATAGAGATGGAAACAAAAATAAATTAACTGTTAAATAATAATGAGAAACAACGTTGGGTATACTCAAGGTTTGAAAAACTAATTGACGCATTACAAGGTCGGACGATAGAAAACCATCCCATCATTGAACAAGTGCATGATCAACTCTTACTACTTGTCAGGACAACTAACGCCGCAAAAAATAATGAATATTTAACTGAATCCTTAAATTTAGATGACATAAAAGAAATAGTAGAACATGAATTTATCTCAGCACCTATAATAAATATTTTAGAATACTCAGACAAACACGTAGCCGGGACAGGAACCTTATTTATAACTTTCTATAAATATCCTATATTAAATAATGCCCTTAAACTTTTCAAAATCACGCCCATAAGTCTTAAGCACGGGAGGATACAAACAGACGATCGAATTGCCCAATGCAACATAGATTACGTCAAGGTAACCCATTGTAAGAACTTTCTAGCAAAATATATTTGCAAAAGAAACAATGAAACAGATATGTGTATACTTCCACTACTCGACAACAGAAATAGTAAATATACGGTCATTCAGGAATACAACCAGGAGTTACTCGAAATTGACGAAGGGTTCATATTATTGGATGGTACTCTTCAAGTTGACAATATCACTACTACAGGCATAACATTAGTAAAATATACCGACAAAGTTAAAATAGACAATATTACTTATAGGAATATACATGACAGACTCATAAAAGCTATCCACACAAAACATGATGAAGACTTTTAAATCATAAAAATCCTCACCTCAGATCGTGAAAACGCATTGAATAATATCGACTCAAAAAAAAAAAATTACTGCCAGTCGCACGATGTCGCAATCGTTCGTTCGTTCGCAAAATTACATTCAAAACAAAAACAAATTCTTAAAAATTGTTTTTGTTTTGAATGTAATTATGCGAACGAACGATTGATTGCGATATCGTGGGACTGGCAGTTAGTCATTCTATATTAAGAACACCCTATACGTTCAACTTTTTATACACTAATTTTTATATCAGGAATATTCTATATTGGACTCAAAATATTTATATATGTTTTAATATATAAAAGAAATCACAGAAAACAAAAATGTTCAATTTATTACAACCAACAGGTAGAAAAATTTAATAGAGACTGGGACGCTCTCGTTTAACCAGGGGAAGAGTTAACGACGCTCATCATAAAAATATTTATAGTATTTAATATAAAAAATAATAAGTAACTTTCCATAAATGATAAGAGAGTTACAAAATTTGTAAACAACTAGATTAAGACAAAGTATGTAAACAACTAGATTAAGACAAGATATGTAAACAACAAAACTCAGTTAGAAAAATTTAATAAACAAAGAAAAACACATCGAGTCAAATAAAAATATTTTTTTAATTTAAAAAGAAGCAAGTTTCTTAATTCGCGCAGACGAATTCGAGGGCACTGCTATTTCTTAATAAATTTGTAGTACCAGTGCACAAAAAAGAACACAATATATCAAACTTCAATGTGATCGGAATGATGTCTATTTATATAAGTGTTCAGGTCTTAGAAGCAACAAAGCAGCTATATTTTTAACACTTTTCCAGTTATAATTGTTTTTTTATTATCTTTTTGACAGGCGCGTACAAATTTATATCTTCCGTAACATAAATTGAAATACACATTGGAACACTCGTACATACGTATTGAGGTGCATCTTTTTTTGTTTTAAAGGATGGTCTTTCATCTATATTCGTATGCATAAAATACAAGGTAATAGAAAAAATTTTTAATATTTGTTGATCGAAAAATTTCAAAAAATTATGTTCAAGAAGGGTCCAATTTGAGGAAAGTTAAAATATTAAATAAGCAATAGAAGTTTAGTACATAAAGCTAATGAATTTAGATTTTTTTTGCATATCTAATTTGTCAATTAAAATAAAAAAACCAAAAAATCTGCAACATTAAGATAAAGGAAATCCTACAATTCCAAAAATGGTATCTTTACTATTTTGTCTATAAAGTCTACATATAGAATAGGGCTCCCGAAATACTTTTAGCATCAATTCGGATTATATATAGCTTTTTTATAACTGCATTCTCTTTCTGATGTCTTTTCTTTTGTTAAGAAATAATTTTAAAATAAAAACACCTCAACTTTGGGATCTAAAAACATACCCTGTATGTTTAAATCAAAATTTCGATGTAAAATAGGTCAATTGTAGGTCCTCCATCTCCTACAAGAAGGATCTATTTTATACAAATTTTGGTGTAAACGTACACACATATAGCTAGCTTAAACAAAGATAAAAACATTTTTTATATTTCCTAAGAACATATTTTCTATAAAAAAAAAACATGTTAATGGCCCTTTTTAGGCTGAAATACACAAAAGCGCAATAGTTTCTCTTTTATAAAGCTAAATTTAATCGAAAAACATATATTCTTCAAATTTCTCAAAGAATATTTTAAATTTTACTCAAAAAACATATAATCTTCAAATTTCTCACCAAATATTTTAAATTTTACTCGCTAATTACCGTAAAAATTTAGTTTCTGAAAATTGGACCCAATATATTTATATATAAAATGGACCAGGGAATTGGGAACTCAAAAATTGTATTTAAAATGCTTATTACTTGATCACTTTAAAATACAAACATGCAGATTGAGGCTCATTTTTAGAGGTATTCACTAGGGCTTTAAGATCATGTATAGTTTTTAAAAATGAAAGAAATGTCAAGCATTATAAAAATTTGCAGATACGAGGTGCCTAACTTTAAGGCTACAGAGCACCATCCCTGAAAAGTTAATGGTACTCAGCTTAAAAAATTAAGCTCAAACACTTTTTTGCTAGTCTTATTTGGATAAATCGGCCTAGCCGTTTACAAATAGCTAAGGTATTTCAAAAACATAATAATTCTGCCCAACTGTAAAACGCTGCTAAGTTTGGAAAGGAGTTGTTTTAACTATCCGTGTTAGAGTTGAATTTAGCTTTGCCAACGCACTAGATGAACTATAAGCAAAATAGGTCAGACATAGTTTAAAAAATTTTGCTATAGAAAATCAGCAAAATTGTTCCATGTCCTTCGAGCCAAAAGGCAAAACACCACGCCTGCCTCTTCTTTCTCTATATCATTTGGAAAACTGAAATACACAAAAATAAAAAAATTGGCCCTGGACCAAATTTTCCGAGTTATCGGTTTCTGAACATTTCATAGAAAAGTACGATTGTGCACAATTTTTAAAGGTATCAGGTCAATATAAGTATCATTAAAAAGCTTTTAAACAGATCTTTTAAGAAGTATTAAAATTTTTCTAAAATACTTTTTTGATTTACATATACTGTGAAGGGCATATAAAATTCGGCATAGCCGAATACAGCACTCTTATTTGTTATAACTAGCACTGTAATTTATAAGATGTTAAGCCTTGTTGTGCTAGATGAATAAATAAATAATTTAAATAACACATTGTATTATGGTGGATTTTCGATTGTTAAGTGAGTCCATAGATTTTTTCTAAGTTTTTTATTTTCAGTATACCAAAGCAAAAAACAATAATATTAACCATTATCAAACAACAACAGGAAAAATCGTAAGGAAAAGAGGCACTAGCATTTTTTCGACATTACTGTTAGTAGACCGATTTGTACTGATTTTTAACAGAAAAATTCTGGAAATAAATCCTAAGGCACCGGTATACTAAGATTTTCTGTAGGCTACCTGTGGTCTTTAAAAATGGCGTTTCAATGCAAACACAGGTAGGCCGACGCCGCTAAATCGACTCTAAATACTTAATGGGATTAAATAAATCACAAAAGATGTGACAAAATCTTACATACATACATACCTTTTCTACTGGTGTTAAAGGGTATACAAAAAGTCTTTCTTAGAGTATTTCTAAAAATATATTTTAAATAGTATCTGAAAAAACTTAATTATAAAGAACATTAAAAAGGCACTACGCTGAGGAGACAAAAGACAATTTGGGGACGGCAGGCGAATTCGATTTTATCGAATTTAGTAGCTTCTTTGCTTATTTGTTTTATTGTCACTTTAATTGTGGGCCAGTACAATACATCATCATCATCATCACAATGGTACACAAAGAAAACGTAATATACAATAGAACTCTAATTTAAATTCACATCCTATTGTTATTATTTCTTTTGTTTCGAGGAATTATTCCCAGATTAAATCAGTTTTCCTCTACATTATAATCATTGTTGTATGAAACTGCAGATGAATAAATATGATGCTCAACTTTGTCCTCATAACAAGTAAAAGTGTTAAATTGTTTATACCCTCCCTCCCCTTCAAACCCCATTCATAACGAATTCATTGTACTAAAATATGTGTACGAGTATTTAAATCATTGTATTCTATTTGATTGTATTTAACAATTTCGTAAAATATGCTTGTAAATGCGTTCACTTGTTTGTGTCTCTTTGTGAATATATAAAATTATATATATATATATATATATATATATATATATATATATATATATCTATATATATATTTCGCCATATTTTGCTCCCGCACTAAGTAGTCGTCTAAATAGAATACAAAATTAAATAGCTATGCTAGGTTGTCTAAACTAATATACGGCGATATAGTCCCAGAGACGCTGAAAAAAAGATCTGAAATAAACACCAAGTGCAATTGTTCTTAATTTCCTATATATTTTCTTTACGCTACACTTCCCAAAAAAAGGCACAATATACTATTCGAACAGAAAGCGTACATGTGTACATTTACGTTAAGTTCATGTATTAAAAAAAAACATGAAAAATAAAGAGGTTTGATTTTAAGTAGGTGTACCGAAAAACAAGTACACGCTCGATAAACAAGAAATGTAAATTAATCAGATTTGTTCCGCCAGTAAATATTATACTGTTGTCATACCTTTCGGTGAAGACCGTAGTCACTGGCTGTTTATTTGGTACGTTTGGCGAGCGCTTTCGATGTGAGAACATCATTTTCAAGCCGCGTTTTGATTGATACTGGTGAGATATTGTAAGGTGCTTCTTGCATAGATAGTGGTGGGTTCAGGTAGTTTTGTCCGTTGGGATGGTGCCTATTTGAATGGTATTATGTAGGTAGATTGCCTGATATCTGTCATGTTTATTAAAGGTATATAATTTTAATATTTCAGTCTTTTATTATTGGGTAGGTAAGTGTAACCATCTGTGGGTGTTTTCCGTTTGTACGATTGTTTGAATAATTTTAGTGGTGTAAAAATTGTGTCAGAGGTTGTTTTTACCTGTTCCTTAACAATATCTCCGTTAAACGTTCGTGTTTTGTGTATTTCCATGTTTTCAAGAATGTCTACTCTTCGTCTTTTTTACTAGGATGTATTATACATTCATCAAATAGCTCGTGTTCATGTGTGTTAAGGTGTAATGCGAAGTTGGAGTCTTCTCTTTTCCGTTTACATGATCGTATGTGTTCTGAGAACTTTGTTTTTAACGTTCGTCCAGTTTGTCCTATGTATGTATGGTTGCAGGTGCAAGTAAGTAAAGTGCTAAATTTGTCGGTTATTTCTGTTGATGTCTTAAGGTTGTTTCGTAGAGTGTTGCTCGTCTTTAGTGCTG
Organism: Cistogaster globosa; assembly: GCA_937654795.1. Lineage (NCBI taxonomy): Eukaryota > Metazoa > Arthropoda > Insecta > Diptera > Tachinidae > Cistogaster > Cistogaster globosa. Next base: position 20,433,084 of record OW569408.1, read on the forward strand.
TCCATAAACCTTCTTTCTGAAAAAGGTTAGTTAATCTATATATTTCTGGCCCTGTGTAAGTAAAAATGTGTCGTCGTGTTGTATCGATTGTCTCCTTGTTTTCTTTCTTCATGTTTTTAGTGTTGTATTTTTTGAATAGTTTGTCGATAGTAGTGCAGTTGTAACCGTTATTTTTAGCTATAGTGTAAATTGTGTCAAGTTCTTTGTTATATTTGTACGGAGAAAGTGGATGTCTTAAGGCTGTGAATCATATGTCTAAATGCTGCGAGTTTATGTTGGGTGGGATGGTTTGAGGAACTGTGGATAGTTGTGTCTGTTGTGGTTGGTTTTTTGTATATGTCACTTCTCGTGTTATTGTTATGTCAAGTTTAGTCTTGCTCTTTTTCTATTGTGTTTGTGATTTTGTTATGTATTGTGTTTAAATCCGTCAGAATTTCTTCAGTGTTGTCCTTTTCTACGTATCTTTTAGACACTTTTCAAACTACAAGGAATAGGTAAAGAATTTCAATTTTAAATTGTTTTAAGATTTTTTTCCAATACCTTAAAACGTTAATTTCTAACGGTTTCATATGTTTTCCGCACATAGTAAGAAATTCAGTGTTCATGCAATAACTTTGGTTGGTTGGTAAATGTAACATGTAATTTTTTTTTGTTATTAAAACTTGGGATTTTTTTAAATTTTTGTCGTCTTATTGCTTTTCCTTTTTTGCAACAAATGCATAAACTTAAGGCACATTTAAAATCATACCTGTCTGTCTTTAATATGCTATTTTTGCCGTACACGAACTTACTCTTCTCAGCTCACTTAGTGTTTTTACTCTCGCCATCCTCTTTGGTTTCAATGAGATATGTAAATTTTTTGGTTTCGTAATTAAAACTTGCAAATTATTTAAACAAATCTTTTTTCTCTTATTGCTTTTCTCTTTTTGCAACTTATGCTCTAGGGTACATGTACACCGTACATGTATGTTTTTTCCGCACAAGTTCAAATTTAAAATATGTGGGCTTGTTCGTAAATGCATTACGTCCCTGCATATGATGCGCAGTACGTTCGTTTATTGTTTGTAAAGAAAACAATTTATTTTTACATTTAAGTCCTAAAACAAAACGTATAGTAAAAAAATGTCAGCTGCCGTAACGCTGCCACCTGCTTAAATATGCCTTGGTGACCCCTGTAAAACAAATACTTTTTGATGTCTTATTTGGGCTACAAACACCTATTACCAATGGAGTCACCTTAGCTACTATATGTGTTACCTAACTTTCCTTTTGCTCTGTTTATACAGGTTAAAATTCAACATTTTTAACAGACAACAGCACAACCTTTAATGCTAAGTTTACACTCTCTGAATCATTACTTCGAAGCATCCCGTTTATATGAAACATTGTACACGATTCGTTTTTACTTGTGTAGAAAATCTTTGAATTTAACAAATAATTTGTTACAACACTTGTGTCTTTAATTTTTCTATTAATAAATAACAGTAAACCACATTTAATTTTGTTTTGCTTTTTTGTTTACATTTACTTATAAAATTAAAAAAGATAGAAATTTTTTATTTTTTGTAAGTTGATTCAAACTGAATCGTCTTGAGACGATTCTTTAGCGAAGCATATTAGTTCACTAATGAGTCGGGTGTGAATCGTTTAAAAAAGAACGAAGCATGATTCTTGTAAGCATAGCATAAGCTTTGTTGTTAAACATATCTTAATCTTATTATTGTTACAATATCATCAATAAAATCTATGCAATGGACTTAAAGTAAACAACTTGTGCTAAGAGACCCTATAAAATGGAACTGGGGTTTGTGATTTTTCAGAATTTTTTATTTCTCGGGAAACGGGTAAAAATTATTGCATTTCCCGTTATTCCCGGGAAAAAAGCAATTCTTGAAAAACAAACAAGTTTATTTTATTTAATGGTATTAAAAAATTCGTACTTTTCTTAAAACATAAACAAACAATAAAAATAATTGTGTAATAATAGTTTTAACATTTTAGAAAGATTAAAAACAACTCAGGTGTCAAGACATAAGTACATATCTACATTTTTACTACATAACGAGAGATAACAAAGATAAAAATACTGAAAAAGTATTTTATTTATTATTTCTTAAAATATATGATTTTAAAACTGCATTTAACAATTCACTAGACTACTGTTGCTTGGTTGCAAAATTCCAGAAAATAGAAAAATCCTGTTACTTTCCCCTGTGGTAGGATTTGTTTTAAACAATATGTTTTTAAAATTATCCATGTTCGTATTTCAAATGTAAGTGGCTTCGAATAACTCAAAATTCTTTTTAAGCAAGTTAGTAACCTTTTGTTCTGTTTTATATCTTTCTATCAGTGCCCACGACTTCGTCGGCGTGTCATTTCTAATTATCTTAAAATTAAAATTTAAAAAAAGTGTTTTTAAAATTTTTTTGTAGAGTTCTGTGTTAAAAATTTTCCATATACAAAAATTAAACGTACTGACAACTGTTACCATTATACCGGTAATATTGGGTGCTTTCACAGACAATTAAAGTTCTGAAAGAAAATGATACATATCTAAAGTAACTCATGTAGATATTAATGTAAGAAAAGCATGAGTTTTTGAAACTCCTCAAATTATTAATGAATCTCTCAAGCTTAATCAATGACATGAGATATGTATGTTGCAAAATCTATGTGGATTAATTTCGTTTACTTAATACAAAATTTTTGGTCAATAAAAATTTTTGGTCAAACTCATTTCTTTTCAAAGTAATTTCAATTTTATTCAAAACAAATTAAATTATTTTCAATATAAATTAAACTTTTTACAAATCGTATTGAATGTTTTTCATTTCAAATTCATTTTTTTCATTTTGCATTATTTTTCTAACTTCAACTTAATTGTTTTTAAATAACGCAAAATACTTAAAAAATTATTTTTATTTATACAAAATTAAGTATAGAATAAGCTTCAATTACTTGCAATACAATATTTTCAATGTAGCGGTTCTCCAGTTGCAGCTAATGACAAACTCATAGTCATATCAACATAATAATTATTGCAATCTGAAGGTGTTACGGATTCTACTGATCGGTTAATTATGGTGACCAAGTTCATATTACTTTCTGGATCAGCTAGCTACCTCCTGTGGCACTGCCCATCCCTGGCTCGAAGAAGACTAAGGGTGCGTACAGAGTGGGCGCTGAAGCCGAGCGGAGCCGAGCCGAGCTAATTGACGCTTATTTTAATGCGAGAAGACAATTTGTATATAACACAGTGAATGCGATGATCAGCGCTGAAATTCTCTTTATTCTATGTGTTTTGCTTTTATCTCCTTTAGTATTGTTTTTCATTTGTGTTTATAAAATAGCTCTACACAGAAATGGATTCTTCTGATGAAGAGTATTTTGCTTCTCCTAGTGTGATTAAGGCAATTTTTAACAAAAAGGAATTTGGAAAACATCCAGTTACACTAAAAAGGAATGAATTTGGTGAATTTCATCATTTGTATAATGATTTAAGAAAATATCCGGAAAAATTTCAACAATATATCCGAGAAAAAATTTCACTTATTATTTGATCGATATCCATTTTTTTATATTTTTAAACCATCAAAAAACACGACTGCACGCTAAAAAGTAAACATAAACAATGCAAAAAAGCGCACAAAACGCTTTCAAACTGTTTTCTCGCACTCATCAGCTTTGCTCTCTGCTTTTGTCGGCGTTCACTGTGTTATACACAAGCTTATTTGTATTGACTTGTGTGTAATCAGTTTTATCGCACTGACAATCTTTTATCGCACTGACAATCTCGGCTCGGCTTCAGCGCCCACTCTGTACGCACCCTAAGAATACTGGGCTCTCCTTTCTTTTGAACTCTTACGGAGCTATCATCTCACTCTATAAGAGACATAGCGAAGTTCATCCGTGAATCCTCATGGTTCTCGGCTGGGTAATGGAAGTCATGCCGCCTTCTTTGTGGTATCACAACGGGCCATTCGTTTGTGCTCAAGTGAGCTTCGTCGCGAGAGGCTGCCACTCCTAACTAACTAACTAACTAACTAGCATATTACGAGCGCAGAGCTTAGTTTTTGAGAAAACTTTTTCAATTGGGTTTAGCATAGGGGAGTATGGAGGAAGAAAAAGTAAAATGTGACCGGACTCAGCAATTTTATCTTTCACCACTTGCGTTTTGTGTATCTTTGCGTTGTCAAGGATCATCCAACCACCTGTGATGTTGAATTCAGCTAATATATCGAATAATTCTTCAAGGAAAGATGTGAAAATGTTGGTATTAACCGAGGAATTAGCAATTACTTTTTTATGTAAAATGCCACGTATGTTCATAGCTGCAATAAGATGGTAATTGAAACCGGATTCGTCAATGAATATTATTTTTTCTCTTATTTCTGGAGCGTTTGGGGCAAAATTCATTGCATACGGTATACGTCGTTGAATTGTAGCATCAGAATTGAAACGATGTATGTTAATTGTCGCAGTTTTTAAGGTAATTCGCAAAGACTTTAATGCAGTATGTATGCTCGTTGTACTTAAATCCACATTATGAATTTCTAGAATCTTTCTGCGAATGCCTTTTAATGTTATACATGGATTTCTTTCTACAATCTCTTCAATATTTTCCAATATTTCGGGAGTCATTTTGGAGTGACGTCTTCCACCACGGTTTTTCATGATAACGCATCCTTCGTTCTTGTAGCGATATATAATAGATGTAGCTGTATTTTTGTTTATACCAGCTATTTCGGCTGATTCAACAATGGTTTTTCCTTCGTTATAAAACTTGATCAAAATATTTTTTTTATCTACGCTGATATGGTTATATTTTCCACGTCTTCCGCGATGACGATTAGCCGATGTTTTTTCACATATATTTTCCTCGGAAGAACTATCTGTTAGAAACTGAAGCCGATTATAATTTCGTACATTCGATATACCAGAACTAGCAGCGTGAATACTTTCTTCGCTAGATGACATTTTGAACTTCTTTAAAATTGTAAGAACTTTAATTTCACTTTATCTACCAACTAATTGATTCAGTATTCACGCACTTTAATGTTTACCGTTACAAACTGTGTTTTATTATTGTACTGGAAAATATTTTCCACTATTATAAATTACTCAAAAATAGAAAAGGAATCACAAATAAAGGAAAAAAACAACTTGAAACCCTTTCTGCATTGAATTCGTGGAAAAATTAATTCGTAATGGAAAAAAATGAATTGAAAAAATAAAATTTAATTCCAAAAAAAAAAAAAAAATAATTTGAAATGAAAAAAAATGAATATGTGTTGAAAATAATTTAATTTATTCTGAATAAAATTGAAGTTGCTTTAAAAAAAATTGAGTTTGATTTGAAAAAAATTTAATTTGAATACAAAAAGTGTTAATTTGAGAGTAATAATTATAAATAATTAAACATGAGTTTAATATATATTATCACCACTGTCTGTTACCTAAATAGTATTTTAAGACAAGATTTTTCGTCAGGCATTTGGTAATCAATGAATGGAGGTTATAAGTTTTAATAAAATTAACGATTACCGTTGTATTTGCTGACCGCAGGTAATTAAGTCTTGGGTTACAAAGTACTGAATGTTTAATTATGTAAAACAATAATGTCATATTTTAATTGGCGTCCCCTGAAAATATCGGAAAGTAAGATTATTTAGTGTACCTTTTAAACGCCCGTTTTAACGCCCCAAATCATTAGCTTATTACGATGAAAAATTTTGCGTAAATTATACCTAATTTGTTTTACTTCGCCAGTTTCGATATAGTATATATTAATCTAGGCAACAGTCCATGGGCGCGTTAAATTAGATAGTTAAAAATAATAAATAAATTGCCGTTCTTACCTAAAAATGCTACAGCTATTGCGACATTAGAATCATTGCATATTTCAAACTTTGAGCTGTAAGACGGTTATATAAGAATGTCCTGCGTGGGCCTAATAGATGACTGTTGCTATTTAATTTAATATAACCTTTGAATTGATGTTGAGTGTGCTAATTTACTATCAAAAATTTCAAATGTTTTCAGGAGGTTTAGGTTTTTTTATATTTAAGGATTATTAAGAAAAGTGTAATTTTTCGTAAGTAATAAAATACAACTAATATACATATCCTTAACACACTTTTTTACATATTCTAACAGATTTAATTCTGCCTATTGGACCTTGTATCTTCATATGTATATTTCCTTGATCACTAGCACTGTCATTTATTAGATGTATTAATCTTGTTCGATGGAAACGTTAAACTCTCCACCGCGACAAAAATCGAAGCATAAGCAATCTATTAAAAGCATACATTTTCCCTCACTTACAACTAACATTTACATTCAAGAAAATCTTAAATTCGTTGTAATGAAATCCACAAATCCAGAACAACCATTAAATTAAATAAATATATTCCTACTAAGTAAAACTCTTAATGGCCTGATAAGTAAAAACAAAAGGACAGGCATAGTTATTAAAAAAAAACTAAAAAACTCCCAAATTACACATGCACATATCATGAAAAACTAAATACAGTATAACCTGTTTAATTACCTCACGCTTAAATACCTTTCACGCTTGTTTACTTCGAGTTTTAAATCCCCGTTTTTTTAATGCATTTGTCAAACAAGACGTCTCGTTTAATTACCATACGCTTAATTACCCAATTCGGGTAAATGTCTTAAAAATTAAATTCCCAAAATAAATAACACCTTAATATTTTTTCGCTTAATTGCCGCAGTACTATTTGAAAACAACACTGTAAGTAATGCAACCAAGTTTATGTGTTACATAATTACAAGTCAAATTTAAAGTTTAACTGTTTTTTTTTGTGTGTTTTAATTATTTGAAAGCAATAAGAGAAAGATTTGTGCATAAATATTGTTTTGTGAACGTTAGTTGGTAAAAAAAATGGCTCCACGAAATACAGCCTTAACCATAAAACAGAAACTGTTGGTGATCTCCTTATTTAAAAAAAAAAGAAAAGACAAAGAAACAATTGGCGGCGGAGTTTAAGTGCGATATTTCAACGATTAATAGAATTTTAAGAAATGAGGCTAAAATTCGTGGTTTAGCAGATTTAAATAAAAACGTAGAGTTAAAGCGCTACAGAAAATCTAACCATGAAAATGTAGAAAAAGTTCTCACGGTATGGTTCAACCAAATGCGTCTGCAAAACGCTGTCATTTCCAGCCAGATTATTATGAATAAAGCAAAGGAGTTTGCTATTAAACTCAATTCGGATTTCGAACCAAATAGTGGTTGGTTGTGGAGGTGGCAGAGAAGGAAAAATATAAAGTCCTTAAAAGTGCATGGCGAAAGCAATGAAAGCGATAATGAAGGCGCTCGAATGTTTTTGGAAAGCAGCAAATTTTCATCAGTTATTGAAAATTACGCCCCTGAAAATATATTTATTGCTGACGAGAGTGGCCTTTTTTATAAAGTTCTGCAAATGGAACCTTGACACGAAAAGGAGACCAACTCAAAGGCAATAAACACCAAAACAACGCCTTACACTATTATTTTTGTGTAAATCAGTAGGCACGTATAAAAAAATCTATACAATCGGAAAATTTCGAAATCCGCGTTGTTTCAAAGAAAATAGCAATTTGCCAGTACCGTATTTTTCAAATAAAAATGCGTGGATGACAAATTCGTTGTGGATTGCAATTATGAAAGAATTTGATAAAGAAAAGATTACACAAAACAGGAAAGATGTGTTGTTTGTTGACAATGCATCATGTCATAAAATCTCAGGTGATTTACAAAATATAAATATACAATTTCTACACAACGGCGCACTGTGGTCAATATTCTGAGATAGCGGCCAAAACTACTTTTGGTTTTTGTTCTCCGATTTTAAAGCTATTAGACTCATATCAAAGTAGACAGTAGTAAACCTCGGGAGCCAAAAAATTAGAACTCTATTTCAACTATTTCACTGAGAACAGGGTGGTCCAAAATGGGCTTTTTCAGAATTTAGGAAATTTATGATATTTTTAGTTAATTTTTAAAGTTTAAATGATCATAACTTTTTTGTTTTTCAAGATTTTTGGACGAAATAAATTTTGTGTTGTAACTTAACTTATTTCCTATTACTGGCAAAAATTGAAGCTCTACTGTTTTCAGAACAATTTAAATATTTTTTTAAAAAGGTCAAATTTCTCGGAAATTTCCTACTTCATAGAGCACAACTCCTGTGAGTCAAGCTGAGTCGGGACTGCATCTTTTTGAGCTACAGCAATTTTTCTGACCCAAGGTAAGATATTCGGTACAAATGAACGTCATATTTTTTGAGAAGTTATTTGTATGTGAAAGTGGCTATTATGCATATATTTTGATGAAATTTTGTACAAGAGTTCTTATTGATCCAAAAAATAATTCTGTTGAAATTTGGAGAAGTTGGCCCATATTTGGACCTCGTCCACATAGAAGGGTGTATCAAAATTTTGAAAAAAAATGACAATAGAACTCCCAAATTATGTGGTATCTAGCAATTAATTTTGAAAAGGTATAAAAAGGATTTCATTGCCATCTACATACCTTAAATACCTGAAAATTGCAAATAAATTTAAAACCAATGGAAGTAAGTGGTAAAACGAAGTACCTGTTATATTATTACCAGTACCTGTTAACTCTCAAATTATGTGGTATCTGGCAATTCATTTGGAAAAGGTAAAAAATTTTATTGCCATCAAATATAACATAACTTAAATACCTGAAACTTGCAAATAAATTTAAAACCAATGGAAATAACTGGTAAAACTAAGTAACTGTTATATTATGTTTCAAAGAGGAAAAAAAGATCATGTTGAAACTTCGAGCAATAGTATATTAATCCATGCATTCATATTTTTTCTTCATTATTGTTTCAACAATGGCTAAATTCAGTTATAGTGTTCTATCTGATATATATTTTGAACGGAAAGATGAAAACGACATTATTTTACATATAATGAATAATCCATTCTTCAAAATATGCGACAAACAAGAAATTAAAATTCATAAATTAAAAATAAAAAACTTTTTAAATACTTTAAGAAAACGGTACAATCAATGTTCCAGAAACAAGAAATTGTTTTACTCACGCAACCAAGAATGGCTAAGAAATAAACTTTTTTTTTAAAAAGGCATCAGTAGCTACCACGGAAACTGGAAAAAGTGGTCGACCAGCAAAGCCAATTGATAATTGTAGTGAAAGATCACGAAGACGCAAGCTTAAACATATCAATGAAGAAGTTTCTTGTAGCATCATAAAGAATTCATTTCTGCATCAAATTCAACCATCGAAAACTAAAAAGAGTAAAATTGCTATCATTAATAAAATAGTGGAAGCAAGCCCCAGACGCACAAAAAAGATTTTAAAAAGTATGCCGACACCAACTGAAGAAAATAAATTTACTCCAGAAGAAGCATTTGCACTATTTTTGGATTTAAAAATGACTAAAAACCAATATACAGAATTGCGGAAGCGAACCAATGAAAAAAATTGTGGAATTTTTCCATCATATCGAGATATAGTTTCTGCCAAAAAAGATTGCTTACCTTCACCAACTGCTATTAGTGTAACTTCAAGTTCAGCAGAAATAAAATTGCAGGATCTTCTTGAACACACTGCAGAACGATTACTAAAGACATTTGATGCTGACTATTTAAAGAAGTTTAAAAATTGCAGCATGACTTTAATTTCTAAATGGGGATGTGATGGGTCCTCTGGCCAGAAACAATACAAACAATGTAATGCGGAAAATTCATCAGATGCCAATTTATTCATGATTTCTTTAGTTCCATTACGTTTATCAAAAACATTTATTGGTTCAGAGCCGTCAACTAGTAGAGCTGCAGAGATAGATGTATGGAAGAATGAAATTCCATCGTCAACAAAATTTTGTAGACCAATAAAGTTTGCTTACAAAAAAGAAACTAAAGATGTCATAACTGAAGAAGTTGGCAAAATAAGAGATGAAATTAACGAACTTAAACCCGTGATATTTGAATTTAATGATCAATGCATCGAAGTTAACTTTAAAATGTCACTTACAATGATCGATGGAAAAGTTGCACAAGCTTTAACCGAAAGTCTTCGTCAAGCTGCACCATATGCCAAAAAACATCAAGACAATTGAGCCAACCACCAACACAAGACGATAGTTTTAATGAAGCATATGAATTTGTAATGTCACCTCTTCATGCTAGAATTCGTTTTATGGAGCATATTCTTAAATTGGGATACGATTTGGAATTTGGCCCGTTAGGCGAAACAGTGAGAAACAACAAAGAAAATTTGGAGAAAAGAAAGCAAAAAAAATGATATTCAAGAAAAATACCGTGAAATAGGCCTTATAATTGACCAGCCAAAGCAAGGAGAAGGAAATTGTAATGATGGAAACACATCAAGGAGATTTTTTTTCCGATCCAGAAACTGCAGCTTCTATAACTGGAGTAGATTATGATTTAATACGACGATTCCAAATCATATTAGAAGTTATAGCATGTAGCAAAAAGATAGATGCAAAAAAATTTGGTCAGTATGCTAATGAGACAGCAACCCTTTATAACCAAAAATATTCTTGGAGACATATGCCAACCACAGTTCACAAAATTTTGTTCCATGGGGAACAAATAATTTAGCACAATATGCTTCCAATTGGAGATCTCTCAGAAAAAGCGCAAGAAAAAAGGAACAAAGACTACAGATTCTTTCGCGAGCACAATACAAGAAAAATTTCCAGATATTGTACTAATGAAGATCTTATTAATATTTTGTTGTGCACATCAGACCCGTATATGTCCAGTATTCAACAAAAATGGAAATCAACCTCATTAGAGTTAGATGAAGAAGCTAAACAACTACTGCAAAATGAAAATCAAAGCTATTTGGAAGAAATTTTTACTAATATTGTTTAATTAATACTAGTTTAAAGATTATAATTTGTTTCTAATTTTAGTATAAATTTTTATTAATACATTTAAATAAAATATGGCTGACTTCCAAAATGTATGAATACAAAGTTTGTATACAGTTTTACTGCGGCATTTAAACTTTTTTCAAATGCAAAGTTACGATACAACGCAACTATATGCTTTGTTTACATTTTCATTATGAAACAGAAATGTTGCAATGCACCATTTTTATTATTGACAAACATGAAAATGGAAAGGTCGGTTGTAAAATTTTATTTGGTAATTTTTTTTAATTATCAGAAAATTCGAGTGGAAGCTGCACAAAATTTTCTCGCTGTAATAAAATCTATTAAAAAAAAGGAATGTTTTACTGAAGCCAAAACACAGCGCAGAAAAATACAAAAAATTGTTAATTTTTGGGAAGTTATTGCAAAAATGCCGGATGCCAAGATGTGGCTGCTTCTCCAGAAGTGTTGTTGCGCTTTTTAATTCTTTTATAAATCTCACAGAAATTTAAAAACTTTCTGGTGGCATCATCCCTCGAGAAGGGAAAGGTCTCATCCACCTCCTTAATTTCTCTCAAGACTTTCCCACAAAACGGTGCGCTTCTTGCGCTTTGCGCAAAAATCAGTTTCATTTCGCAACCTTGTTACTAGAAGCAATTTTTTTGCTCATGATTCCATTTTTTTTCGCTGCAATATGTTAAAAATAAATTTTTGCTATTTATATATTAATTATTAAAAACAAATTAACTTACTTATGTAAGTCGGTCATTATTTATAGTTTATGTTTTATTCTTTGCGAACAAAAACGTTTTGTGGTTGATTTTTATTTTTTATGAGTAAACAAACGAATACCAAACAAAACATCAACCAAAAAACTGATGCCTGGTTGCTTTTTTACTGCCCAAAAAATACTCATTGTTGACGTTTTGAAATCGTATACATTGTAAATATTTTGTACAGCGGCTTTATGAAACAGTATACTTTGTTCAAATGCAAAGCAATTAACATTTTGGAAGTCAGCCTATATGTGCACTTTAAATCAATAGTAAAAGTTTACTAAAAATTTTATCGATGTTGTGTTCTGTATATAATATATCCAAATGGTATTGATATTGTTGGGAATTTCAGTGTTATTTTTCAGTTTAATCCTCACAAGAATTAGCTTTCTTCCAAAAAAAACCTACCTTTGGCCCCTGTGAATATTGAGACTAAATAAATGTCAGGGGCCAAATGTTGGCATTTTTTGACCAAAATTAAGTTTAAGAATAATAAATAAGTATATAATAAATAAGTATTGGTTGTAAAATACGATTGAGGAAAATAAGAAATTATAAAAAAATACCTATTTAAAATGTAAAAATATTCAACTTTTACATGGAAACTCAACAAAAAATTAAAATGCATTTTTAACTCCACATTACTTACGTTCCTATCGGTCAATTTTTACGTTTGAACACGCAAATTGAAGCTTAAAGTCCCTCCTATTGAACAAAACAAATTGCGTAAAAAAATACCAATCCGGTCAAAAGTTATAGAGTTTTGACCGCTATCTCGCAAAATTGACCACTGTGCGGATATACATATGTATATGTACATATATATTGATGTACAAACGTAAATACGTATAAAAGTTTTTAACTCTTTTGTTTTTATTATTTATTTTTATGTTTGCTGAGTTTAGGGTAGAACCCTTATTTCGTTTATATATGTGATATTAATTAATTTTTTTTAATAAAGTATTTAAGCTAATTAAATAGCACAGCTTGAATTATTTTTTTGCATACGTAAGTTCTACAAATAATCATCTAATCACTTCAATGAGATAGTTAAATGTATTCGTTTAATTACGTCACGGAGGCAGTTAAACGTATTCCTTTAAATGCTTCCCACTCATTATTACCCAAAAATATTAGATTTCTTGGCGAGGTAATTAACCTGTAAAAGGTGTTATTTCCTGCTCAGAAATTAAAGAGCTATCTAAAGATGAAATAGTTGCTGGTCTTTCAAAGTAAAATGTTATTGAGGCACAAAAAATTAAAAAAAACTTGCGATAACTAAATAATAAATACTCCGCTTCACATACTGCATTTTGACATGTACATACTTACATCAAAAATAAAAATCGGGTTTCAACTAATAAAAGTTGATTACTATGTTTCAAAGCCGATACAATGCAAAAATTGCTGCAAAATAGGCCACACAAAGAAACAATGCCAAAGTATAGCGACATGTCCAACTTGCTCACTTACTATTCACCAAGAAAAACAAATCTGCACACAGGTAAAATGTACTAATTGTAGCCTTCAGCACCAATCCAACAACAAAAATTGCGCAAAAACTTGAAAAAAATAAGAAATATTAAAACATTCCACAATAAATAGAACTTTAATAGCCGAAGCCACAAAATATATATAAATGCCAACTTTACAGCAGATTATTTTACTAAAAATTCTCCCGTAGAAACACTTGAAGAAATTAACAAAAAAGAAAACGATAAAAAAATTCCACAACCCATAGCATCAAAAACCACAATAACAACAGCAACACCTACTTCGAAATTAAAACAACAAATAAATCCATTGAACCTACAACAAGCCACAATTCTAAAACAACAAAAAACACTTTAACAATGAATGTACACACAACCCAAAATAAAATAACTAAACTTCTTACAACAAGGCAAGCACAAGCCCTTTAAACAAAATTAGCAAACATTCTCTGAAAATTTCAAAAAGACCTCTCAGTTAATAAAACAGAATTACAACAGCAAACATCACAACAAATAACATCAAAATAGATGATTACATCTGATGTTAGCGATGATGAATAATTCAAACGATTAAAACATAAAAATAAATATGTTCTAAATATAAACACATAAACTTTTTTAACCCTAGATTGGTATACATTGTTTTAATTTTAGTGTTCCAAATTTTATTGTAGTTTTAGTTTAGAAAAATCTACTAAATAAAGCAAAAATGTATGAAAATAATTTTAATTATTATTTAAGACATCTAACAGAACAATATAAATTTGTCTCCATTTACAAAGTATTTATAGCTACTTTATTACAGGAATGGAAAATAGGTATTCATCGATTCGACGAAGTTTACCGATAAAGGGGCAAATTTAAGTACAACAATCTAGGGTTAACTTATAAATTACATACATGCTAATAATACAATGGAACATAAACGGATTCAAAAATAACTACAATCTTTTAGAAACGCTTTTGAAAATATTTAAACTTGACTTGGTAGTATTACAAGAGACTCATATACATCCTAACAAAGCAGTCAAAACACCTAAACTATACAACACATATTTTCACAACACACATTCCTCAGCCAAATAGGAAACCGCATTCTTAGTCAAGAATAACTTACACCACTCTCTTTTTTTTTAAACTCTTCCGGGAATTACCAAGTACAATCCTTTAAATTTCAAACAAACAAAGAAATCCTTGTTCAAAACATATGCTTACCACCTAAAGGAAAAATTACAACTACCGATCTGGAAAGAAAAATAGTTACTACTGAGCAATTTAATATAATATAAGGAGACATAAATGGATGTAGCCCCCTTTGGTGCTCAAAATAATGCAATGAACGTGGTAAAGCTTTTGAAGATCTTGTTAATCAAAATAACCTGTTCAGACTTAATGATGGCAGACAAACCCATTATTCAGCACAGCTATTGATGTCACCGCATGAACTGCAAACCTTTCAACACAAATTTATTGGGAAATAATCGATGACTTACACGGAAGTGACCATCACCCAATTATTCTACGCTTTAAAAGATACAACACCATCGCACCATTCTACCCAAAATTTAAACCACAGTAAGCCAACTGGCAACTATACGCGAAAGCAGTGGAACTTAAGCTAGATAAACGAAATAAATCTGAAAACATCTATAAAGAGAATGCACTTATCCCTAAATCAACATTATCAGCTGCAAACAAAAGCATACCACAAACCAAACCTGATAAATCAAACCACAACACGTACTGGTGGAATAAAGATCTTAACAACAAAAACTAAAGACGCAAAGAAAGAGGCTTACTAAAAATTCACGTCTAACATTAACCCCAAGTTGGAGGTATCAAAAATCTGGAGATTGTTTAGATCTTTCTCAGACAAAACTTACATCAATACAAAACAACAAGGCACTAAAATCGCCAGATGGCAACCTCCCAACACTTCTCAAAAATATCAAAAAACAAAAATTATTCTTCTGATTTCAATAAACCAAAAAAAAAAACTATTATATTTAATCTGTGGCAATATGGAAGAGTAGCTTAAGTAGAAAATTGAAGTTTTGAGATATCATCAATTTTGTGTAATTTTTATTCTGCTTGATTTTTACGAATAATTTATAAATTAATGTATTTGTAACCTGTTTATTAGAGAAGAAGGATGAATATTAAAAAAAATTATGTTGAATTCAGAGGATTTTATGCAACTAAATTTCACGTTGAGCTGGAGTAAGTAACTTAAGCGCTTCTTTTTAAATAAAAAGTATGTATTGTGTAGTTTTAAGTAAGCATAAGAGAATTTTTTTAAGTTTATAAAAAGACATTACAGATTATAAGGTTATTGTTTACATGACAATATTTTTGTTTTTAACGTAAAATTAAAAATAAATTCAAAATTAATAACATTATATTGTTAAATATGAAATATTTTATTGATTCAAAAATCTCATTAGCTAAGTCCGGGTGGAAGTCTAACATGTCAGCAGTATGTAAGTTTAAATAAAAGTCTTTATAAATTTCATCAATAAGTGGCAACATGTCATATAAATCTTGTTTCTGTTTTTGATTAATTTCAAGTGGTGAAAAATAGCATTGTTTCAAATTATATTTTTCATCTGAGGAACTTGTAAAGAAAACGGTTCCAAATTCTTTAGTAAATCGTAACCATTTTATATTTGCCCAACAGTATTTCTGCCCATCGTCATCCACTTTTTTCCATAAAAATAATTCCTTAGCAGTGCTCGCAAAATCAAAAAATTGGTTTCTATTCATTTCAATCACACAAAATTTTCTTTTTACTCCAACAGTTCTAATAAATTGATACCAGTCCCAAAGGTGGTGAATTTGTACCGATGTTATTTTTTCTTTTTTTCGATCAAAGCATGATTACTATCACATTCTATATGTGTGTAGCCAGGAACCATAAACTTATGATCAATTATACTTATTGATCCTGTTTTTGATTCTGGCCAGGGCACTATAAAAAATTAAATGGTTGACAGAGAGTGGTAGGCTTTTTAAGTGTTGGAATAAACATGACGCTATCTGGTTGCCACCACGTTTAGCCAAAGCTTCGTCCCACAGATAGCAGAATGGTTCATTTGTTGAGCAGTCATACACAGTTAGATTAAACGTCCACAATGACCTTTTATAAAATGATATTGACGAGCGTAAAAATGGAGTAGGAAGGCATTGTTGCAAATCAAAAGAAAATACTTTTAAATTTTTATCAGCACTTGCCTTTTGCTTATCATTTTGTTTTAATTCAAAAGCTTGTTTCGCTTGGTGATGGTGATCTGCTTATTCAGATTTTAGGGCATCAAGTGATTCTGCTTCTGCAACTTTTATTTTTGAACTCAACATGTCCCATGTGACAAGTGTCTAATTTTGGTTTTTTGAATTTTAAATTCAATGTGTGAAAAATCTGAGAAAATTTGGCAATTGATACAGAGTGATCATAATTTTCGCAATAAAGCCTGTGAAGCTCAGCAACAGACAAATTGCCAGGAAAATATTTCTTGGATGTGTCACGTCAAGTATATTGCGATTCATACGAAGGGAAATAATTTATAAACTCAATCACTTCTATTTCCTTTGAAGCTGGAGTTTTTTTTGGTTTCGATGTTTTCCACGTTGATCGGTAAAAGCACCATGTCCTTCATTTTTTTTTTTTTTTTGCTGCAGTTTTTAAAAACTGATCGCTTTCGTGATCTGACACACCAAAACTCGTTGACCGCTTATTTCCAAATAATATTTGTACGTAAACATCCATTTCCTTTGATTAGTTCCTCTTTTATCTTTCTGTATAGTTTTAGTTGAAAGGATTTGAAATAATCATGCTACAAACGCTCGTCGCAATTGGTACGATCCCAGCTGCCTGTACAGTTCATGAATTACTTGTTGCTGTTCTGGTGTAATTTTATCTTTGTATTTATTTAGGCCTGGTTGCAACACTTGCATTGCGCGACAAGGCACAATTTTACGACTGCTTGATATGTAAGATTTACCTTTGTTGCGTAGATTTTTCTTCACATTTTTGGATGTTGACGGATCAGTATTTATTTCTGTTTCTAACTGGCTTTCCTGCATTATGAATTGTTTTATTATACTCGTATTATCACTTTTAGACCTCCACAGCTTATTACTTACATCATTTATTTCATCTTTGGAATCTGTATTGCTTGTATTTAATTCATTAATGTTAACATTTGAATGTAAAACAGAATCATCGCTGTCAAATCCGAATGATTTTTCTTTACATTCGAATACTTTCCAACAAAAAACCTTTCATCTCATAATCACTGCTCTATTTTCAGTATTGATTTCGAAAAAGCATTCGACAAGATAGGTTTTCATAACATTCTTGTGAAACTCCAGGAATGGAATGTTGGTAAAAACATGTATAATTATATAAAATCGTTTTTAAGCAATCGCACAATCACAGTTAATGTAAACTCTGACAAACCATAACAAGTAGGACTTGAAAATGGAACACACCAAGGATCTCCCTTATCAGTGGTATTATTTCTAATATCTTTTGAAAAAAATTGACCTTTTAATGCAAAAGCATACGCAAATTCAACACTACTTATATGTTGATGATTTTTATCTTATTACAAGAAATAAATAATCCCTTAAATATCCAGAATATCTTAAACAAAATCTTCATCGACCTAAATTCTTGGTGTAATATTTCTGGTGCCACAATTTCACAACACAAAAGCATACACCTTCATATATGTCGTAAGAACTGCTCAGTAAATCAATTTCAGATAATTAATTCCCTCTTCGTAGACGTAAGCGAACTAAAGATGTTAGGACGAATGTTTAATAAATCTGGAAACTGGAACAGCCATATAAGTTACTTGGCAAATAACCTTTCTAAGAGAATAAATACCTTTAAAACCATTTGTGGCATATCCAGTGAAAGTCATATTTCTTGTTTAACAAATATACTCAAGTCCATTATTTTAAGTAAAAAAAAATAAGAAAGTTTTCTCCATCCTGGTTCAATATAGATGACTATTTTGTAAATATACCTAAAACTTATACAGTAGTTTTCGCTTATAGTCCACAACTTCAGTTGCACAATTTTTGTGGACTATAAGCGAATTAGGACTATAACCGAATTTCTTTTTAGGCCACTTTATGGACTATAAATATAAATAAATATAAGCAAATATTGATTTAAATAAAATTATTAGTTTAAACAAAAACCTTAACATATTATTATTTTTTGTAATTCAAATGCTTTAAAAGCTTATTGTAATAAAAAGTTGCCAGAAGTCTAAATAAAAAAGGTTGCCAGTTTGTTTAAAAAAGGTATTAAAAAAACAGGGTGGACTATATGAAAGTTTTTTTCTATACAATATTAGCTATGCATGCAAAGAAAAGTTGGCCTTTAAACGAAAATGGACTATATGCGAAGTGGACTTAAGAACAAATAATTTGTATGAAATTCGAAAAAACCTGCAGGTGAATAGGACTGTTTTGGCTTACATCCGTTTTTGGCTTTTAAGCGGAATGGACTATAAACGAAAAGTGCTGTAGAAGTAATAAAAACGCAGAGCAGATTAAGCAACTACATTTATAACAGGCATCTATTTATAAAAATAACAAATACATAATTTGGTATTTTAATGGATCCAAAACAACAAACGTCAATTCATTTGCAATAGTAGATGGAAATAAACGAGCATTTTGCCACTTTTACATCCATTTTCACCTCAGAAATAACAGCTATCGAAAAAGCAATTAGCGCCAAATCTCGAAGCAAACTTTTAATATGCACAGATAGCCTTTCAGCCATAAATGATTTAAGGTCTCACAATCTCTCAGATCCACTAATTAAAAGTGTCAAAGAAATCCTTATTCGTACTAAAAATATTAACATTTTGTACACTCCTGCTCACATGAACATTCCAGGAAACGAACTGGCAGATAGAACAGCTAACAATACAAACCGATCTCTATCATTTCTAGTAAACAATTGTATAAAAAAAGATGTCAGTAATTTAGTAAAATCGCAAATAAAATACAAGAACATGAACTCACCTTACACCTTTTACAAAACCATAAATCCCTCGTTACAAAAAGCAATCTATCCAAGTTCTTTAACCAAACTACAACAAAAGATACTCACCAGACTCAAAACTTTCACACGAGCATATTATTAATAAAAACTTAAACCCACCGAAATATCCGCAACGCAACAGTAATCTAACTATATCACATATCTTGTCGTGCTACAACAAAAATAACATACAAAACTTTGATTATAAGATATTAAAAAAGCACTTACCCCCAAAGATTAATAATTATATTTAAAGCTCAAAATATTTACATTCATACTATATTTCAATCATTGTAACGTACACCACACGGTTTAAAAGTTATAACCCACTGTTTAAAAATATTGACCTAATACAAAAGAGAGGCGAAGGCCATTGCAGCCACTCCTCATTCATTAGTATTTATTGTAAAATTAATTTTCAATAAATAAATAATAATAATAAATAAATACATACATGTGTCTAATAAGATATAAAAATAAAATAAATTTAATTTTATTATAATATGCCAACATAATCTTGTGTCTGTTTTAGGAAGGCTAAAAATCGAAAATTAATTCCTCGAACCCAAAAACAGTAATATACCACAGCTTTCCAGCATTATTTTATGAAATTTTTACGATTTTTCCTTGTTAGACAGCGTTCCAAAATTTAATTGAAGGTAAAATAAACAAAAACTGTAATTTCCCAAAAGTCTAAAAACACAAAAAATCGCAAAAACGCTTTTTTGGATAATTTTGAAATTATGTATTTGAAAAAAGAAAGAATAATTTTTATAATGTATGTTTTTTATTATTATTAATTTTTTCAATTTTGGCATGACTCTGTGGATAAATAAATACTTTAAAAATACAATATGAAAGAATTAAATTTCTCATATTTTATTTCTTCTAAATAATTGTACAAGTAGAAATCGTTACAATTGCTATTAACCTTGTAGATGAATACGAAAAAAGCTGACATAGGTTGTAACTAACTAAAAAGTACGTTTAATTTGGCTGGTATTTAAATTTTACTTTTCTCTTTACAATTCATTAGAATTGTTAATCAACTTAAGCCAGAATTAAAAAATAATTAATAAAAAGGAACTTAAAATTAAACATTTTACATGCCGAATCTTATATAGTCTTTACCATATAAGCAAATCTAGTTTAATGAAGTAACTCCAATAAAAAAAATATTAGAGTAACAGAGAATTAAAATATAAGAAGAAAAAAATTTTAGTTTTTTATATTATTTTACAAAATGTCATCGGCTCTTATTGGGTTAAGCATTTAAAAAAAATTAGTATTTTCTGTTAGATCTCTTCGAAAGCTTTTAAATGAAAACCATACTGATCTGATAACGTAAAAAATATGGTGCACAATCGTACTTTTCTATAAAAAGTTAAGAGGCCCATGACTCGAAAATATGTGCAAGCCCAGATTTCTTCATTTAATTTTTTAATGGTCTATCGCCCCATACATTTGCTTTTTTTTTTTTTTTGATTGCAGTTACTCCACTAAACTAGATTTGTTCCAAATGATATGAAAAAATTAAGACGGGCGTAGTGTTGTGTCCGCTGCCTTTAAGGACATGGACCGATCTTGTTTTAAAGTGGCTGCTTGTTCATTTGAAGAAGTAGGTTTGCGTTGTACGCATTTGTGCGAAATTTCACCAAATTTATGCAATAAATCAGCGGTTTAAAGGCTTCTTTCGACTCATATCTCTTTCCGCTGAGACTTTGAACGGCAAGTCTGTAAAATAATGTGGTGGCAGCAGCAATTAGAGCATCATTCCATAGCCGTAGTCACATCCAAACTAGTTAATTTTTCTCTATATCTTTGTTCGGAACAAATTCATCTGGTAAAGTCAATTGAGTTGTTCCGTATCTGAGAAATAGTTGTGCATTCATTTTTTAAATAATTGCTGTAACTGCAACTCAACTTTAGACGTTCGCCCACATTTATATTCAGTTAACAAATTGGAAATAGTCTAGATTGCCGGACGACTGGAGGGAATATAAAAATGTTTTTTATTTTCTGCATAACAGAAAATAAACAGTATAAGTCATTTACCAAAAACAAAGCAACCTTTTTTTCGGAATTCTTTTACGAAACATTTTGATAATATCTCGTATTTTAGCACTTTCTTTAACTTACGTTATTTCGTGGTTGCTCGGAAGTTCTTCAGAAGCAAAATATGAGTTTCGCTTTAAATGAAGCTAAAACAACCTTGACATTAGAGGTATTATTATTTTATGTCCATTCTTTTAAATTAAACTTGTTAACATCGGATGTTGCGTTGGAAATCATTAAATAAAACCTGCTTACAATAAAAGTTAGATGAGTACGTTGAAACGGTATCTGGCTAAGGAAACTATGACGTATGTTGTCAGCAACTAGAAGCAAAGCCTTACATTGGACTTAACACCAATAAGATCAGTGAAACTGGGCCATAAGTATATGTAAAAATTACCTAATTGGCCTGGTTAAATATGTATTTGTCCTGTTGTATTTCTTTATTTTAATTTAAAATTCCAACTCTTAGTTTTAGTTGTCAAAGAAAAATTTAACCGAAAGTTTGCATTTGTTAAAGTTTTCAGAAACCTATTTTATTTTTGACGCTGTACTTATTTTGAGTGTACTTATACAATTTTTAAGACTGTTCATTTTCCGTGGGGACTTATACATTAACATTGTTTAAAAGTATTTGAAGGATTTTAACAGTTCCTGCTGATATCCTGCATCACACAGTAAACATGATTATTATATTTGATACAGTCACTTCGAATATATTATTGGATTGAAAACTATTATCGCAGTTCAAAGTTTAAAATTTATTATTTCCTCATTCAAGTGTTGGTTCTCCCAATAAATTAACGAACCCCATAATTCTGATGATGACACTGCATTGCTTTTAGCAATTGAACAATATCTAGATTTATTGGAAATAGCAATCAGTTATATTAAGTTTTAGTAAACATAAGCGTTTTTTTGTTAGACAGAAGCAATTTTTGATAGGTTCATCATTTTAAGGTAACTGAAGTTTAATTATTGATAATTCAAAGTCGTAGGTACTTTGTGACAGGTCTTGATTTTAAACTTACTTAACGCAAGTTCAATTACTTAAATATTAGTTTAAATTTTGTTAAAAGAAAAAAGTCGGGAAACTTATCTTGTTAGGAATCAATAAGATTGTATTTAATAAAACGTTTTTTAAGATTTTAACTATTGCAAAAGCCGGTAAATAATATTAGCACTCAAATACAACTTCTGTAAGATGATGCATATGTTTTTCGATTTAAATTTATGGTACGCAATGTATCTTCTTTTCAAGGGATACAAATCGAAGATTGGCCGAAGATATACAGCTTATCTTTTTACACTGTCTGCAAATATGTGGAAACCAATTGGCACCTCTCAGGACATGCACATGATTTTTACCCAGTTTCCAAAAATTGCAGTACTTTGATAAAATCACATTTAAGCTCTCATATGTACATGCAAAGAGTATTTATTATACAAAAACACAATAAATACAAAAGCATGAATGAATTGAAATTTAATGAGACGGCTATAGATGCTGTATCTTTGAGTTTGTATACAAGATTTTATGTTTCTATACTTAGAGCTGTCTAAATTTTGTCACTGTTTGTTTGCTGCACTGCCATTTTTATTGTTTTAATGGCAACTGCGGTAGCAGCAGTATCAACGGCAATAACAACGACAGCAGCAGCATAAGGAACACTCATTTATATCTATTTATGAAATATTATTTTAAGATTTTCATTCATAAAATTCTCAAACATCAGAATTACAAATTTATTACTTTATTTAGAAATAAGAAAAGGGAATAAAACCATAAAATAACGTATGAATAAATAGCAAGAAACTCTTGGCACAATAGTGCATCTGTATTAATTTACACTTGAATTTTTTCATAACGAACAACTTGTAACTAATGCAAGTAGATCTGACAAGAACTTAAAATGAGCCCATTATAAATTATCGTAAATAGTTTTTAAAAGCTTTGGACTTTTTCTCAGGCTTATCAGTTAAAACTGGAACGTAGAATGAAGGAAAGTTATTCCTTAATGTAAACATTTATGCATGAAAAACCATGCGGTTAGCAGCCGTATTCTGTAATTCTCATAGCTATTTTCTATCTCGATTGCTAAAGTGCTAAAAATAAATTTGGCCGAATATTTTAGCGAAGTCGCTAAATTTGTATTCTGTAACTCTAATCTCTAAGCTAAAATTTACTATTTTCACCGTAGCTAATTTGCTAAAATAAGTCTATTCTTTTCCTTCTATTTTCAATAATGCTATTAGAAAGAGACAAACTTATGAAGATCGTTTTTTACATTTGATATTAGTGTTAACTAACTTTATAATTTGTTATCTATATAAATGTTAAGCATTTCGCACCAAAAAGTTTTATAAATAAAACGTAAACGTATTTTGTAATATATTTGTTCGGATAATTATATAGTTCATGATTTACGCATATGATTTTTTCAAGAAATGTTGATATTGTATAAAAAGCTTCAAAATCCGGCAACACTATAAATGATTTGTTAATTTTCTGTAAAATAAGTTGTTATTTTGGAAATATTTTAGTGAGCATATTGTTATTGTGTTTTGTAAATAAATAATCACAATATTAAAGAAAAAATTTTTATAAAACAATATAAGTGGCCTTTACCGGCGAAGTATAATATTTAGATTAGTTGGACGAAACAAGCGCAATCAACTTGTTGAACGAATGGGCAATTCCGGAAATCGTTAAGATTGCCGAAGGAGATTTTTCGTAGATCAATTGTTGAAGTGTCCCCATATATAGAGCCTAAATTTCAAAATACGCGATTATCTAAAACCTTGCGTATTTTAGTTGCGCTGCGGTTTTTTGTCCTGTGAAAAGAAAAAAAAAGAAATCAATTCAAAAGAGATTTTATATTTTTAGGCAGTCTGGGTAGCAATGCTCGTTACAATATTTTTTAATTTTTAAAATAAATATTTTTTTTTTCTTTTGCTGAGCAGAAAGTCTGTGTAGTAAAGTAAATTATTTTAATTAAAAGTATAAATATATTACTGAAAAGTAGAATTAGAACTTATGTATATAAGTTAAAAAATTTTCTAGGCGTAAAATTTTCTCATTATTTTTTTAAACGCTTAGGCCAATGAATAAACACAAAAAGCATAAAGGTAAAAACAAAAAGATTTAATACTAAAAAGAAATATTTCATTGAACTACTTAAGGCTAGATGAGAAAAAGAAATATATTAAAGCAGTTTATTGTTATTCTTTTGCTTACTTCCTCCATGGTAAACTCTCAACAAAATTTAAATTACTTTTTAGCAGCACAAAATTTTTAATGCTAACAATTAAGCATTTAGGAGACAAATAAAACAGTTGCTAAAGAATACAATATAAGAGAATTTTAGCGATGACAACAAACGCTAAAAATACGGCGAATTTAATTTTTAAGAGATAGCTAATTTTAGCAATGCTCTTTACAGAATTGCCTATGTAGCTAAGAATCTCTAAATTAATTTTAGCGATGGAGATTAAGCTAGAGCGACATACAGATTACGGCCACAGGGTTTAGAAATGTTCAGACTATTTCATTTCCCGCCAAAGGGACAAGTAAAGAAAAAATGTTTCTTTATTGAAATGTTCATAGGTTTGTTAATAATTAAATTAAAATATAAATAAACCCTTAAGGAGGAAGGCCGCTGCAGCCAGTTCCTTTCTATTATTATTAATTTGTAAATTAATTTACTATTAATAAATGAAATAAATAAGTAAACCATACAAAAAAAAAAAATTTTTGACAAAAAATCGAAAATTCGTTAACAGACAATATTTGCTTAATAACAAAATTCTGTTTTCAGAAAAGACAATAAATTAAGATTTTTTTTTTTCAACAGTTAATATGATACTGAAACAGCATCTATAATGTTGTGAGAAAAACAAGTATGAATGATTAAAAATAAAATTTGCATTTTCGTGACTATACCGACGGTGTAGTACAAAATTGCAACAAATGTACAAGACGTGTTGTAGAGAAGACAACAAAAAAAAAATGCTTTGAGTTGTGTGTGAATTTCGTCCAACCAAATTAATATTGATTAGTTGGTTAAATGGATGATATTTACAGCATACGCAAATCAAGGTGTTGGATGCAAAGAATGCTGAAGATGGATTTGGCGGTCCTGAAAATGCAGCATTACATTCTGCCAGCGTCTAATTTTTCTTGTTTTCTCTGGAAAACGTCCGCGTACATTTGAAAAATAATTTTTCTTAATAAAAGTTAAATTAAAAATGAACCAAAGCCGAAAAAAGTAAAATTTTAATTGATTTATGATAATCACAGGTTCAACCCCTGGCTGGGACTAAAATTAAAAATAATTAAGATTTTTTTTAAATTTAACAAAAAAAAATTATATATTTATATAAATTTATAATTTTATTTTCTTTGATAAAATTGTTTATCATAACAATGTTCGCCTGTGTTTTGCTTGCTTCTTCACACTAAATATTTATACAAAAATACTTTTTGCACAATGTTTGATCTTAATAACAATAATCTACGGAAACGTTGACGTAAAACACTCTCCCTTCCATTTTGTAATCACATAAAATCAAACAAGTAAGAGTACTATATTCGGCTACGCCGAATCTTACTTACCCTTCACCATATATCTAAATCTAGTTTTGTAAAGTAACTCCAATCAAAGAAACAAATATTGGAGTAACAGAAGATTTAAAAAATAAGAAAGAACAAAAAATTAAGTACTATAAATAATTTAACATAAAAATATCATCAGTCCCTATTAGGTTAAGCACTTAAAAATTATGTTAGTGTTCCCTGAAAGATCTTTCCATATTGATATCTTAAAAAATATGGTGCACAATCATACTTATCTTTTTCCATAACCGGAAAATATTGGCATGCGTCAATTTTATCACTTATATTTGTTTTTTTTTTTTTTTATTGGAGTTACTTCATTGTTCCAAATGATATAGAAAAAATAGAGGTAGGCGTGGTGTTTCGCCCACTGTATCGAATATCATGGTCCGATGTTGTTGATTTTCAATAGAAAATTTTTCGAAACTATGTCTGATCGATTGGCATACTTAAAATTTCTCTAGCTCAGCTAATGCCTTAGCAAAGTTGATTTCAACCCGAACACTCGCAAACAGACGGTCGGACGGACATCGCTCAATCGACTTCGCTATGCATAAGAACTCAGAATATGCATATATAATTTGCGAGGTTGGAAATGGATATTGTAGAAATTACAAACGGAATGACGCACTTAGATATATGCTTTTCCCATCTGTGGTGAAGGGTATAAAAATATGCTGTGTTTGCTAACCGAAAGATGACAAATATTTATTGCTGAAGCAAAATATCAAGTACAATATTAGATCTTAAATTTATAGAGTAGTCTTGCTCTAAAACTTTCATTTACAACTTTTGACGCTGTCATATCGAGAATTTTTATAAATACCAGTTCTACACTGCCTAGCGATTAGAAACCGAAAAGATGACTTTTTAAATTTAAAGTTTTGGATATTTTCCACTGTTCAAATTTACTATGCTATGTCGCTTTTCAGACAGCTACAAATTATTTGAAGTGTTAAACCCTTGATCGGATTTTTAACTTGGAAATATCGCCGTCATATTAGTTCTGTCGATTTTGTTGTTTCTCGGTATGTGCTTGCGATTTTCAAACTTTACAAGCCGTTTGCAAAGTGAGAATCATAGGGGACCACAGAATACACTACCTTCCCATTCGATAGAAATATGCAAAAGGAGCCTCGAATATGGTTACTATATGAAATAACTTACAACTGCAAACAAACGCACAACTGTAATTTGTTCTTTATTTTATAAATTAATGGAAAGCTCAATAAACATCCATCTTTTGAAGTATTTAGTTACCAATTGTATATCTAGCTACCACAAGTACGGCTTGCCTAGAACAATGCATTTTTGTCAAAATGCTGATATGTGTTTATCTTATGATATTTGCATAACCAATTGCCTTAGAAGTATTTTTACTTTCCAATATCAATAAAACTTTTTCAATGTGTGTTCAGTGTGAACTTTAAGAAATTTATTTTATTGTTGGGAATTTTAAAGATTAAGAGAGAGAAAGGAAGAAAAAGAGAAGGAGAGTAAGTGATTTTAAAACCTAAAATCACCTGTACAAAATGAATAATTTGACAGCACGTTCGGTTTTTTTATTTTTATGTACAAGAAATGTAACTATCACGCTTTAATAAACAATAATCAACCATTGTTTAATATTTAACAATAAAGATACACATTATTCTTACATTAAAAGATATGTACATATCAACAGAACAATACAATACCGAACAAACCCAAATACAATGAGGGATAAGAACTCAATCCACATATCACAATAAAACACATTAGAAACTAATCATTAACAATCAGCGTGAACTTGTTGATATTTTGCGGCAAGCATGACTTAAATTTATTCTATACATTGCTTAAAAAAAATCTATTATTTTAACTTCGCATTAGGGTGGTTTCATATATCACT
Source organism: Cistogaster globosa (assembly GCA_937654795.1). Classification (NCBI taxonomy): domain Eukaryota; kingdom Metazoa; phylum Arthropoda; class Insecta; order Diptera; family Tachinidae; genus Cistogaster; species Cistogaster globosa. The sequence continues at coordinate 20,460,886 of OW569408.1, forward strand.
TTTAAGATATTTTAGGCAGTACCAAAATTTAGTACAAAGTAGGTAGGTAGATAGATAACATAAGTTTAAAATAATTTAGTTTTATACACTTAAAAAATCTGCAATCGAATGTAGAGTAACTTGTTTCTGTACATTCTTTACTATTGTAGTTTAAAATATTTTTAGTCAATATAGTGTAGATATAAGACGCTACAAGTATTTTCAACGAATAAAAGTGTTAAAAGCAGGCTGAAAACGCCAGAAAATTTTTTGCATGGAATACTTTTATAATAAGAAAACAACACTTATATTTTCAACAATTACACTTACCAGAAAAAAAATTAAATAGTAATATGATTGATTTTTTATCTTCATGAGTTAAAAAATTTTAAATTTTTTTAAAGAAATATATGTATGTAATATTGTACCTGTAAACAGGAAACAAATTTTTTTAGTTAAAAAGATTCTCGTCCTTAGAATTAGGAAGTAATTTAAGAAGCATGAGTATTCGTTTAGATTATTTGTAGTAATTCATTGTTTATTGTAATAAGCCATCAATTTTCCAAGGAATGAAACAATAATTAGCGAAGAAATAAATTAAAAATGAATCCACATTTTTGACGTTCTTAATTAAGTATCTTCGATTTGTCTGGCTTATACCAATAATAAACAAGATTTAAATATACATATATAAAAAATGACATCCAGATTGTAATGGTTTAAGCTTTGTGCCTGTAAGCATAGCAAATTGTGTTAAAACTAGCTTCTTAAATTGTCTAAGAGATCCGGTTAAGCCGGTACCACTTTCATGTTTTCGTATAATATTTTGCTCTATGAAATGTATGAGTGAGCTGTTTTGAATTTTTGTGATTTTTTTCTACTTAAATTGATGTGAAAAATCAAATTTTTCCAAGCAGCATTTTGAAAATTTTTTCACTCTATTGACTGACACAACTTAACTTATTATTTATAAATATTTTGATATATTTAGAGTTTTTTCATAAAACAAAAAAATGTGCCTTTTTTACTCAGACCTTTGCTTGATACTCGCATTAAGATGATAGTGAAAGATATTCATACTTACAATGACCAGTAAATACTTTGGCTCAATGAATATTCAACCAAGTTTCGTGACTTATTTTAAGCGCTAAAGCAGTTGAGTTTAAACAAATTATTAACTCGCCTAATTAACGTAATGTTTAATTAAATGCAATGTCGTTGTTAATAATGGTACGTCATCCGAAATATGTACATACATGCTATTGTCCCCCTATAATAGGCAAATATTTTCCATACAAATGAATAATTTTAACCCGGCTTAGTTTAAGTTTTTATTAATTTTTAAGTTTATTAGGAAAGAAAAATTACTTGTTAACTTTTAAACAAATAAAAAAGAAATTTGATACCAGCAGAATGGAACGCGGCATTTTCTAAAACGCTATATCCGTCATCACCTTTTTTTGTATATTTCCACCTTATTATGACTACTCTCGATGTATGTAGCGATCCAAGAAGTGTTGCATTGCTTTCTGGTAGTGTCATTTTTTCTCTATTAATAAATAAATTAATTAAATAATAAATTAAATATACGTGAACTTAGGCAAGAATATAAATATTTAAAATAATTCCACCGATAATTAATTAATTTCAAAGTTAATTATAAAATAAATATTTTGCAGTATAATTACATAATAAAATGCTTGTAAGAGCCACTGCGCAAAAGAACGTGTTTAATAAAATGAAGAAGATTTTTTAAGGATTTTTGACAACGTTAAATGTAGGATAAGGAAATGTAAGATTACTCTTTCTTCTTTACACCTTCGCGCCGTTATGATAAAATATAATAAAAATAATAATAATCATTAATGAATACAGCTACAACAAGATCTTTATCTTTTGAATATAAAGCAGAGAAAGCATAAACAAATAAAAAAATAACTGAACAGAAAAAAAATGTACAACTTTTTCCTGGTATTGTTGTGTGTCAAATATATGGAATTATATACAGGCGGCGAAGAAAGCTTTCATCAATATTTTATTTAACCAGCAATAGGTAGGTGACACAATTTTTGCTAAAAAAAATTTACTACTGGAAAACATCAATAGTAACGCCTCAGAAACTTGAATTACATAGGTTAAAGTAAAAAAAACATTATTTCAAGTTAATGGCCGAAAGTTTATCTACGAAGCATACAAGAATGAATGAATCTCCTAGATCTTTCCAGTATACTTACATACACGGCAGTGATAGATATGGTATATGTTAGACAAGTATGCAACTATATGCTTCAGATTTTGATAGTGCTTAAAATAATATTCCTATTTTCTTTGAAGAAAATATAAACCACTCAAATCAAAAGATATAATATATATTATAAAATTTAATACGCGGCGTTATGTTTAGTATTTAGCTTAGGAGTCATGATAAAGTAGAAATGTAGTTGAAAGAAACTTTACAAGCATAAATAGAGGATTGTGAGTAAGTTAAAGGCTTGAACACACGTGAAAAAATGTAAATTTTGTTTTTATAATGATAAACGACAATGAAAGAATAGCCTCAGATAAGAGGCAGTCCTTGACATGTCGAAAAGAGTATTTCCTAAGTTAATTTGAGTACATGCTTGGGAACAGTTTCATTTCCATAAAATTATCTTTTGCTTAGTGACTGAATACTTATTTAATTCATAAGCCGTAGCCAAAAGAAAGCTAACCCTTTTGGAACCTTAAAAGCAACCAGTTTCTTTCAATAAAAAAAAAACGGTGGAAGGAAAGTCCTTATAAATATTTTGAATAAAAAGACCGTTAAAAAACTTCTTCAACATGCTGTTGAAATATGTTTGGCCACGCTACAATGAAACATGCAAACATAATAACAGCACGAAAACAAAAATAATACTTGCACCCACCCATCATCATTCATCTATTGACAATTTGCTGGCAGATTCATTTGCTGCTTTTTCTTTAGATTTAAATTTTCTTCTTTTTTTCTTTTCCAGATTTAAAATTAGCATGACAGGAAATTGTGATATACATACAGATATATATATATATATATATATATATATATATATATATATATATATATATGGTACATATAAATATGTACATGCATATATATCTATATATATATATATATATATATATATATATATATATATATGGTACATATAAATATGTACATGCATATATATATATATATGGTACATATAAATATGTACATGCATATATATTTACTTTTTCTTGTTTTATTTTCTTACAAAAAGATTTAAATATAAGAATTTAGCAATAAGAGCTTGTTAATGCTGCAGCATTTTACATGTATGTATGTATGTACGCATCTATCGATTAAAATGTACTAACTGTGTTTGATCATTTTGTATCAAAAACAAACAGAAAAAAAACAGTTCTTAAAATTAATACTATTTAAATTTATTATTAAGAAATAAGATAGAAAGGTGGAAACTTATGAAATATAACGGAGACTGTACCTACAATGGTGGATTCGGCGTTGCGATTCCTTATGTGTAGATTTTTAAAAATTCGGGAATATTATGAATTTCATTTCACTAGTAAAATAAGATTTCTTATTGATTTTGCCGGCTTGTTAGCTAATGTCAAAACTAATTAAACAAATATCAAAATATTATTAACATTTATAATATAACGGGAACATTTCTGTACATAAAATATTTTTGGAAATTTTGGATATTTGTGTAGAAAGTAATCGATATAAGATACTAAACAACCATATTTGGAATTATTGTCTGTCTGCCTGTGTTTGCACCACGTGAAAACCGCTGGATAGACTTAAATACAATTTTTTGAGGAGGTGCCTTAGAACCTTGGTTTAAATATTGAATACTTTTTTTTGTAAAGATATGTTACTTTTTAGTGAAACTAAAAATAGAAATGCGAAAGCAACTTATTTTAAAGGTATAACTGTACTAAAACAGTTGTCAGCACATTTTATTTTTGTAAATGAAAAATTTCTAACACTACAGGATTCTGGAATAAATAGTTAAAAACGCATTTTTATAAATTTGAATTTTTGGAATACTAGAAATGACACGCAGACAAATTCGAAGGCACTGCTAGTCCTTGAATAAAAACAAGTAAAAGTGCTATATTAAGCTTTGTCGAATCTTATTTACCCTTCACGATATATGTAAATCTAGTTTAGTGAAGTAACTTCAAAAACAAAGTAAGTTGCGGAAAATTAAAAAAATAGTTAATTTAATATAAAAATAAATTAATTAATTTACCCTCAAAAGTTAATTAATTAATAAAATATTAGTATATGGCTTAAGTAAATTTACAAAAAATTGGTTTACAATCGTACTTTTCTATAAAAAGACAATAATTGGCGAGCTCCAATTTTTTCACTTGATGTTTTTTTTTCTTATCTTTTAATTCTCTAGCGCTCGATATAGGTATTTGTGTATTTTTTTTAATGGTGTTACTTTACTAAACTAGATTTGTTTCAAATAATATGGAAATATGATATGGCGTAGTATTTTGCGCGCTTCCTCCAAGAACATGTAACGATCTGGCTGAATATTCAAAGCGAAATTTTCGAAACTATGTCTGATCGCTTGGCATATACAAATTTTCTTTAGCTCATCTAGTTCCTTGGCAAGGTCGGTCCATGTCCTTCGAGGCAGCGGCTTTCCCTTAATTTTTCCAAGTTATTTTTATTAATATCTAAAATTGTAAATATAATATAAGTATAATAAGTCTTCACAAAGTAGTTAAGACAACCATTATTATTTCGCACAATTAAACTGGCTGGGAACAACCCTAAGTCGAGCTTAAAATTGTTTACGTTTTTTTTTTTTTATTGAAAAAACTTAATGGTAGAAAACAATTTGTTATGCCTATTTATATGAACATGTTGTAATACATATATGGTGAGGGGCAAATAAAAAGCGGCCTAGCCGAATATAGCTTCAAATACTTAAACTTTTTTTGTATTCTTGCAGGTTGTTCTTTATTTAATAAAAAATTAATGAAACAGTTAAGTGAAGTTGGTGAATTTTTCACCACTAACCACTGAATTTTGCAACGATCTGTTTTGAGTTACTAACTAGGACAAAACCCTAAGCAAAACTTTTGATTTTGAAAATAGCCTATTTTACATAAAAACTTTATGGCAGGGATGAATTTCTTCTGTCATTTTATATGTTCATGTGTTTATACATATATAGCCATGTACCATCGGCTATGCCAAAAAAAATTTACAAAGTATACAAAAAAATGTCAACGGGTTTTAATGGTTTAAGCATTTTTTAAAAATTTGATCTCTTTAAAAGCTTTTAAATAATACCTATATTGGTATCTTAAAAAATATGGTGCATTATCGTACTTCTCTATAAAAAGTTCAGAGGCCAATAATTTGGATGATTTTTTTATCAATTTTAGTTCTCTATCGCCCCATATCTTGGTTTTTTTGATCGGGGTTAGTTTATTGTTCCAAATTACATCGAAAAATTAGAGGCAGACGTGGTGTTTTGCTCACTGTCTCGAAGGACATGAAACGATCTTACTGATTTTTAATACTAAAAAAACGTAGAATCCAAAACTAACACGGACAAACAGATGGATATCGCTTAATCGACTTCCTATGCATAAGGACTCAACATATACATACTTTATAGAGTCGTAGAAACTACAAACGGAATGACAAACAAAAATATGCCCTTTCTATTCCATTTTTTTGGTGAAGAGTATAATAAACACGGAGAAAACGAATAAAATTTCATTGTCGTTAAAATTTAGGTTTGTTGTTTTAAATAATGTTAACAATAATAAATAAAAATAACTTAATTTTCTAACATTTAGGTTTTTTGATATATAATTTTCTCTTTAAAGCAATATTGAAGGTGAAAGGCTTATTCGATTAAAATAAGTCATATGCCATTTCAAAGGCAATAGTTGTAGTGGTGCACAATTAAATTTTCATACAATTTTTTTAGAAAAGAAGGTCAGTTTTTAAGCTAAAAATGTTGTTTTGTATAAATTATTTTGGTAGTTTTTATATTGTCTTCTATACATATAATAAAACAGTAACGGGGTCAATTCTGTAGGTAGTAATAGATATGAAATGCAAGGCAGATGTTTTCGGAAGTTTTCGCGACTCACGTAAAAGCTGCTGGATGGATTGGAATAATAATTTTGTGAGGAGGTCATTTCGTAGAGAAACTAGAGAGCACCCGATTTTACCGGTATAATCTTACTAGAATACTTGTCAGTATAATTTATTTTTGTAGAGGTAAAATTTGTAACACTGTTAACGGAACTCTAAAACAATTATTTAAAAACACATTTTTCGAAATTTTAATTTTAGTAAAATTAAAATGATACGCGGATGAACTTGTGGGCGCTGCTAGTTTATTATATTTTGCCAATGTCCCATAACATTTTCAAAGAAAAATGAAACTTATTTGTTGATTGAAAAAGCAGGTATCTATACGCATTTTACCGGCTGCTAAAGCCAGCTCATGAGAACTTTATGCAAATTTTTAGAAAAGCCAAAAACATTTTTTAAAGTATAAAAACTTCAAAACAACATCAGAGTTATTTTAGAAGCCTATACAAAAATATTGAGGCTTTAACAAAAATAACAAACAAACAAACCACGTTTTTGTGTTTTCTTATATTCTGTTCAGAGTTAGGTTGGTTATATGCCGAATGAGCTGATCAGTTTCTGTTTAATGGAAAATATGTACTTGTGGTTTGTTTTTACTTTGACGTTCTGTTATGTTACGTTCAAACCAGTAGAAAATAGAATTCAATGTTAAGTTAGTTAAATTTGTTTGATTGTGTGAGTGCAAAATTGTAAGCAGACCCATGTTTAAAGTTTAAAATATAAATTTAAAAAAAAAATATAAAATATGGTTTATTATAAGCAGCTGATATGTTGTTACATTAGAGCTAATCAAAATAATATCAAATCAGAACGGTATGGAACAAAACAACAACGGAAAGTAAAGAGAAAAAAAAATTAAAGTGATGCCAATGAAGATGATTTTTATTTTCTTAATATATTGCCACAACGCTAGGTAGCATCTTCAGGACACAGAAAGAAAGATGCCATCCAACGGTGTGGCAAAATATTGAAAAAAAATATTTAAGACAACATTTTTATTTTTAAAACCGATCTAGTGCTTAATAATTAATTTTCATGAAACGTTTACCAATAATAATAATATTTCAAAAAATATAAACAAATGAACAGTTTTAAAATTCTCTTAGTAAGTCCACTTAGGTTAAAAATTTTTACATCATTTTTAATCCACAACTTATATAAAAAAGCTGTTATAAAATTAGGGAAATACTAGGAGCAACTTCTAGAATAAAATGCGATTCGCTACTCCAATAGGAATAATCATACCGAATGTGGTATAGCTTTTTAATTGATTGATTTTCGCAACGCCTATTACAGTTCTACAGGTATATGCTAATAATTTTCACTTTCCATGGCAGGTACCTTGCCCATTGTTTCAATCCAGCCAGTTTTTCACTACATTATGCATATTAATAAAAGAGTTTTTATAAAAAAATTTCAAGTTACATATCACTGCTAGCAAGTATCACGACAAAAAATATTTACCATGTATGGAATGGCCACAACCACATGAAATATCGCAAAAATAAGTACTCCATATTACCATATTACCAACGGATTTTTTTTTATAAAAATTGGTCCACTTATGTAGTTAGATATAGCTTTGCGACAGTTAAACAGAAACATTTTGGACTTTATATGTATAAAGACATTATGAAAATAATTCGATTATCCATCCATCTAGCATTCAACGAAGACTACAGTATTTAAAATTTAACCAACCAGTCTTTTCCGAAAATATATTATTGAAAATATCAGTAAGTTTCAGTTTTTTTATAAGGTAATTCATACAACAGAAATTCATACATCTTTAGTTTTTTCCTGAAAAAAAAACAATTTTTTGCTGCTTTTCCTATAATATGTCTATAAGAGCACCCATCGAATATATCCGATTTGCAAAAGTTTTTTTTCTACTCCCCCGCTCTCTTTCGGTCATCTAGTGAGGTTAAATTATGATAAGCGTCAAAATTTAGATTCTAAATTGTAAGCCGGCCAGGCCCCTCGCATATTAGTGGTAAAAATCGTCTTAAAACGCTGTTCAATAGATGTCTTTATTTATTAATAGCTCTTAAGATAAAAGTTTTAGCAATTTAGTTATACAAACTTTTTTTCGTTATAAATTTACAAATATTTTGTTCATAAAAACTTTTAACCTACGAAAGACTGTATAGTTTTTTTCCAAATCAAAATTTATCTTAAAACAGAACTTCGAGTAGCTCCCCTTCAAATTTTAAGGCGTATAAATGCGTATACTTTTATCCTGCGATACAAAATTTTGTGTACAATTATTATGTGAATAGATTTTGTCCGATATTTTCTTTATTTCATGACTAAACGAGCCAAATCTGACTTAGGTCTACACTACTTTTCCTTAAATGTTTAACAATTAAATACAAGATGGTATGCAAATCGATTATTTTCACTTTGTAAGTGTTATGGAGTCAGGTGGATATTACTAAAGATTATACTTTACCAAATAATCGAATAAATCTATCAAAAGTATTCGATTAATCGTTTGTTTTTTACGATTTTATAATTAACAGCCTGTTTATAGAACACGTTAAAAGCAAAACCAAACCGGATGGCACATGGGCGAATACGTAGTGTTTAGTGTCTATGTAACACGTTCCGGTTTTTTCGTTTGTCTTACTTTGTGTGTCGTATGAATATACATCGAGTCAAATCCCAATACTGCCAACATGTTAATTAATTTTTTTTCTTTCCTTTTTTATATATAAAATTATTTCTTCTTCCATAAACGACGATAGCTTCAAAAACAAAACAAAAATTTATATGTGTAAAAATAAACAAAATATTTAGCAATTTATAAAGGTTCATAATTATAATAAAAAATAGTCATAAAATAGTTATTAGAATAAACAAATTGCAACATTTTTTAATATATATATCCAAAGAAAAGTGTAATCATATATATGTACATATGTATATATGTACATATGTATTAAATCTACTAGCATATAAACAATCAAATATTAGTGCAAGTGATATAACGGGCAGTTGCCCAACAAAACCAATGTAATGTAGTAATGCATTTTTTTTACCTAATAAGCGTTGGGACAGGTTTTTCATTGATGGTGTAATTGAATTCTTAATAATCGTTTACTTATTATTTTCATTAAGTGAAAATTATCTAGCAACAAAATTATGGTAGATAAAACAAAATGTTTGGATCTTGGACACGAGTGAGAGTGATAACGAAGACACCCGCTGTACCCTAAGGAATTTAAGGAATGCATTAAATGTTTTTCAGTTGCCAAAAGAATAGTAATAACAAGACTATTAATAGAAAATTTAACGAAAGAGAAGAAGATTGTAACGAATATATGACAGCGGCAATCACTATAAGAGATCAAATTCCATGTAATCTCTAAAAAAGCAATAAAACAGTATTAAAACATATGTATTTAAAAGTCATCTTTTATTCGCTACAAACAAATTAAATAGATTTTTAATGAAAACTCTATTAACTATAGTAGTAGTAGTAATAATAATAATAATAGTAATAATAATAATAATAATAATAATAATAATAATAATAATAATAATAATAGTAATAATAATAATAATAATAATAATAATAATAATAATAATAATAATAATAATAATAATTTCTTAAGATGATAAAAATTATTTTTGATCCTCTTTAAAATTATGATCCTCTTTAAGGTTATATGTAGCTTTCATTAGCAGCTTCATTGATTCTGCCATTATTTTAGGAGATGCAGACTGCGCTTGTAATGCCTCCTTACACTCTCTTAACTCTCTTATAGCTGTTACACATTCTTTAGTTGCGTTGGCTTGCAATTTATTTGTTTTTAGTGTTTCAACCTGTACATCGTATTGTCATGGATTTTGACATACGACATGACACCGATGCTGTTTGGTGATGTTCTGGGTGGGCGCCTGTCTATGGCATTTTCCAATTTAGTCAGATTCTTAACCTGACAAAGGCCGCCCCTTTGTCGTTAAGACTCTTGTTGTTATCTGCAGTTTTCTTTTTAAGACGACATTTAAGGTCCGCCTATACCTGAAATAAAGTTGGTAAAGTGCTAAATAAATTAAAAAATTGACACAGATATCTAAACTACTTTTCAAATTTTTACTAGAGGTCTTCTGATCATTAACAATAGAGCCTTTATAACAAATCACAAGAATGGGCCAGGTTATTTTGTTTATTTTTAACGGATTGCATTTTGCAAACGGTATTTAGTTGTGTTAGTAGAGTGTTTCTTGATGCTTAAGGTGCCATTTATTGCAAAATACATATGTATTGTGTAAAGGGTTAAAAAAATTTCTTGTGTTAAATACATACTTATGTAAAAGTCCTATGACCAATTTGCATTTACAGTGTGCAAAGATGAAATGTTCTATACAAATTTAGTACAGTATATAATAACTTATTATATTTCTACAAAACAATTCAAGAGAACATTTATTTGCTTTCTGCATTAAGCTTTAATTGTTTATTGTGTTTTACCACATGAAAGCATTAAAAAATACATACCTTTTTCCACTCGCTTCCGCTTCTTGATGGTGGCCCGTAGGAATTCACCTTTTTCGCTACAGTCTCCCATGTTTGCTCCATGATGGCTTTGCTGGTACCAAGCTGGGGGCTTCCTGTAGCCAAATTAGGATATTCATCCATGCAGTTGACCAGTCTGGAAATGTGCAACTGTTGTAAACTTAATACTGGAAAATAGGTATAGTTTTTTAAAAATTAAATATTTTTATGATGCAAAAAAATTAAATATATTTCTGATGCAAAAAAATTAAATATTAAAATATTTACCTTTTTTTGTTGGAAATTCCATTTCTTAGGTTCTGTCTTGATAATTGTATTTTTTAATTATTTTATATCAATAAACAAATGAGACAACAAAAACTTTTTAGTCGTGTAATTTTGACACCAAATATAATAATAAACTCGATACGAATTAACGAATAATTGATCACGTAACTGTTCAGTTGAGCAAAATTAAATAATACTTTTCAGTGACGTCAACTTCCATTTAATTTGCATATCATGCGGATTATAAACTTGCTGAAGGTCGTTGGATTTTGAATAATGTAGTAAACCTATTTTAAGTAAATTGAAAATCAAATATATATATATACAAAAAGTCATAGTTTCAAGAAAGTTTTATACAGGTTTTTATTTTTAAAATTTAATAGTTTCCAAGAATATTTAAAACTATATCTACATGAAATATGAGTGCCTATTTATTGGGTAATTATCTGAAATTTGTTAACTGTTTTTGAGGATATAATTTTGTTGTAAGAAAAACTTTAAAAAAATTTTATGGTAAAATGTTACCTAGCAAAAAAGTGATATTAAAGAGACTGCTTTATTTAGACAAGAAGAAAAATACTGTGTCAAAAGTAGTTGCTCTAATGTAGCCTATGGCTATTTAATAGCTATTTTTAAAAAGTTTTGAAATTCCATGGAAGTGAAAAGATGGAATTAAAAAATTTATTTTACGAACTTATGAGAGTTACAACAACATCCGGAAACGAAAACATTACGTTCGAGAAAAAAGTTTGTGGATTCTTTAGATGTTTTATTAGATGTATCTCATGTTGATGTTGCTAAGTTACTAAAAGAAACCAATAATAAAAAAAGCCTTACAATTTCTTACTGACCATCGCACATCAATGATATTACTAGGAAAGAGATTGGGATTAAGCTCTATAAATCGATTGTCAAATTCTTCTGAGAGACATAAAAATATTGAAGAGAGAGATGATGAAGAGAGTGAAAATGACATGGTGTCTAAAAAAGATGACACTTACATACCTCCACGAAAAGTCATTCGACAGAAGCCAAGTAGAACTCCTGAAAACTTAATTATCTCCGGAGTAACCCAAACTTTGGATAGAAATCAAGTAAGTAACACTGGTGCTGCGATAATAATTGGTCAGACAGCACATAATTAAGGGCACGATATCAGAACTCTGCGTATTTCTCTAGAATACATTCGAAAGCAGCGCATTAAATATTATTTTTAATAGCATTAAGATGGAATTTTCTGGTAACGCTGTAAATACGGTGCATTGGGACGGTAAAATACTTGCAGATTATATATATGTAAAGAATTTAACATTTAATAGATTGGCAATTATTTTATACTCTTGTGGAAACAGTAAAGCCCTTGGAATTCCTAAAGTTTTAAAGCAAAGTGCTGTCATTAAAGCAGATGCCTTTTATTCAGCACTTGTAGACTGGAATGTAGAAAATAATATTATGGCAGTGTGTTTTGATACCACTGAAAACAACACAAGTATTTATATAGGAGCCTGCGTTACACTAGAAACAAAACAGAAAATTAATACACTTCGCATGTCGTCACCATTTATTAGCTGGAGCTACATTTCAGGTAACAGTAGAGGGAAATATATCCGGACCGAATGTTAAATTATTTGATAAGTTTTGCAAAACGTGGGTTCAGCTTAAGTATGAAAGGATTGAATATGGAATTATAGACACAGACGCAGCGACGAATTATTTTCCGGTTAACATTAGGGAAGGTGTAATTAGTTTTATTGAAGATAAAATTCAAAATAAAATGCAAAGTACTCGACATAACTATATTGAAATGTAAAAATTAATTCTACTATTTCTTGGTCAAAAGATTCCTGTAAAATATACCTATAATATCCATGGGCATTATATCACTTTCTGGTGAATATTGTACTTGTTATTATAATTAGTATAACAGTCATAGTAATGGACGTTTTGTTCAATTTTCAAGCATTTGTCTATAACGGTTCCAATGATAGGCCAGTTTATGTCACCTATGGATATACCCTTTAATTTTAAGATTTATTTTTGTATTACGTTTACCATTGGTAGCTATAGTGATACATAGTGTTTTTAAAATTTTTAAGGTAATTTTTAAAATTATGAACTATTTTTAAAACGGGACCTAGAAATTACTGAGTTCTGAAATCAAAAACCTGAAAAAGCAACATTAAGTCGGATTTCTTTTTTTAAGTCGATTAATAAAACGGAGTTGCCGTTAAGACCGAAAAGCTTATTATTAGTCGACAAAGGATTGTATATATAAAAGAAGCGCAATGTTGTAGGAGTTATAAACTTAAGGGGCTCCCCAAGGAAGCTTTCTGATGGTGGTTCAAGAGCTTTTGTGCGATTATTAGAAAAAAATAAATGTAAGACCACTCTAAAGCTGCCGCGCAGTTAAAACTTGTCGCAAGCTTATGGACTCCTTAAATAGAAGAAGCCTCTTTTGACTAAACGTAAGGAAACAGCAGGACTAAAGTATGTTCGGCTTAGATATAAATAAACCACCGTCGTCCAGGCATTCTGCAAAAATTATTTAAATCTGACTGAAAATTTGAACGTTTAAATGGCCAGCACAAAGTTTTGACTCCAACCCAATAGAAAATATATTGGCATATAGTTAGCGTTAGTTGGCTAACAATGTCACATTCTAACGTGGACGAATTGCGACAAAGGGAGATGGAATGGACTAATATAGATCAGCAATTATTGAAAATTTAGTGAAAAGTAAGAAAATTATCTCTAAGCAAAACTGTCAAAATGACATCTCTGCAAATTTGCATGTTTAAGTTTGTCAGCTAATGCAGTTAAATTGCTTAGTTCAACAATATGAATTGTCTAAGCACGCAAGTCATTTTTGTGTATGAATATTTCTAACATTGTTAGTAGAACAGAATATACAAAATACCTTAATGATTTCGGTAAACATGTCAGCGAAAACTATACATATAATTAAACTGTAAAAGGAACGTGTCTATACCTGAAATCCTTTTTTTTTTTTATTATGTTGATGATGCAACAGTCATTGATCTGACATACAAAACATAATTTTTGAAAAATACTGGATAAATTTCAATATAATATATTTGGGCATCCTTGGTGTTCGTGTCAATGTAGAGGATTCTTTTTATACGTAGTTATATCTGGATTCTTCAATCTTGGCAGCTCTTTTATTATGCTAAAAAGTTTTTAATATAAGAATTTCACGTTATTGTAATATTTAGTCAACTTAATTATTAATGCAGACGAAGTTGTTACTTTTTATTATTTTTATAAAACAAGGCAGAACCTAAACCGAAACCATTGTAATAAATCATTTTTCGGATGAAACGAAAACCGCTTTCTTGAACACTTCCCTTTTCTATCTGATTCTTTCATTTCTAAGACTTTTCGACTTAAAAAAAGGATAAGGTTTTTAATTCCACTTGATATACCCTTCACCACAAAAAGTGGAAAAAGGGTATATCTATGTTTGTCGTTCCGTTTGTAATTTCTGCAATATCTATTTCCGACAAAGTATATTTTTATTATGGCCGTCCGTGTTATTGTTAAAATCAACTTTGCCAAGGCACTAGATTAGCAAGAGATAGTTTAAATACGCCAATCGATCGGACATAGTTTTGAAACAATTGCCATTAAAAATCAGCAAGATAAGCCCATGTCCTTTGAGGCAGCGTTCAAACACCCAGCCTGCCTCTAATTTTCCCATAACATTTTGAACAATGAGGTAACGCCGATTAAAAAAAAAAATGTCAAAAAAAATTTGCGAGTTATGGGCTTCTAAACTTTTCATAGAAAAGTAAAATTGTGTACCATATTTTTTAAGATATCAGTCTGGATATCATTTAAAAGCATTTGAAGAGATCTTTTAGAAAATACAAATTTTTTTTAAATGTTTAAGCCATTAAAAGCCGATGACATTTTAATGTAAAACGATATATCGTACATATTTTATTCGTACTTTTAAATTCTCGGTCACCTCAATATTCGTTTTTTTTTTTTTATTGGAGTTACTTCACTAACTAGATTAACACATATGGTGAAAAGTATATAAGATTCGGCATAGCCGAATATAGCACTCTTTCTTGTTTTTTTAATGTTTTTGCTCGCAAAACTTAGTTTTTGCTGAGCCAATTTAGATTTTTTTAACTGAAAGGCAATGCTGACAAATGAGTCCTATTTAAATAGAAGTTCATAATTTTTAAAACTAAAACTTAGTTTTTCTGAGCCAATTTAGATTTTTTTTAAATGAAAGGCAATGCTGACAAATGAGTCCTATTTAAATAGAAGTTCATAATTTTTAAAACTAAAAAATTAAATACAATATAAAGGATTTTTAGATGGCTATTGAATCGCAACAGATACCCATATAAAATTTTTAAATTTTCACAGATGTGTAGTGCTATCTGTATACGGTATAAATCAAGAAGTATACAAATAAAATTCGAAATTAGGTGTTATGGTTTGTTGTTTTCGGATTTATTTTTAACCCGTTAGAGGTAGACAATTGTTATTTAAAGAAGCTTTTATATTCGGATTGTGTGTTTATTTTTTTTTTTTTCTTAAATTGTGTATTGTAATTTTTAAAAAATTTTTCATCGATAGCGATGTTAATTTCAATGTCATCGTCAAACCATTTAATTTTTCTGTTCAAAAAAGGCATCGGAAATTATGTTTTTCTTGTTGTTGTAGGGACACAACGAAAGTTGAAAAAAAAGATATGAAATAACTCTTGCGAAAAAACAGACTTCAAAACAGATTGCTGCTATCTGTCTAAAACGGTTTAAAAGTTTGGCAACATATATCAAATTACATAAAAATTGGGACACCCTTTAATATAAGTAAAATTAAAGAACTATTGGAGTACCCTGTAGTTCATAATTTCAAATATTTATACATTTTATTATAACGGCTACACTAATCGACATTCTGTTCAACTTTCAAGCGCTTGTCTACATCAGTTCAAATGATAGGCCAATATAGGTCCATTTATATCACTCTTTGGGGCTCATTTTGTATTAATTTTTCCTAATGGGGACCATAGTCATACGAAAATTTTTTTTTAATAATTTGTATATGGTCTTAAAGGCCTATTTAATACCTGAAAAATGGTGCTTTAATTTGCCTAATTATGTTTTAAAATAATCAAATTGTAAGGATTTAAAAATTTTGATTATTTGATACCCTGGTCCAGTTTTTTTCAAAATATAGGTACAACTTTCAGCAATTTTTTTTAAATTTTCTATCGTAGTTAGCGAAAAAAAAACTTTTCAATACTTTTAAAACAATTTAAAGAATATACATATATGTTTTTCTGTCTTAGAATGTAAACGATTTTTAACTTCAAAATTCCTAACTTATCGCATTTTTGGGTGTTTAGCATCATTTTTTTTTTTTTGTTACAAAAAAAGTTTTTTAAGGAACATAAAAAATTTGGTTTTTGTTTGAGCTATCTACATTTATGAATGTGTGTACGTTTAACCGAGTTTCGCATAAAACAGATCATTCTTTTAGAAGATGGAGGTCCTACCGTATTTATTTATTTATTTAACCGCGCACTTGTGGGCCATATATGGTTAAAAGTATTTACAGGAAAAAATATAAAAGGTAATAAAAATTAGAAGTAAACTTATATGACTAATTGAGAAAAAAAGTAGGAAACCAGTTGTAACAAGGAACATCATTTTATTAAAATGTAAAAAACGCGCAGAAAATATATTTCGCTTTAGCTATAAAAAACATTCCGATTGCTTGGAAGAATATTCCAGATTCGTGAGATTCTTATAATAAAGGTATGCTTAAAAGTAGACTTAGTAATTCTATTTATTAAAATAGCAAGGAAAACAAGCAAAATATTAATATAAAATATTAATTAATAAAATATTAATTACCTATAACAAAGAAAAATATCCGAAATAAACAATAATAAACTGATAATTAGAGGATATAAATAAACAATAAAACTAATTATTCGTGGATATGGAACTGTAATATGGCTGAATACAATAAATGCAGATCAGCAATACATGGTGAAAGTGGAAAAAGTTGCAGTGGGGTGTGTGGTAAAGTATTCCATTTCACGAAAAAATGTGCGGGAATAAATCAAAATGTGGTGTAAGTTATGGACGAAAATAGATTTATTAGATATATGTGCGTTGACTGCATGCAATATATTCAAAACATGATATGGTATTAAAAGAATTTCAAAATGGAGTTTTCAAAAGTAAACAACACCTAATAGAGTATAAATATGATTTTAAAACATCACTGAAAGAGAATGAGTACGAAATTAAAAATTTTTTAGAGGCTGTTGAGACACGTTATGAAGAAAGAATAAATAAAATTAAGAAATTTCAAAAAATCCTGTGAAAAATATGTTAAATATGTTAAAAAATTAATTGGTAATGTAAACGAAGTGGAAATCAACAAAAAAAACTGTTTCAAAAAATGGAAGAAAAAAATGAAAATATGTGCAAAGAGATCAAAAAGTCATAAATGATTCAAGTAAAAAGACAACATACGCAGAAACAGTTAGAAATAAAGGGTTGCCAGATCTGAGCAAACAAGTTTGCATATCGTGAATTATTGAACAATTATTATCATAGGAATATTTCCTACCTTCAACATGATCCAAAAAAATGTTGGAAGTTTTTAAACTCTAGCTTAGGAAGAAAGGTTAGGAATGAAATTTTTCTGAAGGATTCTAAAGATCAGATTATAACTAATGATGTGGCAAAATGTGAGGAACTCAATAAATATTTTTTGCAAATCGCTGTTAAATTAAGAGAGATAGATTGAATACACAACAAATGATTTCTGCAATGGGCTTCGATCTCTCGTATATAACTCCTGTGAGTTGCAGATATTTTTGACACAATCTCAACTCTTTCTATAAGTAAGAGTGCTGGACATGATGAGGTGCCACCAAGAATTTTTAATGAGTTTAAAAATGAAATATCGCCACAACTAGTTACCATAATAAATAAAATATTTGTAACTGGGAAATATTCTAATATTTTAAAAATTGCAAAAATATACTAAAGCCAACAAAACCCATATGTATAGGCCCATTGCTCTGTTACCAGTGATTGATAAAATCATTGAAAAGGTTATAAAAAATTAACTTCTAGCGTTTTAGGAACATAATAAAATACTCTCCAATGGCAAATATGGATTAAGAAGAGGTAGTGGAACTGAAAACGTTATGCCAAACGTAGTTAACTATATTTTTAAAGGCCTGGATAGCGGCTTTAAGGCTGCAGCTGGTATCTTTTATGTTTTTAGAGAGGCGTTTGACCTTGTAGATCATGAACTTTTGCTTACAAAACTTATATGGTGTAAAAGGTATAGAGCTAAAAGTTATAAAAAGCTACTTAACAGATAGAAAACAAATTAATGAGTTAAGCAACAAAAGAAGTTTCTTAGGAAACTTGAAGCATGGAGTTCCACAAGGCAGTGTACTACGTCCTTTTCTATTATCACTTTTCATAAAGGATATAATAGACATTAAACTCACTGGAAGAATTTTTTTGTATGCGGATGATATTGCTTTGTTTTACCCCTTTAGAAATGACACAGTTCTTAAGGCATACATGCAAAGAGATTCTGCTTTAATATTTGAATAGGCGAAAACTAACAAATTGATCATTAATCCTTCAAAAACTAAAATAATGAGATTCAAGCCATACAGCTTTTCTGATTTCGGAAATTTCAGTATATTTGTTGATGGAGAGAAAATCTTTGAATCTGAATCCATGAAGTATTTGGGGTACTCGCCTGCAAAGTAATTTATCTTGGAACCTACATATTCAGGAATTAAAATATAAAATAATACCTGCAACAGCATTATTGTTTAAATTTAAATAGAAATTTAATGAAAAAAAAAAAAAACTAATAATTTATCAAGCATTAATCCAAAGTCATATTAATTACTTAGTGTTAATATATGGCAGTAGAAATAGCGTTGACTTGCTTTGCAAAGGGTTCAAAATAAAGCACTGATAACTGTTTTCTTATATGTATGATTCTTCTTATCACTTTTTTTTAATTTTCTTTTATATGTATGTTAATTAGAAGTTTTTGTGAACACACGTAACATATGCCAACTCAGCTCAACAATATAAGACGCTGAGACATATATAAATTTGTACATTTCTATAATTTTGTTAATAAATAAATAAATATATATATATATATATATATGTATATATATATATATATATATATATATATATATATATATATATATATATATATATATATATATATATATATATATATATATATATATATATATATATATATATATATATATATACATATATATTTATATATATATATAAGCGGAACAGCAGTGATACAGAAAATGGCGAAAACGGGAAAATTTTAAGAGCAAAATTCAAAGTAAAATATCGGAAAATTCCGAAATCTAGGTTCCTAATACAGCAGAGTATAGAATAAAAATTACAGGCATGACTTTTGAATATAATGATAATGATATAATTGAGAAAATAAGAAAAAACAGAACTCAAATTCGACCCGCTCTAATTTTAAATTTATTGAGGTATAAAGTAAAAAGAAATAATAAAACAATTAATAATGTAAAATTAAAAGTTGACAGCGAATCATATAATAAAATTATAAAACAAGGTAGAATAAATATTGCTTGGGAAAGGTGTAGAGTGTATGATGGAACTGAAATCACGCAATGTTTCAAATGTAAAGGATACAGTCATTTGGCAAGAGAATGTAAGAATCAGGAAGTACGTTTAAAATGCCACGGACGGCATAATATAAAATTGTGCGAACCAAGACCAAATAATGAAATGCATCAATTTTGCCAAGGTAAACAGCAAACTAAACTTGGGACTGGACGAGAATAACTTCACATATGTATACAAATATACAAGGACTTATTAATAAGTATAACCAACTTGAAATTATTGCAGCAGAAGAAGTACCCGAGTGTATTATTTTATCGGAAACTCATGCAACTAAAGAAAATGAAGAACAGGAGTTGCAAGTACAAAAATATAAATATACCAATGTATTATCTACATCCACTAGAACTGGAGGTGTCATAATATATTTAGAGAGTCATTGGAATATTACTAAAACAGGTAGATAATATGAAGTACTGGATTTTATTTTGCAGAGCAAAATTTTGAATCTACAGCTATATAATTGGGTCAATTTATAGATCACCTAGTCATAGCGAATCTGAGTTTTGTACCCTATTTGAACAACTAATTAAGAAAATCTGTGATAATTACTTAAAAAACTGTGATATTTTAATAACCGGTGATTTTAATATAGATAAGATAAAAAATTACAAATAGAAGAATAGAGTTCAAAAGAGCATTCGAGACCATTGATAGAAAGGTAATGTTGGATAAGCTATATATGTATGGAATTAGATGAAGAGAGCTGAACTGGTTTAAATCATACATGGAGAACAGACAACAAAGATAAACCATTTATTATCAGAGAAAATAAAGAATGACCTTGGAGTTCCACAAAGTTTCATATTGGGTGCACTGCTATTTATCATTTATATTAATGACTTGCTTGGTTAAACGTAAAACAAAGATTTCATTTCAACACGCTCAAACAAGGCGATGCACCGAGATACCTTTTGAGCAAATAAGATATGTAGGGGAAAGCCAACCGTACGGACTTAGATATATAAACGATTTTCAAATAAATATGCTGATGTCAACACAAATGCAGAGATCTCTATTTTACAAGGGCCTACAACTGTATAATACACTACCAAATAATATGAAAAATGAAAATATTGAAAATGTATTTGGAAAAAAATGTATTAGTTTTGTAAGATTAAATATTAATTTATATTATTAAGAAGCTTGAGGCATATCAATGTATTGTAAATAATACTAATAATAATAATGAAATCTGAAGAGAACGAACTGAATGCAAGAATATAATAAATAACCTTATTAAATACTTAAATCAGCTTCAGGTTAACATACTTTGCAAAAGATAAGCCAGGAAAAAAAGTTCGACGTAAGTTCAATCGACGTAAGTTCAATCAATAAGTATACCTTACAATCTGTTGACTATTTTGTTGAATAATATGTTCAGAATAATACCCAAGCATACATATGACAAACCAGTTCAACATATATGCCATGGATTTTTATTTAACAAATTTTTTTTCGTCCACAAATCAGACATTAGCTTGGATAAGCAGGCATTATTAAAATATACAAATTGTTATCTCCCGGTAAGTTAAAAAAGAAGTAAATAACACGAAATTTTGTTGAATGAAATGAAGCTTACTAACTAGGTTGTTACGATTAATTGTGTCGAATGCCTTGGAGAAGTCCAAGGCTACTAAAATACTCATTTCCTGGTTAATAAGGCACTTTCTTATCCTATCCGTCAGGGCTGGCAAGAGTGTGGTAGTGCTATGATTATTACGAAAGCCAAAATGACAAGGACTAATAATAAGCTCGTTCTCACACAAGTATCTGTTATTTTTAAATACCAAAAGAGGCTTAAAAGTCATGGCAGGGAAAAATACTAATGGGACGTATTGGTATAACCTTGGCAGTCTACCAGGCTGTAGGAAGGTAGAAGTCATAGTAATGGAGGTTCTGTCAACGAAAACTATACATATAATTAAACTGTAAAAGGAACGTGTCTATACCTGAAATCCTTTTTTTTATTATGTTGATGATGCAACAGTCATTGATCTGACATACAAAACATAATTTTGAAAAATACTGGATAAATTTCAATATAATATATTTGGGCGTCCTTGGTGTTCGTCTCAATGTAGAGGATTCTTTTTATACGCAGTTATATCTGGATTCTTCAATCTTGGCAGCACTTTTATGATGCTAAAAAGTTTTTAATATTAGAATTTCATGTTATTGTAATATTTATTCAACTTAATTATTAATGCAGACGAAGTTGTTACTTTTTATTATTTTTATAAAACAAGGCAGAACCTATACCGAAACCATTGTAATAAATCATTTTTCGGATGAAACGAAAACCGCTTTCTTGAACACTTCCCTCTTCTATCTGATTCTTCCATTTCTAAGACTTTTCGACTTCAAAAGAGGATAAGGTTTTTAATTCCACTTGATATACCCTTCACCCAAAAAGTGGAAAAAGGGTATATCTATGTTTGTCATTCCGTTTGTAATGTCTGCAATATCTATTTCCAGCCATAATACCGTCCGTGTTATTGCTAAAATCAACTTTGCCAAGGCACTAGATTAGCAAGAAATAATTTAAATACGCCAATCGATCGGACATAGTTTTGAAACATTTGCCATTAAAAATCAGCAAGATAAGCCCATGTCCTTTGAGGCAGCGTTCAAACACCCAGCCTGCCTCTAATTTTCCCATAACATTTTGAACAATGAGGTAACGCCGATTAAAAAAGGAAAAAAATTAAAAACAATTTGCGAGTTAGGGGCTTCTAAACTTTTCATAGAAAAGTAAAATTGTGCACCATATTTTTTAAGATATCAGTCTGGATATCATTTAAAAGCATTTGAAGAGATCTTTTAGGAAATACAAATTTTTTTTAAATGTTTAAGCCATTAAAAGCCGATGACATTTTAATGTAAAACGATATATCGTACATATTTTTTTCGTACTTTTAAATTCTCGGTCACCTCAATATTCGTTTTTTTTTTATTGGAGTTACTTCACTAACTAGACTTACACATATAGTGAAAAGTATATAAGATTCGGCATAGCCGAATATAGCACTCTTTCTTGTTTTTTTAATGTTTTTGCTGAGCCAATTTAGATTTTTTTAACTGAAAGGCAATGCTGACAAATGAGTCCTATTTAAATAGAAGTTCATAATTTTTAAAACTAAAAAATTAAATACAATATAGAGGATTTTTAGATGTCTATTGAATCGCAACAGATACCCATATAAAATTTTTAAATTTTCACAGATGTGTAGTGCTATCTGTATACGGTATAAATCAAGAAGTATAAAAATAAAATTCGAAATTAGGTGTTATGGTTTGTTGTTTTCGGATTTATTTTTCAACCCGTTAGAGGTAGACAATTGTTATTTAAAGAAGTGTTTATTATAGCTTTAATATTCGGATTGTGTGTTTATTTTTTTTTTTTTTCTTAAATTGTATATTGTAATTTTTAAAAAATTTTTCATCGATAGGGATGTTAATTTCAATGTCATCGTCAAACCATTTAATTTTTCTGTTCAAAAAAGGCATCGTAAATTATGTTTTTCTTGTGGTTGTAGAGACACAACGAAAGTTTAAAAAAAGATATGAAATAACTCTTGCGAAAAAACAGATTTCAAAACAGATTACTGCTATCTGTCTAAAACGGTTCAAAAGTTTGGCAACATATATCAAATTACATAAAAATTGGGCCACCCTTTAATATAAGTAAAATTAAAGAACTATTGGAGTACCCTGTAGTTCATAATTTCAAATATTTATACATTTTATTATAACGGCTACACTAATCGACATTCTGTTCAACTTTCAAGCGCTTGTCTACATCAGTTCAAATGATAGGCCAATATAGGTCCATTTATATCACTCTTTGGGGCTCATTTTGTATTAATTTTTCCTAATGGGGACCATAGTCATACGAAATTTTTTTTTAATAATTTGTACATGGTCTTAAAGGCCTAGTCAATACCTGAAAAATGGTGCTTTAATTTGCCTAATTATGTTTTAAAATAATCAATTTGTAAGGATTTAAAAATTTTGATTATTTGATACCCTGGTCCAGTTTTTTTTTCAAAATATAGGTACAACTTTCAGCAATTTTTTTTAAATTTTCTATCGTAGTTAGCGAAAAAAAACTTTTTAATACTTTTAAAACAATTTAAAGAATATACATATATGTTTTTCTGCCTTAGAATGTAAACGATTTTTAACTTCAAAATTCCTAACTTATCGCATTTTTGGGTGTTTAGCATCATTTTTTTTTGTTTCAAAAAAAGTTTTTTAAGGAACATATAAAAAAATTTTATTTTTGTTTGAGCTATCTACATTTATGAATGTGTGTATGTTTAATCCGAGTTTCGCATAAAACAGATCATTCTTTTAGAAGATGGAGGTCCTACCGTATTTATTTATTTATTTAACCGCGCACTGGTGGGCCATATATGGTTAAAAGTATTTACAGGAAAAAATATAAAAGGTAATAAAAATTAGAAGTAAACTTATATGACCAATTGAGAAAAAAAGCAGGAAACCAGTTGTAACAAGAAACACCATTTTATTAAGATGTAAAAAACGCGCAGAAAATATATTTCGCTTTAGCTATAAAAAAACATTCCGATTGCTTGGAAGAATATTCCAGATTCGTGAGGTTCTTATAATAAAGGAATGCTTAAAAGTAGACTTAGTAATTTTATTTATTAAAATAGCAAGGAAAACAAGCAAAATATTAAAGCTTCATATAAAATAAAAGTGTAATTACCTATAACAATGAAAAATATCCGAAATAAACAATAATAAACTGATAATTAGAGGATATAAATAAACAATAAAACTAATTATTCGTGGATTTGGAACTGTATTATGGCTGAATGCAATAAATGCAGATCAGCAATACATGGTGAAAGTGGAATAAGTTGCAGTGGGGTGTGTGGTAAAGTATTCCATTTCACGAAAAAATGTGCGGGAATAAATCAAAATTTGGTGTAAGTTATGGACGAAAATAGATTTATTAGATATATGTGCGTTGACTGCATGCAATATATTCAAAACATGATATGGTATTAAAAGAATTTCAAAATGGAGTTTTCAAAAGTAAACAACACCTAATAGAGTATAAATATGATTTTAAAACATCACTGAAAGAGAATGAGTACGAAATTAAAAATTTTTTAGAGGCTGTTGAGACACGTTATGAAGAAAGAATAAATAAAATTAAGAAATTTCAAAAAATCCTGTGAAAAATATGTTAAATATGTTAAAAAATTAATTGGTAATGTAAACGAAGTGGAAATCAACAAAAAAAACTGTTTCAAAAAATGGAAGAAAAAAATGAAAATATGTGCAAAGAGATCAAAAAGTCATAAATGATTCAAGTAAAAAGACAACATACGCAGAAACAGTTAGAAATAAAGGGTTGCCAGATCTGAGCAAACAAGTTTGCATATCGTGAATTATTGAACGATTATTATCATAGGAATATTTCCTACCTTCAACATGATCCAAAAAAATGTTGGAGGTTTTTAAACTCTAGCTTAGGAAGAAAGGTTAGGAATGAAATTTTTCTGAAGGATTCTAATGATCAAATTATAACAAATGATGTGGCAAAATGTGAGGAACTCAATAAATATTTTTTGCAAATCGCTGTTAAATTAAGAGAGATAGATTGAATACACAACAAATGATTTCTACAATGGGCTTCGATCTCTCGTATATAACTCCTGTGAGTTGCAGATATTTTTGAAACAATCTCAACTCTTTCTTTAAGTAAGAGTGCTGGACATGATGAGGTGCCACCAAGAATTTTAATGAGTTTAAAAATGAAATATCGCCACAACTAGTTACCATAATAAATAAAATATTTGTAACTGGGGAATATTCTAATATTTTAAAAATTGCAAAAAGATACTAAAGCCAACAAAACCCATATGTATAGGCCTATTGCTCTGTTACCAGTGATTGATAAAATCATTGAAAAGGTTATTAAAAATTAACTCTTAGCGTTTTAGGAACATAATAAAATGCTCTCCAATGGCAAATATGGATTTAGAAGAGGTAGTGGAACTGAAAACGTTATGCCAAACGTAGTTAACTATATTTTTAAAGGTCTGGATAGCGGCTTTAAGGGTGCAGCTGGTATCTTTTATGTTTTTACAAAGGCGTTTGACCTTGTAGATCATGAACTTTTGTTTACAAAACTTATATGGTGTAAAAGGTATAGAGCTAAAAGTTATAAAAAGCTACTTAACAGATAGAAAACAAATTAATGAGTTAAGCAACAAAAGAAGTTTCTTAGGAAACTTGAAGCATGGAGTTCCACAAGGCAGTATACTACCTCCTTTTCTATTCTTACTTTTCATAAAGGATATAATAGACTTTGAACTCACTGGAAGAATTTTTTTGTATGCGGATGATATTGCTTTGTTTTACCCCTTTAGAAATGACACAGTTCTTAAGGCATACATGCAAAGAGATTCTGCTTTAATATTTGAATACGCGAGAACTGACAAATTGATCATTAATCCTTCAAAAACTAAAATAATGAGATTCAAGCCATACAGTTTTTCTGATTTCGGAAATTTCAGTATATTTGTTGATGGAGAGGAAATCTTTGAATCTGAATCCATGAAGTATTTGGGGTACTCGCCTGCAAAGTAATTTGTCTTGGAACCTACATATTCAGGAATTAAAATATAAAATAATACCTGCAACAGCATTATTGTTTAAATTTAAACAGAAATTTAATTAAAAAAAAACTGATAATTTATCAAGCATTATTCCAAAGTCATATTACTTAGTGTCAATATATGGCAGTAGAAATAGCGTTAATTTGCTTTGCAAAGGGTTCAAAATAAAGCACTGATAACTGTTTTCAACTTGCCACTTAGACATTCTACGTTATGTTTGTACAGAGATATTGCAAAACAAATTTTGCCTATTTATGATCTGTATAAATTGCAACTTCTTTTATTTATATTCAAATCACTGCATAACATTGGACATGCAACAAAAAAGTTTGAAAGTAACATATAGTTAACACAAGAAATCGTTCAAATTTAAGAACAACAAGATGTAGATATGAAACCTCAAAACAAACAGTGGAATATGCTGGAAGTATGCTGTTTAACAGTTTATCTCAAGAATTTATATTAAAGAATTTTTGTTAATAAATATTGAAACACTTTTGAATTAACTATTTTTAATTTCGAATTTCAATTTTTATTTCTTATATGTATGATTCTTCTTATCACTTTTTTCATTTATAAGAATTTTTTGCTTTAATATTATTATTATAAATTATTATTTTTTTTAATTTTCTATTATATGTATGTTAATTAGAAGTTTTTGTGAACACACGTAACATATGCCAACTCAACTCAACAATATAGGACGCTGAGACATATATAAATTTGTACATATCTACAATTTTGTTAATAAATAAATAAATATATATATATATATATATATATATATATATATGAATATATATATATAAAAGTACCCCCTAATTGTTAAGCCAAGGGAAATGCAGTCAGCGAATAAAACAAAAGAAGAGTTAAATAAAATTAAGCCAGTTGATTTAAAAATTACAAACGTTATAAGTAAGAGAAGCGGAACAGCAGTGATACAGAAAATGGCGAAAACGGGAAAATTTTAAGAGCAAAATTCAAAGTAAAATATCGGAAAATTCCGAAATCAAGATTCCTAATACAGCAGAGTATAGAATAAAAATTACAGGCATGACTTTTGAATACAATGATAATGATATAATTGAGAAAATAAGAAAAAACAGAACTCAAATTCGACCCGCTCTAATTTTAAATTTATTGAGAGATATAAAGTAAAAAGAAATAATAAAACAATTAATAATGTAAAATTAAAAGTTGATAGCGAATCATATAATAAAATTATAAAAGAAGGTAGAATAAATATTGGTTGGGAAAGGTGTAGAGTGTATGATGGAACTGAAATCACGCAATGTTTCATTTGGCAAGAGAATGTAAGAATCAGGAAGTACGTTTAAAATGGCACGGACGGCATAATATAAAAATTGTGCGAACCAACACCAAATAATGAAATGCATTAATTTTGCCAAGGTAAACAGCAAGTAAACATGGGACTGGACGAGAATAACTTTACATATGTATACAAATATACAACGACTTATAAATAAGTATAACAAATTTGAAATTATTGCAGCAAAAGAAGTACCCGAGTGTATTATTTTATCGGAAACTCATGCAACTAAAGAAAATGAAGAACAGGAGTTGCAAGTACAAAAATATAAATATACCAATGTATTATCTACATCCACTAGAACTGGAGGTGTCATAATATATTTAGAGAGTCATTGGAATATTACTAAAACAGGTAGATAATATGAAGTACTGGATTTTATTTTGCAGAGCAAAATTTGGAATCTACAGCTATATAATTGGGTCAATTTATAGATCACCTAGTCATAGCGAATCTGAGTTTTGTACTCTATTTGAACAACTAATTGAGAAAATCTGTGATAATTACTTAAAAAACTGTGATATTTTAATAACCGGTGATTTTAATATAGATAAGATAAAAAACTACAAATAGAAGAATAGAGTTCAAAAGAGCATTCGAGACCATTGATAGAAAGGTAATGTTGGATAAGCTATATATGTATGGAATTAGAGGAAGAGAGCTGAACTGGTTTAAATCATACATGGAGAACAGACAACAAAGATAAACCATTTATTATCAGAGAAAATAAAGAATGACCTTGGAGTTCCACAAGGCTTCATATTGGGTGCACTGCTATTTATCATTTATATTAATGACTTGCTTGGTTAAACGTAAAACAAAGATTTCATTTCAACACGCTCAAACAAGGCGATGCACCGAGATACCTTTTGAGCAAATAAGATATGTAGGGGAAAGCCAACCGTACGGCCTTAGATATATAAACGATTTTCAAATAAACATGCTGATGTCAACACAAATGCAGAGATCTCTATTTTACAAGGGCCTACAACTGTATAATACACTACCAAATAATATGAAAAATGAAAATATTGAAAATGTATTTAGAAAAAAATGTATTAGTTTTGTAAGATTAAATATTAATTTATATTATTAAGAAGCTTGAGGCATATCAATGTATTGTAAATAATACTAATAATAATAATGAAAAAAAAAATCTGAAGAGAACGAACTGAATGCAAGAATATAATAAATAACCTTATTAAATACTTAAATCAGCTTCAGGTTAACATACTTTGCAAAAGATAAGCCAGGAAAAAAAGTTCGACGTAAGTTCAATCGACGTAAGTTCAATCAATAAGTATACCTTACAATCTGTTGACTATTTTGTTGAATAATATGTTCAGAATAATACCCAAGCATACATATGACAAATCAGTTCAATATCTATGCCATGGATTTTTATTTTAAGCTGTGACTCAGTTTGTAAACCAAAACACAGTCTTGGTTTTATAAATATTCACATGTAACATTTTTTTTCGTCCACAAATCAGACATTAGCTTGGATAAGCAGGCATTATTAAAATATACAAATTGTTATCTCCCGGTAAGTTAAAAAAGAACTAAATAACACGAACTTTTGTTGAATGAAATGAAGCTTACTAACAAGGTTGTTACGATTAATTGTGTCGAATGCCTTGAAGAAGTCCAAGGCTACTAAAATACTCATTTCCTGGTTAATAAGGCACTTTCTTATCCTATCCGTCAGGGCTGGCAAGAGTGTGGTAGTGCTATGATTATTACGAAAGCCAAAATGACAAGGACTAATAATAAGCTCGTTCTCACACAAGTATCTGTTATTTTTAAATACCAAAAGAGGCTTAAAAGTCATGGCAGGGAAAAATACTAATGGGACGTATTGGTATAACCTTGGCAGTCTACCAGGCTGTAGGAAGGTAGAAGTCATAGTAATGGAGGTTCTGTCAACGAAAACTATACATATAATTAAACTGTAAAAGGAACGTGTCTATACCTGAAATCCTTTTTTTTATTATGTTGATGATGCAACAGTCATTGATCTGACATACAAAACATAATTTTTAAAAAATACTGGATAAATTTCAATATAATATATTTGGGCGTCCTTGGTGTTCGTGTCAATGTAGAGGATTCTTTTTATACGAAATTATATTTGGATTCTTCAATCTTGGCAGCACTTTTATTATGCTAAAAAGTTTTTAATATTAGAATTTCATGTTATTGTTATATTTATTCAACTTAATTATTAATGCAGACGAAGTTGTTACTTTTTATTATTTTTATAAAACAAGGCAGAACCTAAACCGAAACCATTGTAATAAATCATTTTTCGGATGAAACGAAAACCGCTTTCTTGAACACTTCCACTTTTCTATCTGATTCTTCCATTTCTAAGACTTTTCGACTTCAAAAAAGGATAAGGTTTTTAATTCCACTTGATATACCCTTCACCACAAAAAGTGGAAAAAGGGTATATCTATGTTTGTCGTTTCGTTTGTAATTTCTGCAATATCTATTTCCGACAAAGTATATTTTTATTATGGCCGTCCGTGTTATTGTTAAAATCAACTTTGCCAAGGCACTAGATTAGCAAGAGATAATTTAAATACGCCAATCGATCGGACATAGTTTTGAAACATTTGCCATTAAAAATCAGCAAGATAAGCCCATGTCCTTTGAGGCAGCGTTCAAACACCCAGCCTGCCTCTAATTTTCCCATAACATTTTGAACAATGAGGTAACGCCGATTAAAAAAGAAAAAAAGTCCAAAAAATTTTGCGAGTTATGGGCTTCTAAACTTTTCATAGAAAAGTAAAATTGTGCACCATATTTTTTAAGATATCAGTCTGGATATCATTTAAAAGCATTTGAAGAGATCTTTTAGGAAATACAAATTTTTTTTAAATGTTTAAGCCATTAAAAGCCGATGACATTTTAATGTAAAACGATATATCGTACATATTTTTTTCGTACTTTTAAATTCTCGGTCACCTCAATATTCGTTTTTTTTTTTTATTGGAGTTACTTCACTAACTAGATTAACACATATGGTGAAAAGTATATAAGATTCGGCATAGCCGAATATAGCACTCTTTCTTGTTTTTTAATGTTTTTGCTCGCAAAACTTAGTTTTTGCTGAGCCAATTTAGATTTTTTTAACTGAAAGGCAATGCTGACAAATGAGTCCTATTTAAATAGAAGTTCATAATTTTTAAAACTAAAAATTAGTTTTTCTGAGCCAATTTAGATTTTTTTTAAATGAAAGGCAATGCTGACAAATGAGTCCTATTTAAATAGAAGTTCATAATTTTTAAAACTAAAAAATTAAATACAATATAAAGGATTTTTAGATGTCTATTGAATCGCAACAGATACCCATATAAAATTTTTAAATTTTCACTGATGTGTAGTGCTATCTGTATACGGTATAAATCAAGAAGTATAAAAATAAAATTCGAAATTAGGTGTTATGGTTTGTTGTTTTCGGATTTATTTTTCAACCCGTTAGAGGTAGACAATTGTTATTTAAAGAAGCTTTTATATTCGGATTGTGTGTTTATTTTTTTTTTTTCTTAAATTGTATATTGTAATTTTTAAAAAATTTTTCATCGATAGCGATGTTAATTTCAATGTCATCGTCAAACCATTTAATTTTTCTGTTCAAAAAAGGCATCGTAAATTATGTTTTTCTTGTGGTTGTAGAGACACAACGAAAGTTTAAAAAAAGATATGAAATAACTCTTGCGAAAAAACAGATTTCAAAACAGATTGCTGCTATCTGTCTAAAACGGTTCAAAAGTTTGGCAACATATATCAAATTACATAAAAATTGGGACACCCTTTAATATAAGTAAAATTAAAGAACTATTGGAGTACCCTGTAGTTCATAATTTCAAATATTTATACATTTTATTATAACGGCTACACTAATCGACATTCTGTTCAACTTTCAAGCGCTTGTCTACATCAGTTCAAATGATAGGCCAATATAGGTCCATTTATATCACTCTTTGGGGCTCATTTTGTATTAATTTTTCCTAATGGGGACCATAGTCATACGAAATTTTTTTTTAATAATTTGTATATGGTCTTAAAGGCCTATTTAATACCTGAAAAATGGTGCTTTAATTTGCCTAATTATGTTTTAAAATAATCAAATTGTAAGGATTTAAAAATTTTGATTATTTGATACCCTGGTCCAGTTTTTTTCAAAATATAGGTACAACTTTCAGCAATTTTTTTTAAATTTTCTATCGTAGTTAGCGAAAAAAAACTTTTCAATACTTTTAAAACAATTTAAAGAATATACATATATGTTTTTCTGTCTTAGAATGTAAACGATTTTTAACTTCAAAATTCCTAACTTATCGCATTTTTGGGTGTTTAGCATCATTTTTTTTTTGTTTCAAAAAAAGTTTTTTTAAGGAACATATAAAAAAATTTTATTTTTGTTTGAGCTATCTACATTTATGAATGTGTGTACGTTTAAACCGAGTTTCGCATAAAACAGATCATTCTTTTAGAAGATGGAGGTCCTACCGTATTTATTTATTTATTTAACCGCGCACTGGTGGGCCATATATGGTTAAATGTATTTACAGGAAAAATATAAAAGGTAATAAAAATTAGAAGTTAACTTATATGACTAATTGAGAAAAAAAGCAGGAAACCAGTTGTAACAAGAAACACCATTTTATTAAGATGTAAAAAACGCGCAGAAAATATATTTCGATTTAGCTTGGAAGAATATTCCAGATTCGTGAGGTTCTTATAATAAAGGAATGCTTAAAAGTAGACTTTGTAATTCTATTTATTAAAATAGCAAGGAAAACAAGCAAAATATTAAAGCTTCATATAAAATAAAAGTGTAATTACCTATAACAAAGAAAAATATCCGAAATAAACAATAATAAACTGATAATTAGAGGATATTAATAAACAATAAAACTAATTATTCGTGGATTTGGAACTGTATTATGGCTGAATGCAATAAATGCAGATCAGCAATACATGGTGAAAGTGGAATAAGTTGCAGTGGGGTGTGTGGTAAAGTATTCCATTTCACGAAAAAATGTGCGGGAATAAATCAAAATTTGGTGTAAGTTATGGACGAAAATAGATTTATTAGATATATGTGCGTTGACTGCATGCAATATATTCAAAACATGATATGGTATTAAAAGAATTTCAAGATGGAGTTTTCAAAAATAAACAAAACCTAATAGAGTATAAATATGATTTTAAAACATCACTGAAAGAGAATGAGTACGAAATTGAGAATTTTTTAGAGGCTCAACACGTTATGAGGAAAGAATTAAGAAATTTTGAAAAATCCTGTGAAAAATATGTTAAATATGTTAAAAAATTAATTGGTAATGTAAACGAAGTGGAAATCAACAAAAAAAACTGTTTCAAAAAATGGAAGAAAAAAATGAAAATATGTGCAAAGAGATCAAAAAGTCATAAATGATTCAAGTAAAAAGACAACATACGCAGAAACAGTTAGAAATAAAGGGTTGGCAGATCTGAGCAAACAAGTTTGCATATCGTGAATTATTGAACGATTATTATCATAGGAATATTTCCTACCTTCAACATGATCCAAAAAAATGTTGGAGGTTTTTAAACTCTAGCTTAGGAAGAAAGGTTAGGAATGAAATTTTTCTGAAGGATTCTAATGATCAAATTATAACAAATGATGTGGCAAAATGTGAGGAACTCAATAAATATTTTTTGCAAATCGCTGTTAAATTAAGAGAGATAGATTGAATACACAACAAATGATTTCTACAATGGGCTTCGATCTCTCGTATATAACTCCTGTGAGTTGCAGATATTTTTGAAACAATCTCAACTCTTTCTTTAAGTAAGAGTGCTGGTCATGATGAGGTGCCACCAAGAATTTTAATGAGTTTAAAAATGAAATATCGCCACAACTAGTTACCATAATAAATAAAATATTTGTAACTGGGGAATATTATAATATTTTAAAAATTGCAAAAAGATACTAAAGCCAACAAAACCCATATGTATAGGCCTATTGCTCTGTTACCAGTGATTGATAAAATCATTGAAAAGGTTATTAAAAATTAACTTCTAGCGTTTTAGGAACATAATAAAATACTCTCCAATGGCAAATATGGATTTAGAAGAGGTAGTGGAACTGAAAACGTTATGCCAAACGTAGTTAACTATATTTTTAAAGGTCTGGATAGCGGCTTTAAGGGTGCAGCTGGTATCTTTTATGTTTTTACAAAGGCGTTTGACCTTGTAGATCATGAACTTTTGTTTACAAAACTTATATGGTGTAAAAGGTATAGAGCTAAAAGTTATAAAAAGCTACTTAACAGATAGAAAACAATTTAATGAGTTAAGCAACAAAAGAAGTTTCTTAGGAAACTTGAAGCATGGAGTTCCACAAGGCAGTGTACTACGTCCTTTTCTATTCTCACTTTTCATAAGGGATATAATAGACATTGAACTCACTGGAAGAATTTTTTTGTATGCGGATGATATTGCTTTGTTTTACCCCTTTAGAAATGACACAGTTCTTAAGGCATACATGCAAAGAGATTCTGCTTTATAATTTGAATACGCGAGAACTAACAAATTGATCATTAATCCTTCAAAAACTAAAATAATGAGATTCAAGCCATACAGTTTTTCTGATTTCGGAAATTTCAGTATATTTGTTGATGGAGAGGAAATCTTTGAATCTGAATCCATGAAGTATTTGGGGCACTCGCCTGCAAAGTAATTTATCTTGGAACCTACATATTCAGGAATTAAAATATAAAATAATACCTGCAACAGCATTATTGTTTAAATTTAAACAGAAATTTAATTAAAAAAAAAACTGATAATTTATCAAGCATTATTCCAAAGTCATATTACTTAGTGTCAATATATGGCAGTAGAAATAGCGTTAATTTGCGAGCTTTGCAAAGGGTTCAAAATAAAGCACTGATAACTGTTTTCAACTTGCCACTTAGACATTCTACGTTATGTTTGTACAGAGATATTGCAAAACAAATTTTGCCTATTTATGATCTGTATAAATTGCAACTTCTTTTATTTATATTCAAATCACTGCATAACATGGACATGCAACAAACAAGTTTGAAAGTAACATATAGTTAACACAAGAAATCGTTCAAATTTAAGAACAACAAGATGTAGATATGAAACCTCAAAACAAACAGTGGAATATGCTGGAAGTATGCTGTTTAACAGTTTATCTCAAGAATTTATATTAAAGAATTTTTGTTAATAAATATTGAAACACTTTTAAATTAACTATTTTTAATTTCGAATTTCAATTTTTATTTCTTATATGTATGATTCTTCTTATCACTTTTTTCATTTATAAGAATTTTTTGCTTTAATATTATTATTATTAATTATTATTTTTTTTAATTTTCTATTATATGTATGTTAATTAGAAGTTTTTGTGAACACAACTCAACTCAACAATATAGGACGCTGAGACATATATAAATTTGTACATATCTACAATTTTGTCAATAAATAAATAAAAAAAAAAAATATATATATATATATATATATATATATATATATATATATATATAAAAGTACCCCCTAATTGTTAAGCCAAGGGAAATGCAGTCAGCGAATAAAACAAAAGAAGAGTTAAATAAAATTAAGCCAGTTGATTTAAAAATTACAAACGTTATAAGCAAGAGAAGCGGAACAGCAGTGATACAGAAAATGGCGAAAACGGGAAAATTTTAAGAGCAAAATTTAAACTAAAATATCGGAAAATTCAAGATTCTTAATACAGCAGAGTATAGAAGAAAAATTACAGGCATGACTTTTGAATATAATGATAATGATATAATTGAGAAAATAAGAAAAAACAGAACTCAAATTCGACCCGCCCTAATTTTAAATTTATTGAGAGATATAAAGTAAAAAGAAATAATAAAACAATTAATAATGTAAAATTAAAAGTTGACAGCGAATCATATAATAAAACTATAAAAGAAGGTAGAATAAATATTGGTTGGGAAAGGTGTAGAGTGTATGATGGAACTGAAATCACGCAATGTT
Source organism: Cistogaster globosa (assembly GCA_937654795.1). NCBI lineage: Eukaryota > Metazoa > Arthropoda > Insecta > Diptera > Tachinidae > Cistogaster > Cistogaster globosa. Next base: position 20,496,566 of record OW569408.1, read on the forward strand.
TCATTTGGCAAGAGAATGTAAGAATCAGGAAGTACGTTTAAAATGCCACGGACGGCATAATATAAAAATTGTGCGAACCAACACCAAATAATGAAATGCATTAATTTTGCCAAGGTAAACAGCAAGTAAACATGGGACTGGACGAGAATAATTTTACATATGTATACAAATATACAACGACTTATAAATAAGTATAACAAATTTGAAATTATTGCAGCAAAAGAAGTACCCGAGTGTATTATTTTATCGGAAACTCATGCAACTAAAGAAAATGAAGAACAGGAGTTGCAAGTACAAAAATATAAATATACCAATGTATTATCTACATCCACTAGAACTGGAGGTGTCATAATATATTTAGAGAGTCATTGGAATATTACTAAAACAGGTAGATAATATGAAGTACTGGATTTTATTTTGCAGAGCAAAATTTGGAATCTACAGCTATATAATTGGGTCAATTTATAGACCACCTAGTCATAGCGAATCTGAGTTTTGTACTCTATTTGAACAACTAATTCAGAAAATCTCTGATAATTACTTAAAAAACTGTGATATTTTAATAACCGGTGATTTTAATATAGACGGGATAAAAAACTACAAATAGAAGAATAGAGTTCAAAAGAGCATTCGAGACCATTGATAGGAAAGTAATGTTGGATAAGCTATATATGTATGGAATTAGAGGAAGAGAGCTGAACTGGTTTAAATCATGCATAGAGAACAGACAACAAAGATAAACCATTTATTATCAGAGAAAATAAAGAATGACTTTGGAGTTCCATAAGGCTTTATATTGGGGCACTGCTATTTATCATTTATATTAATGACTTGCTTGGTTAAACGTAAAACAAAGATTTCATTTCAACACGCTCAAACAAGGCGATGCACCGAGATACCTTTTGAGCAGATAAGATATGTAGGGGAAAGCCAACCGCACGGACTGAGAAATGTAAACGATTTTCGAGTAAACAGGCTGATGTCAACACAAATGCAGAGATCTCTATTTTACAATGGCCTACAACTGTATAATACACTACCAAATAATATGAAAAATGAAAATATTAAAAATGTATTAAAAAAAAATGTATTAGTTTTGTAAGATTAAATATTAATTTATATTATTAAGAAGATAAGCCAAGAAAAAAAGTTCGACGTAAGTTCAATCGACGTAAGTTCAATCAATAAGTATACCTTACAATCTGTTGACTATTTTGTTGAATAATATGTCCAGAATAATACCCAAGCATACATATGACACACCAGTTCAACATCTATGCCATGGATTTTTATTTTAAGCTGTGACTCAGTTTGTAAACCAAAACACAGTCTTGGTTTTATAAATATTCACATGTAACAAATTTTTTTTCGTCCACAAATCAGACATTAGCTTGGATAAGCAGGCATTATTAAAATATACAAATTGTTATCTCCCGGTAAGTTAAAAAAGAACTAAATAACACGAACTTTTGCTGAATGAAATGAAGCTTACTAACTAGGTTGTTACGATTAATTGTGTCGAATGCCTTGGAGAAGTCCAAGGCTACTAAAATACTCATTTCCTGGTTAATAAGGCACTTTCTTATCCTATCCGTCAGGGCTGGCAAGAGTGTGGTAGTGCTATGATTATTACGAAAGCCAAAATGACAAGGACTAATAATAAGCTTGTTCTCACACAAGTATCTGTTATTTTTAAAAACCAAAAGATGCTTTAAAGTCATGGCAGGGAAGAATGCTAATGGGACGTATTGGTATAACCTTGGCAGTCTACCAGGCTGTAGGAAGGTAGAAGTCATAGTAATGGAGGTTCTGTCAACGCCTATTGCATTTAATTTAACTCGGACAAAAGCTTCACAAAGATTTATGAGATCAAACCGACCAAAGGAAAAAGTAGTCCCATTCATTGGCGACATGTGACAAAAGTCACTTGTTTGATTAAAAATGAAGGCGTCATTAATTTAGTATTTTCCAGGAAGAAGTAAGAATTGTTTTTTTTTAATTTCCAGGCCATCTGTACTCTTTTATTTCCGTATAACATTCTTGACACGATTGCGGTATTTATAATAAGTGGCCCAATTTTACTGATGGTTACATTAACAGAATGCGCGAAAAGCCAGACTCCGTAAATATTGAGCAGACTTTACCTCACTCTCATCCATATAGTTTCTATATTGTCTAAAGATTCTACGCACAAGGAAAAAGGTAATGTAATTTAGAGTTTAGATGTTCAAATTGAATGTTGTCGTCAGATAAAAATTCCAATCGATAGACCTTATTCAAAAACAGATGGATGAACTGTGGTTTAGACAGATGTGAAGCTTAAAATTGGTTAGAAAAATTAACGCTAGTATGACTGCTCAGAAAAAAAAATCGATGAGGAAACAGAATTTGATCATGATGATTTAAAAGAGATTTTTGATGAGAAAATAGATTGTAACATCCGCAAATCTTCCTTGTTATGCTGGACTTGACAGGATCAAAAAGGTTATAATTCAAATCCTCGATTACTGCAATATTACTATAGCAGCATAAAAATTCACCTAAAATATTGTGCAAACGACGAACACCTTCTAAAGTGCCATTAGGCAAATAACTTCAATTTACAAACACTAAATTTTCTCAGTATCTGATAGTTCAAAAAAACAGACTTGGCTGTAATACGTTTCTTTAGGCAGAGGGCACCGCCACCCCTAATCCCATTTTATCTATCAAGTCTAAAAAGGTAGTACCCAATTACTTGCACAACCGAATTAGAAATCCAAGACTTAAGCCAAGTCTCCGTAACTCCTACAATATGAAGGATTGATCAAAAAAATTTATTTGAACTCATCAAATTTAGTACAGTAAAAGAACGGGCTAAAGCTTTGTATGTTCATGTGTCCAATATTAAAAAATTTTCCTTGTTACAAAAATTATTTAAAATATAGTCGTGATAACAGGTAATGTAACGATTTTATGCATTCTAAATTATCAGCTATTATAGGCGCACATTCCCCAAATTGTTGCATGCGATAAATCTTGATTTATTATTTTACTACTTTGTATGGTTGTACAAACATATTAACATTACCGTATACGCTCTCAGATATTCATTTTTTATTATCCAGTGGTGTGATATTTTTTGTCTTCTTTATGCAGATAGACAGCCTAATGTATCTTTTTAATTCCTCACATATTAATTAGCTTATTTCTTTTACTTGCATTGAATGTTAGCGAATGTTAATTTAAAGTACAAAAGTGTTTCTATACTCCTAAAAATTTTTTTATCAAAGTTCCTGGAAGGGATACAACAATAAAAGGTATGATTATTTAAAATTTGTTAGGGGTAGATATTTATCATTTTTAATGTCCTTAGGAACGCCTATGGTCCAGAATTGTAGCTTATTTTCATTAAACCTGCATTAGAATGATATAATGCCATGAAATAAGATCGAATGACAGGGTTTTACTTCGTGGTTAGACGGGAGATCGTTTTAACCTAACCTCACATAATTTTTTGTGTAGTTTTATGTAATCCATTTATCATATTAAATGTTATATAACTTCACATAACTACACACGTTCAATTGTATATAATATTTCATTGGAATGGATCATACAAAAACTTTTTAGCAATTAGTCTTTATTTTCATTGCACTTTTTTTTTAAATAAAGTATTGGTGTAAATTAAAATAACCAGTTCAAAAGTAAAGTTTGTAACTTAAGATTACACATCCATATGTAACTTATAATTTGCCTTATAATTTATATAAATAATTTTTTTTTCTAAGTTAATAATTGGAAATTATTATTATATTAATATTATTATATATTATTATTATTATTATTATTATTATTATTATTATTATTATTATTTTTATTATTATTATTATTATTATTATTATTATTATTATTATTATATACTATTGTCTTAAATTCTTAAATTGTTTCTTAATTTGTTGTATCAAAATTATGTAAATAATCAAAAATTAATAAATAAAGAAAAAAATGTGGCTTTAACGTATTTTGTAATTATGAATTGACTAACCTAAATTTTCGAGTTTAAAAAAAATATCTAATCTACATTAAAATTCTCATAACCTCATAAATATTCCTGCATTGCTGGGCCCACCAACCTGAACGTTTTTAAAAATGAAACATCTTAAAACCATCCAAATCTCTGTAAGTAACCATGTTATAAAAATTTAAATTTCATTCGTAATTAATTTACGTACATATATTCCAATTACATACCTACATTTAATAAGTTCAGTCCAGTCCGATTCTATCTTATTCCCTTTTAGCTCTCTCTTATTTTAATAGTTTGATAATATTAATATATTTTGTTACACTGAATTAGTAAACTCTGTGCGTTCAATATGTAAATATGTAAGCAATTAGTTATATAATTTTGTATTCAATTTTTTTCATTTCTCTTAATTATCTCTTACTATTTTTTATCAATAAAGTTCTTAATGAATTAACATTGTTAATATGAATTTTTGGTAGTTTAATTTTACGGGAATGACAACAATAATGGGTTATTTCGTGTAGTGAATTAGGTCATGTATTGATAGGGACGACATTGTTAAAACTCAGAGTATATTAGTTGTCAAATGTGTATATACTAAGGGAGGGAACATGTCGTAGATCTTGCCATGGTTAATGAAATTGATTTGTTAAAATAAACATTTGCCTGCTCTTGGGTAGTTATAATTTGGCATAAAGAGTAGGTTATATGTTAACGTGCGGGATAAAATGGGTTAAAGACCACACAAACTTTAATGCCACTAAACCTATTTATTTCAAATGTAGTTTTACTTTATTTACTGCAATTTTTATTATTAATAGAAGCAGCAAGTAACATAAAAGCTTATACAAATTTTTTTATATATACATGTATATAATTATTTTGCCTACTAATTAGGTTTCTAAATTTTTCAAAGGTGTTTTTTTTTCTGAAACGTATAGTAACAGCAAAATAAAATACTGTTTTGGAAGTCCTAGTAATTTGAAGGTACTAATGCCGAAGTTCTAGTTGCTCCAATAAGATAACAATTAAAATAAAATATTAAGTTTTAGGGAGTCCGAATATCTAGACCAATATCTGATATTTGTAGCACCTAAACAGAGATAATGTTAATTCTTAGGGAGTCCGAATATCGAGACCAATATTGGGTTTTTGTAGCACCTAAACAGATTTTATACTAAATTTTTCGGGAGTCCAAATTTCCAGGATGCTTTTGGAGATTTGTAGCACTTGAAAAAAAATTATTTCTTGTTTCAACTACATGATTCAAATACTTTTAGAGTCATATCTAAAGATTACTTTGTAACTTTTCACTTGGTTACAATTTTAGTATTGTTAGATTCGGAAGAATTGTGATATATATTTCGTTGTTATTTTGCACTTGAAAAATTAAAATACAAGGAAAATTTTTAATTATATCTACATACATGATTAATTTTTGCCAAGTTTGTTATAAAATAATTATTTTTTTAAATATAAGTACTTTACTGTTGCTTACAGGAAGACAAATAGTTTTTTTTTTTTTTTGTATTATGTATTTAGCTGTTAAAACATTTTTTTATAATTTGTTTTTTAAATCAAATAAGCTATTTTTTCCAACTTAAAGGTTTAAGCAATCAAAAATAGCTTTTAAATTTGTATCCCATCTTTTATAATTGGGCGAAGTTTTTTTTCTTTGGGGAATTTATAAACTTCAAATAAATGTCAATGCCTCAAAATAATTATTGTCATTTATGAATACAAGAAATTCGGCTCGAGGATTGCACAATAAATCTTTTAGAGGAAATATAAAAAGTCCATCTGCATCCCGAAACAGCATATCTATAGACTAACAAAACTCTGCCAGCAGCACCAAACCACGAGTGTTGCATTCTCCAGTTAAAACAACTCTACAAAGCAAAGATAGTTTACACTCTCAAGACAATAAGACCATGGATCAAAACAATATAAATCCTACAAACACTCAAATTTTTGTTCCTTTATCTCTAGCCCAAAACACCCACACCGAGCTATCTGAGCAACCTTCAGGCTCAAATAGTACTTTGCAACAGATCCCAGCTAATTCAGAAATTAATGCAGGTGCCTCATTGGACAACCTAATAGTCTTAGTTAAGCAAACAGTGAAAAATACTAGGGAGGAGTTCAAAAAAGAGTTGAGTTCAGCTAGAGAAAGCATTTCTCAAATTGGAAATGAAAACAACTCTGCATCATTTAGGCCACCACATTCGTCAAATCAATTTGAACAACCAAATTTACTTAATTTTAACGTAAATAGAAATCCTGCATCCTTAAATCGTTCAAACGATTGGCACTCCAGGCCATATTCCAATTGCGATGCGATGACTAACCTTGAGAAATGGAAAATTTCGTATGGCGGGTCAGGCTCAGTCTCAGATTTCCTCTTTAAAGTAGATACATTACGGTCACGATCAAGATGTTCTTATAAGCACATTTTGTCGAATTTTCATGTGCTTTTAGAAGGTTAAGCTGAAGCTTGAAGCTTGCTCTTCACAAAGCAAAACCAAGATGCTTCGTACCCTCTTCTTTGTAGTGCCCTTACAAGGGAATTTGGTCACTTAGAGTTCGACCACGATATAATACTAAAAATATCCTTAAGAAGGCAACAATATAAAGAAATGTACGATGATTTTCATGCAGCAATCCTTTCAGTGAATTCAAGGCTTGGAACACCTCTGCCTGATAGCACGCTTATTAGCATATTAAAGAAAAATGTCAACCCGAATCTTACATTTCTTTTGTTCAACTCTGAGGCAAAATCTATCAATGATTTTAGAGATATTGCCCGTAAAGCAGAAGAACTAGTTAAAGAAAATAAATTTCAAAATCCAAATGTAGTAACAAATCGCAGTGTAAATGAAATTAATAATGCTAATTATCTAATAGATGAAACAAGTGATGAAGACCCCCAGCTAGAAGCTGTCTAGATCAAAAGAAGAAATCAGCACGATTATTCAGATTCAGTGCTGGAACTGTTTGGCCTTTGGTCATTCATATATATACTGCCCTGTTGAATAACGGAGCATTTTTTGTTTTAAATGTGGCCACAAAGGCTGCTGTAGTCGAAGTGGTAAGCACGTTGGCTGCAAACCCGGTTGAGCAGGGTTCATCCCCTGCGGCAACCAAAAATAAAAAATGTTTTTTCTGTTTAATGGTATAAATACATATTCAGAATTAACTTTAAACATGCAGCCTCCTTCGTCGGTACTTCTTAATAGCATATTCGCCGGCAAAGTAAAATAACTAATAAATTGGCTATATCTATCTTTCTCTTTCCACCAGCTGTCTTATCTCTCATCTATCCCTTTCCTAAAGAATTTAGCACGGTTACGAAAATAACTAAGTAAGCTTATTGCCTGAAGTGCTACTTCTCTTTATAAAAAAAAAAAAAAAAAAAAACAACCCCTAAATGTCCAAGCAAGCATGAATTAGTGCAAAAACAGGGAAACCAGAAAACGGGCGAAGTTACTTCCGGGGATTCTCGTCCAAATCAGTCTACCCCGGGTTCAGCTTAGATTCTTTTAACAAAAATTTCCATCCTTAAAAATATTAAAGTGCTGACAACGTTTACAGAAGCGCAAATGTTTACGTAAAACTTTAGAATCTACTATAATTCATGGTCCAGATGACCGACCGTTTGCGAAAATTAAAATTTTTGATGAAGATTTATTGGGGCTGTTAGACTCGGGGGCTAATGTGTCAGTTTTAGGGAAAAATTGTTTATCTTTTATAGAAAGGAATAGAGTAATTTATGTACTATTAAAATCCTTTTTTAAAACCTCCAACGGTTCAAAACAAGAAGTTATCGGATCTTTATGTTTACCAGTTATTTCTAAAAGTGTCAAAAGAGATATACAATTCTATTTAGTGCCGTCCTTGAGCAAGGAATTATATCTTGGTATAAATTTCTGTCGTGAATTTGCCTTGGCTCCAGATATATATTTTCAGAAGTTGCTGCTATTAATACACAGATATCTAAAGAGCCCGATTTTAAAATAAATGCAAAATTTCATAAACTTTCTGCAGAACAACAACTTGTTTTAGAAAAAACTATTTTAAAATTTCCTTCTTTTGAGAAACTTGGGCTCGGCTGCACCAACTTAGTAGAACATAACATTGATGCACGAAATTCACCTCCTATTAAGACAAGACATTATCCACTTTCTCCTCCACGCCAAGAAGAAGCATTTCAAGAAATTGATAGACTACTTAAAATGGGTGTGATAGAAGAGTCAAATTCTCCATCGTGTTCACCAGCCGTGATAGTGCGAAAACCAGGTAAAGTTCGCTTATGTATTGACTCGAGGAAGCTTAACGCTGTAACAAAAAAGGACTCGTACCCCTTACCGCAGATAAATGGGTTATTGAGTAGACTTAAAAACACACATTTTATTAGTGGTATTAATCTTAAACATGCGTTCCTTCGAATACGACTTAGCGAAACCTCAAAAGAAAAAACCGCCTTCGTAGTTCCAGGTAAGCCTTTGTATCAATACAAGTTTATGCCATTTGGTCTGTGCAATGGCCCTCAAACCATGAGTCGGCTTATGGATAAGGTGATTCCATCTAGACTGAGGGAAGATGTGTTAATCTATTTAGATGATTTATTAATTTGTAGCTCTAATTTTGAATCTCACATTCATCTTTTCGAAGAAGTGGCTTCATGCCTTAAAATGGCAAAGTTAACCATAAACATCAGCAAAAGTAAATTTTGTCAAAGTGAAATTCGATATTTAGGTTATATAGTGGGAAAAGGCTGCCTAAAAGTTGAGCCCGATAAAGTTAGTTCAATTGTCGATTTTCCTTTGCCAAAAAGTCCCAAACAAGTTCGACGATTCATTGGAATGACCAACTGGTATAGGACATTTATCAATAATTTTTCTGATTTATCAGCTTCATTAACAGACTGTCTTAAGAAATCGCAAAAGCCACTTAATTTATCTGATGAAATTAAAATAGCTTTTAAAAAGCTTAAAACGCCCTTTCAACAGCTCCTATCTTAGCTCAGCAAGATTTTAAAAGATAATTTATTAATCAGTGTGATGCCTCAAGAGTAGGAGTTGGCGGAGTTCTTTTTCAATATCATTATTTCGATAATGAATATCCTATTTCGTTTGTATCCCAAAAACTAAATAAGGCTCAAAAGAACTATACGGTTACCGAGCTAGAATGTATGGCAGTGGTTTTATGTGTAAATAAGTTCAGGTCTACCCTTTCGAATTTTGACAGATCATTCTTCGCTAGTAGCTTAAATCGCAAAAGAATGTGAGTGGAAGACTGGCTCGATGGAGTCTTAAATTGCAAAGATATGACTTCAATATTCAGCACAGAAAAGGATCGCTCAACGTCGCTCCTGACTGTTTATCAAGGTTTGATATAGGACGAAAATAGCAATTGGTGATATAGCGCCTGAAAAAGATTTAAAATCCCAGAATTTAACAATGAGGAATACCAGAATCTTTTAAAACTGCAGGGAAAATAAAGAATCATTACCAGACCTTTGCTTAAAAGATAACTTAGTGCACAAAAAGGTGGAGTTAATTAAAGAAGATGAAAATTGTGATCAATGCAAAATTATTAAGTCCAGTAACATTATGTCAAAATCTCCAATGGGAAATCAATATCAAACCTTTAGAGCTTTTGAGAGGTTTTATTGTGACTTTTTGGGACCTTACTCTTTTTCAAAGGCAAGAAATTCTTTACTTTTCATATGACTTGATCATTTAACAAAATTCTCATTTTGAAACCCCTTAAATCAGCCACCGCATCTAATGTAATACTATATTTTTAACAAGAGATTTTCCCCACATTCGGTGTGGCCGAGATATATACACAGTGATAACGCAAAACAATTTGTAGCACAGGAAATGAAACGATTTTTAAAATATTTACGGTATTCAGCACGTCACTACTGGACTTTATTCTCCTCAATCTAATGCCTCGGAGCGTGCGAACCGCGAAATAATATCTAAGATAAGAAGTTTTCTAATAGGTCATAAAGATCACAGCAATTGGGATCAATACATACCTTAAAATTCTTTCAGGTTTTAAGAAGTGATCATCATTCTGCCATAAAGTGTTCGGCCATATTATGCAAAATTTGGTCAAAACATGATTCAACATGGAAGCACGTACAAAATTTTAGATAAGCTTGGGCTGCATGCAAGGTGAGGATGTACACATAAGAGAAAACACTGACAAGATTATCAGAATAAGAATAAGAACGAATTTAACTGAGACACACGTAGGCTAGTAAAACCAATAACCTTCGGACTAGACCTACAAATTTTCATAAAGGACAAGTTGTGTTCAGGAAAAAACCATACTACAAGCTATCTTTCTAAAAAAATTAACAAGAAATTTATGCCGAAATATGTAAAATGTAGAATACGTGGCAAAATAAGTAATTCATTATATGACATAGAAGATTTGAGTGGAAAATTTATGGGAAAATATCACGCGTCGGCTTGTGCGTCGTGCCACACCTGTTTGGTAAAGTGTTATAATAGAAAATTATTCTTAAAATTATCTTTGATTTAATATGTATGAATTGTTTATCTTTGTTGCTAAACATTATAATATTATTTTTTTTCATCTTTTAAAATTATAATAAGTTTCACTTACATAAAACCATAATTCATTAAAACATAAATATATATTTATGAAAAACAATTATAAAATCTTTTCTGTTTATTTGTTCTTTCCAAACCAAAAAAAAAAAATACAGCAGTTTTGTAACGATTTTATGCATTCTATATAATCAGCTATTATAGGCGCACATTCCCCAAATTGTTGCATACGATAAATCTTGATTTATTATTTAACTACTTTGTATGGTTGTACAAACATATTAACAATTACAGTATACGCCCTCAGATACTCATTTTCTATTACACAGTGGTGTGATATTTTTTTGTTTTCTTTATGCAGATAGACAGCCTATTGAATCTTTTTAATCCCTCACATATTAATTAGTTTATTTTTTTACTTGCATTAAATGTTAGCGCAAGTTAAACTTTCCTTTTCATATGAGCTAGTGAGAACTTAAAAGCCTTTTCAGTTAAACATCATTTGTAGTCAGACATTCGTAAAGTAAGGAATTAAAACAAATTTTCGTTCCAAAATTATTAAAGTGAGGTATTCATTTAAAGTGGAAAAGTGTTTCTATAATCCTAAAAATTTTTCTATTAAAGTTCCTGAAAGGGATACAACAATAAAAGGTATGATTATTTAAAATTTGTCAGGGGTAAATATTTATCATTTTTAATGTCCTTAGAACGCCTATGGTCCAGAATTGTAGCTTATTTCCATTATGCCTGCATTAGAATGATATAATCTACTGAAATAAGACTGGATGCCAGGGTTTTTCCTCGTGGTTAGACCGGATATCGTTTTAACATAACTTCACATAATTTTCTGTGTACCTTTATGCAATCAATTTATCATATTAAATGTTATATAACCTCACATAACTACACCACGTGCAATTGTATATAATATTTCATTAGAATGGATCATACAAAAACTTTTTAGCAATTATTTTTTATTTTCATTGCACCTTTTCTTTAATGAAATATTGGTGTAAATTAAAATAACCATTTCAAAAGTAAGATTACACATTCAAATGTAACTTATAATTTGCCTT
>OW569408.1:20508437-20816932 GCA_937654795.1 Cistogaster globosa
TATTATATTATATTATATTATATTATATTATATTATATTATATTATATTATATTATATTATATTATATTATATTATATTATATTATATTATATTATATTATATTATATATATTATATTATATTATATTATATTATATTATATTATATTATATTTATATTATATTATATTATATTATATTATATTATATTATATATATTATATTATATTATATTATATTATATTATATTATATTATATTATATTATATTATATTATATCATATTATATTATATTATATTATATGATATTATATTATATTATATTATATTATATTATATTATATTATATTATATTATATTATATTATATTATATTATATTATATTATATTATATTATTTTTATATTATATTATATTTATTATATTATATTATATTATATTATATTATATTATATTATATTATATTATATTATATTATATTATATTATATATTATATTATATTATATTATATTATATTATATTACATTATATCATATTATATTACATTATATTATTATTATTACATTATATATTATTACATTATATACTATTGTCTTAAACTCTTAAATTCTTTCTTAATTTTTTTGTATCAAAATAATGTAAATCATCAAAAATTAATAACTAAAGAAAAAAATATGGCTTTAACGTATATATTAATTATGAATTGACTGACCTAAATTTTCAAGTTTTAAAAATATCTAACATACATTAAAATATTTATAACCTCATAAATATTCCTGCATTGCTGGGCCCACCAACTGGAACATTTTTGAAAACGAAACATCTTAAAACCATCCAAATCTCTGTAAGTAACCATGTTATGAAAATTTAAATTTCATTCATAATTAATTTACGTACATATATTCCAATAACATACCTACATTTAAACAGTTCAGTCCAGTCCGATTCAATCGTATTCCCTTTAGCTCTCTCTTATTTTAATAGTTTGATAATATTAATATATTTTGTTACACTGAATTAGTAAGCTCTGTGCGTTCAATATGTAAATATGTAAGCAATTAGTTATATAATTTTGTATTCAACTTTTTTTATTTCTCTTAATTTATCTCTTATTTTGTTATCAATAAATTTCTCAACGAATATAAATTCTTGCTAGTTTAATTTTACGGGAATGGCAACAATAATGGGTTATTTCGTGTAGTGAATTAAGTCATGTATTGATAGGGACGATATTGTTAAAACTCAGGGTATATTAGTTGTCAAATGTGTGTATACTAAGGGAGGGAACAAGTGTATCCAACATGGCGTAGATCTTGCTATGGTTAATGAAATTGATTTGTTAAGTACCTTATAAAATAAATATTTGCCTGCTCTTGGGTAGTTATAATTTGGCATAAAGAGTAGGTTATATGTTAACGTGCGGGATAAAGTGGGTTAAAAACCACTACTACCAGGTACAGAGCTAGCCGGACACAAACTTCAATGCCACTAAACCTATTTATTTCAAATGTAGTTTTACTTTATTTACTGCAATTTTTATTATTAATAGAAGCAGCACCTAACGCTAATTAAACCTAAATTAACAGAGATATTCATAATAAAAAAAACAAAAATATATATGTATACATAATATTGTAATGTAAAAAAAAAGGTAATAAAACATTTTAAAAAGGCAAGTTTTTAAATAATAGTAGCGAATACAATTATAAGTAAAAACATAAAGTAAACGATATAAGCATTAACGTCCCAGTTCGGCAAAGCACTCGGCTAAATGTATCTCTTAAATGACCCATCCAATAAAAAGATTTTGATACTATGAATGCCACTGTGCAGTAGGCTTTTTTAAGTTTCTACAGAAAAATGCAAGTTTTGATTCCACAGGAGTATGATTATCTTTTACAAAAACTCTGGAATTAATGTCAATATTGGCATTTCTATCCCCATTATTAATTAGGTTATTCGCAAAATCGGACAATTAAAGTTTTCAAGGTTTAAAGCTCTTGGTCTTGGCAGAACCTAGTTGAAAAATGATTTGTTTCTTTTTAATAGGGTTATATTGTTTAATGTTTTAATCTGTGATATTCACTTTAAGGAATTTAGCAAGGCGGATAGAGTTACAGGGTTATCGGAAAGAGACATGCCAGTAACAATGATATTACGTCTATTTATTCTTCTGTGAATGATGTTGTTCTCCATTTAAATACTAGATACCTTAGAACATATATCTTTGTTGACAATATAAAAGAAATTAGTGTCCTTTTTTAATTTCGTAATGTTTGAGGATATTTGCAACATAAGTCGATTGAAATTGTTTTTCACATCGTCAAATCTAGCTGCTACCTCTTTAGATAGGGCGGCAGTTTGCTAACAAACAAAACCAAGTTTGACTTGTCATTACATTAATTTGTTCATCATTAACATCAGCACATGCAAGATGACACCACCTATCACAAATTATAAATAAGAGGCCGTCACCATTTTTAGTAACATTTCTAGAACATGAGGTTGAGCTAGTGGAGGCATGTTAATACCAGCAGTAGATGAGTAATCAAAGAAAAACGTGTAATATTTTTAGGTTATGAGCCCTCAAAAGACTTATGTACAATTATTAATAAAAATCTGTATTTCACCAGCTAAAGATTTATGTGAGAGTAAGAATTGTATGTTAGCCTAGATAAAGAGCTATTTTACTTAATTAATTAATCAATCGCGCCACAATTAACACTAAAATTTATTAAAAACGTCTGCTAAAGAAAAAATTATTAACATTATAAATTTGCCAGACATTTTTTATAATTTCTTACTTTAGCCTATATGCTCTAAAATCCAAAAGCTGCATTGGAAAATGAAGACTGCTGTAAAAGAGCTATATATACTCCGAAATGTTCCTTAAAGTATTTGGCCTAGTCCATGAACTTTATAGACAAAGGAGTAAAAAATTCCCAATTTTGAGATTTTTGATCCTTATTTTGGGAATTATGGCATTTCCCTCATATTAATATTCGAGATTTTTCCTCATTTGATTTAAGCTGACTTACCACACATGCACAGAATGTGATTTGCTTAATTCATAAAAATCTTATTGCATAACTAATATCTTTATTTTCCTCAAATTGCACCGTTTTTACAATAATTTTTCGAATTTTTTGAGATCAGCAAAAAGTTTTAAGAATTTATTATAATATTTTTTAATGTATACAAATTAAGACGACGCAATTTTCTTTCAAACATTCTTAGGTGCAAAACTATATGTTTTTTAATATAAAATTCCTACAATTAACAATCATTTTTAAAAACATCAAATAATCATAAGCTTTTTCGTTTGTTTTTTATTTATAAAAATTCCTTAAAATACTTTTTATTTTCTTAAAATTATTATATATTTTCTATAAAATAATCTGTCATATATATCATGATGCATGTCTGAAAGATAAAGTGAATCCCTTAATTCTGTTAAGAATGTGAACAGGCCTCATAACCAATCGGACGTTTACGCGTTTAAAAGATTTCCGGATCAGAAGAGTACAATAAGCTATAGAAAATGTCTTCATATTGTGCCTAGAACATTTTCAAAAACTGAATAATTGAATATACATAAAATCGCAGTTTCTTGCTTCTTGGGCTTCTTCTGTTGATTCTCCAAGAGGAAGAGTATTGGTTTCTATAATTGTTTGACCATGACATTATATGTTATGTACTGTGGGCGTCATGTCCCTCCATGGATATTGAGAGACGAGTAGCTGAGATATTTTTGCTTTATATTCTCCAAAGCGAAAAGAATAAATTTGAATTTTGCTATTAATTGCCCTCAAAAATACGTTAACCATTCTAAGCAAGTCTTTGTCTGTTCCAAAGAAATTATCGATTATTAACTTCGTTTCTGCACTAAATTCTTCTTGAATTATACTTTTCGCAGAAGCTCTTAGCGCTTTTACTTCGTCGTTTTTATCAGTTTTGTTTATTTATTTTTATTCTTCTTGGGCTACCTTGTATTTTCTTTTTTTTTTCTATCTGAGAATTCGAACTTCGTCTCATTACATATTGAACATTTCTAGTAAGATTTGTCAGTAGCATTACTAACATTTCCATCAATCATTGTTAAATTAAATTGCAAGGATATGTTAATGATCTCATTTCGTTTTGATATGCTCGAATAATTTTTTGTTGTAGTATTTGTTTTTTTTTTGTGTTTGTAATCAGAGCTGATTTTCGCAGATTTTGAGGTAGGTATGCTGTTTACAATTCGTTTTAATTGTTTGAACGTATCGGAAACTTCATATCTTGATACTGAAGAAAATTTTGCGGTTAATATTCTTTTCTTGGACTTATCATTAATCATTATAAGATATGCATGGAGGTCCACCTAATGCAATGTAGGTTGAGAATTTCGTAAAAATATCCATCCAGGTAAAAAACTTTAAACTTATTTTTGTTTCCGCGAACTGATTTTAATTTTTGATCAAACAATTTGAAAAAATGTTTCAGTTTTTTCATCAAAAATTAACACAATGTACCAGACTTCAATGTTATCGGCATGATGTTATTTTAGTTATTTTTTAGTTACATATGTATTCATGCGAATAAAGCGTAAATATTAAAAGAAGCGAAGCAGCTAGGTAATAATCTAAAAGGGCACATAGGTAAAAGTTTATATATATAGTTAGCCATAGGTTATCCTAAAATGAACACCTGCAATTTCATTTATTTAATACCATTACATTTAAACATTTATAGCCTTTTCAGCGATCTACCTTTTAAGAACAGACGACCTATTTCGTGCCTAGCGATTAAGCTTGAAATTGAGTTCATTTTGTTTTTTCGTTTGGAAATAAAAGCTTTTTTGTTCGTATTTAAAAGTCAAAAAACAATGTTTTCTTCATTCTTTTGGTTGTAATTCTTAAAGCTTTTATCAAAGAAAATAAAATTTTTTTGTTGAAAAAGAAAAGAAGCAACCCTATCAATCAGCTGCAACAATAAACAAATAAAATAAGTTTTAAATTTATTTGTTTAAAATATATGTACAAAAAAATCAATGATTCCATCTATTGCACTTGATTTTCTAATAACGACCGAGATAATACAGAAACTCGTCGCTGTCGCAGAAGATTGCGAGACACATCAAATGTTCTGGAGTTTCCAGAAGACCAGTAAGTATATTAAATAAAACGTTTACATATATAGTACTGAGGCATTTTTCTTAGATTTACTGCAAACTTTCGAGTTAATAAGGAGGTTTTTTTAATGCTGCTGGAAAAAATGGAACCTGCAATGAAAAGGATCAGTTATAAAATTAACAACATTTTTAAAGTTTCTCGCAACTGGTAGCTACCAATTTTCTGTTGGAAATGAATTTATTTCATACATGTCGAAATCAAAAGTTTCAGAAGCTCTAAGTGAGTGCTTAGACATATGTGAAAAATACATATGTCCTGAATGGATAACACTAGAAAAAAGCATAGAGGAGGAATGCAAGACGAAAGAAAGTTTTTTCAATGGTGCTGGTATGCCTGGGCTGTGTTGACGGTATGCACATTCGGATTAAGTCGCCGGGAAAACAACACAACCATCTGTATAACAACCGAAAAGGTTTTTACAGCCTTAATGTAATGATAGTAAATTGTTTCCAAAATAAAAAATATATTTGTATAGCTTAAATAACTTATATGCATATTACTTCTTACAGATATGTGACGATAATATGATAGTAAATTACGTGGACGCCAGACACCCGGGTGCAAACCATGATGCCTTTGTTTGGGACCAGAGTGCGGCTCATAATTTGTTTAAAAATAATTATTTAAAAGGCAAAAGAAATACGTGGCTCTTAGGTATGTATGTCTGTATATATATATGTATGTTTATACATATGATCTATTTCATAAAAAACTGATTAATTTCGAAAAACATCTTATAACAGGTGATTCTGGATACAAGCTTCAGCCGTATATGATAACTCCATATCGGAATCCTACAGGCCCTGTTGAAAGAAAGTTTAATAAAAATATTGTAATATAAGGAACATTATAGAACGCTGTTTAAAGTAAATTAATATAATAAAGATTCCAAATAATAAATTTTCTTGTTAAAGATATGCTTGCTCTAAGTCCAGATAGTTTATCGTTTAACAAAGAGTTTATATTTAAGTAGCGGATTAATTGCCCATGAATTATGTGTCCATAGACTTTTGACAAATAGGGTAGAATAAAATTGGTTGGTAAGCTTGAAAAATTCTCGATATATTGCTGCAAGTTCATTTTATTGAGTTATAAATTTGTTTGATTTTAGCTTAAAGCAAAATTAATATATTTTTTTTTATTGGGGCATTACTACTATAGACTTAATTTTATTTTATTAAATTTACTTAACAAATTTATTTCCACTTATTTTGTGAATTAATAGATTGTGCTAATAGAATATTGACTTAGCGATTTTAATTTTAAAATAAAACGAAATCCTCGCCCTTTTAAATATATTGTTTAAGGTACTACATTCTGAAAAGCTTCCACCTTTTGTATGCGTGGTTGATATCTCGTTTCTAAACTAGGTTTCCTCTTCCGTATAAGTTTGAAAGGTACATATTTATCGAAAAGACAGTTTAACATTTGTTTAAAAAAATGTAATTTTTTATCAATAGTACCCATACGAAAAGCATCACTCCAGTTCAAGAGGGATAATTAAGAAATTAATGACAATAAGTGATATTTTTGAAAGCTGTATATTTTAGAATTTAAAGGGTCATGTTACTTAAAATATTAAAGTCACAAGACAGAAACAACAAATCATGTTTAATGCTAATAACTGGTTGAATACAAAGAAGTACGATTAGTTACTAACAAAGCAGAGACTATTTAATGTACTTGATGTTGATTTAAAAAAAGTAAAATTTTATTGGTAACCAAGTTAGTTAGTTCATGTCTTCTAGTATGATGTTGTCTTCCAAAATATTAGAGATAAAGTCACCAATTACCACTTCATGATTGCACCGGAGAGTACAAGTAGTTAACGCTTCTAGCATATAATTCATATTGATATACTAATTGACCCTGTAAATAGTCACTACTAAAAATTTTTAATCTGTGCTGTCTGAAGCAAGATAAATTTGTTAGTATTATATATGTGGCTTTACCATCGCCATTAGTTGATCTTTCAGGACGGAAAATCGATAGCCATTTTAATTGTACATGTTACTATGAACAACCGGATAAAACCATATCCCTGTGATACAAGTAATATCGATGTTGCTGTTTTTGAAAATTTTTTGCAACTCATTTATTTTATTGCCTATTCTCTGCGCATTAACTTGACAGATTTTAAGTTTTTGCAGACTATTTTTGCTAAAGCCAACAATAATAGAATTAATTGTCATAGTAAAAAGTGACAACTAAGCAATCCAAACAAATAACATTTTTAGAAACAATATAAAAATATAAAAATTAACATAAAGAGCAGGAAATAAAATAAATTTCATGGAAAAGATAGTTTGATGTGTTGCATATTTCACATCAGGAAAAATAGTAAGTATAGCCTTATAACACATTTAGTCCATTATTAAGTAGCCAAAGAACTCATCAGTTTTAAGACTTCTCACATACACGATTTAATGACTGATACCATCCTAACTTTTTAGAGTTCCGTACACAAAGTGTAAAAACGTCATCCTACTGTTATTTTTTTCATGTCTATCCGTCTAAAACCATAATAGTTAGACTCTTGTTAAAGATAAATTTTTATAGCTGCTACAACAATAAACGGGCAGAAAAAATTCAAAATAACGTATTATCACCTTTTATAAGTTTACAGGAGAAGCAAAAAACTACATAAGATGCAAGTTATTAGAAATATTCGGTCGTATTAATTATGGTTAAATAAAACAAGAAATTCACATTTGATAAAAACTATCCATTTATCAAAGTAAGCTTTATGTTATGTGTCTTACGTTATTTTGAATAGAAGTTTTCTGAAACAAAATAACGTATCATCAACTTTCTAAACTATATTCTAAACTAATTAAAGAAAGAGAATTTCTTTTGCATTTATAAGGAAAACAAGAAAAAGGAATTTAAATTTATTTAGAAAAAATAAGTGGATAATAAATATAAGATAATCAGCTATTAGTTTACTAGTTACTCAGAAGGTTATATCATAGAAGAAATGAGAGTCTGCTTGAAGCAAAGATTTTAGATTTTTGAATTTTTTTCTTGAAAATGGTAAGCTTTTGCGACTGTCATCACTAAGGTTGCTAACTTCTTGAATTTCTGGTAGTCCTTCGCGAAAGAAGTTAATTAACATCCTTAATATAAGTCTTGTTATACATATAGCAAGAAAAGAGAGCGTTGAGAGGGCTCGCTTATCCCACCTTCCAACCCAATTACATTTTTCTAGGAGGTCTTCGGTAAAAATTGAGCGCATCACAGTGCTGATATCTTGCTATATGTGCCCTTAATCCTATGTATATGTGATGTCTAAAAAAATACAAATGTAAGATTAATAAAATACTTTAAACATGTACTTTACCATTGCTTCAGTAAACCTGGTGAGTCGTCTAACGTTCTATCCAACTCTTTTACCGCTAGAATGTTCTGCAAAGGGAGAATGCTGGTGACTTCATCAAGTTTTGGATCGTAAGTCTCCCCAGTCACCCGACAGAGGGATTTCTCAATCTTTTCGAAGATCACCCTGCACTCCATCAAAATTTTTAGGCAATACGAATTGCAAAACTTCTTTAAATTTAAAATAAATTATAATTTTATGCTCACATATACTTTCCTCAAGCTTACCAAGCCGGGTTTAGATTTTCTTTTGACCCTGGACCTAATCTTGAAAGGGAAGGAATGCCTCAAATGAAAAAATATTTTAAACCAATATAATTTTTGAAACGTTTTAATTAACCTTTATATTTTCCATCATTTTGGACAACGGTGATGTTAAGGCACACATCTTAAATAGTTCTACCAAATACTGTTGTTGACTGAAAATCAGAAGAAAACATAAAATTGAGCAAATATAGAAAAAACACTTTACAATTTTGGATTTAAAAGCTTCATAAGTTCTTCCAACACGAATTTTAATTTTTGAAGGCTGTGATGGTTTTAAATACTCGCAACACTCCTATATGGATCATTGGACGCAAATATATATATATATATATATATATATATATATATATATATATATATATATATATATATATATATATATATATATATATATATATATATATAATTTTTCATAAAAGTGACATATATTCCAAGCCGAAATTCATGAACATTTTTTAGGCTCACAAAAATCCTTTTTACATGTTTTCCTAAATCGACATGTGTCTTACTTATTTTTATCTAGTAGGGCCCACGACTGCGTTCGCGTATGATTTCCAATTTTCTTAAAGTTAAAATTTCGAAAAATGTGTGTTTAAACATGTGTTTATTTTTTTAATAGAAGTAGCACTTCAGGTCTTCAGGTAATAATGCCTATTAAGTTATTTTTGTAACCGTGCTACATTCTTTAGGAAATCGGTGGATGAGAGATAAGACAAGTGGTGAAAAGAGAAAGATAGATATAGCCATTTTGTTAGTCATTTTACTTCGCCGGCGAATATGCTATGAAGAAGTACCGACCAAGGAGGCTGCATGTTTAATGTTAATTCTGAATATGTCTTTTTACCATTAAACAGAAAAAAACATTTTTATTTTTTAGATGCCGCAGGGGTTGAACCCTGGCCAACCAGGGTTGTAGTCAACGTGTTTACTACTTTGACTACAGCAGCCCTGTTGTAGAGTTCTGTAAACAGTGTCAAAAATTTTCCATCTACAAAAATAAAATGTACTGACAACTGTTCTAATACCAATATAACGGTAAAATTGGGTGCTTTCATATTTGTATCTCTAGTTTCTCTTAAAAATTGCATATTTTTATGAAAAAAAAGTTTTTTGTATGTGAACCAAGGTTCTCAGGGACCTCCTCAGAAAAATTTATTCAAATCCATCCAGCAAATTTTATGTTATGCGATCACACCCAGATGGACAGACAGATTAAAATTCTGAATGTATGTGTTTTGTTCAATATCGATTACACCAACATCAAAATTTTCGAAAAATATATTATGTACAGAAATGACCCCGTTATTTATATGGATAGATTTTTTTCTTTTGCTGGTTAGCAAAATCAACGCTAAATTAATTTTTTATTTGAAAATAATAATTCCGGGGAGAATGGACCACCCCTTTTTTTTTTTTTTTTTTTTTGTTGAATTTCCACAATTTTTGTCAACGCGATTTTGACACACATGTGTATATGTTTATCGTAAAACTCTATCTGATTCCTATATACTAATTCAAAGAAATTAAATTTTAAATAACGAAAAAATTTCGCTAAGCGCACAAACTTAAAACGAACACGGCACAAGAAACCCAATACACAGGAATGCATAATAACAGGATCCTCAACAGGTGGTATTCGAGGCAAGTCCAATATCTGCAGCAGCAGATAAGAAAACACGGCCGGTTCTTAGACACGAAAGAAAATTGAATGCTGATGACCAGACTCCGCCGCCCAAAGAGAGTGCTTTTAATGAAAATGTATCGGTGATTTTTCACTGAAGAAAGTGTCTGAGTTACAATTATAATAATTTATAAGGTTCAATTGCATATTGCGTTTACATGATTCTTAGAGTTAAAAGTAGCAATAAATAGCAACAAATGTATGTTTTGTGGTTTTTGGTAAATATTTATAGGTTACGTATGTATTTATTTCTTTCAACGATGTTTTTTTTTAGAGCTAGCACGTGTATGTTGTACGTTTAGGTCTTTTTTGTGGTTTTATTGTACATGCACAAGCTTGCTTGGTGATGCTTACAAATGACGGGTGTGGCTATCGAAAAAATTTTATATTTCACTCTACTTGTATCTAATTTGTACTGTTTTCTTTAAAAATTAACTACTTAATTTTTATAATTTAAAATTTTAATTAATTTTTCATTCTTAATAACTTTAGAAACTAAAAAATACTCTAACTTAAGGCAAAAATAAGACTACTGTGAGGGATTTAACGTGCTTAGAGAGAATCTGCTTTCAGTTTTTTTCTAATACGCACACATATTTCAAATAATAATGAAGACTAATAAAATACTTCACCATAACCAAAGAACAGAGCTTTAAAAAAAAAAAATTTTAATATTGACAGTTATTAGTAGAATTGAATATCATTTCTTTAGACTTTCTTAAATTGACTATGAAGTTATTTCTGTTAAACGAATTTAGCGTACTGTTCAGATTCCTTGCGGAACCATACAAATACAGTACTTTTCGTTTATAGTTTATTCCGCTTAAAGGGCAAAAACGGATGTAAGCCAAAACAGTGCTATTCACTTGCAGGTTTTTTCGAATTTCAAACAAATTATTTGTTCTTAAGTCCACTTCGCCTATAGTCCATTTTCGTTTAAAGGCCAACTCTTCTTTGCATCCACCCTGTTTTTTAATATCGTTTTTAAACAAGCTGGCAACCTTTTTTATTTAGATTTCCGGCAACTTTTTATTACAATAAGCTTTTAAAGCATTTGAATTACAATAAATAATAACATGTTAAGGTTTTTGTTTAAACTATTAATTTTATTTAAATCAATATTGCTTATATTTTAAATAAAATTTTATTTTGTTGAAAAAAAAGTGGTTTTATTGAAGAAATTGCATACTTTGTATATAGTCCAAAATGTGTATAATATCTGGATTCAGTTATAGTCCATAAAGTGGCTTAAAAAGAAATTCGGTTGGTTGTGGACTATAAGCGAAAACTACTGTAGTGTTCTTAATAGCACTTAAATTACCGTTAACATCCACATATAATCTACGCGTAATTTACAAACCAAGAGAATATGATCAATAGAATCAAAAGCTTTAGAGAGCTTCAATGATTTATGGGAATTAAAACCAAGTATGATAGCATCAGTTAGCGCAGTCAAATGGCTGCGCTATAACCTCTTTTAATACCTGGCTCGAGCCACATATTTTGTATTTTGTGCTTTAAGTATCGACTCAAAAGATTATGCCAAATTAAAGTAAAATAGAGATCGGACGATAATTTATAATTCACGATATCATCAATGCATTCTGCCAAGATACGGTGAAATTACATGTTGTGAGTATAGTATTAAAGAAAAGAAATGAGGTTTAATAAGATGGTAAATAATTTTAATAAATTTTAAAGCCATTAGAGTTAGATTCTACTTAAAAAAATAGCTTTATATAATTCGATACACGAAATACCAGTAGAAGAAAATTTGTTATGACCATCACCAAAAAAGATTTATAAAAAACAGATCTCTGTTTCTTAAAGTCACTTTTTATAAAACAAATTTTTTTCGCTATTTTATTTTTTTAACTTTCAAAGAGGAAAACAAATGAGTTAATTAATTGTTCCTTTTCCTTTGTTTACACTGAGTTTTATATACTGTAGCAACCATAAGACAATTTGTTTTTTGCGAATGTTTAATTGCAAATCGCAAACTCATGAAGTAAAACATATGGAAGTTTTCTATAAGCCTAATAGCCACGAAACCAAGATATTTTAGTTAGTTTTTTGATTTTAAGTCCACCCTCGTACATATAAATACGTTTATAAGTTTCTTACTCTCATCTACTGAGGGCAAGAAGATGGGTTTATTCAATTTCATGCCGCACATTGTTAAACTTGTATTTAATTTTAATTTGTCGCTTTACCATGAAATCGTGTGGCATCGACCAGAATACATATTGCTAATAGCCGTATTATAATTCTTTTACATCAAGTGTGCTTGCGTACATGTATGTACATACGTTTAAAGGATCATAATAGTCATACATAAATGAAAATATATTTAACAATTGGTGGAAAACTGCACATAATGTTAAACAAGCGAAATAATACAGTCGAATATGTATGTTTTCACGGTATGTTGAGTGCAAATGAATAAAAATTTTTTCTTATCTTTTATTTACGAGCATTTTTTTTATATCATTCAACATTATTTGACTCTTATAAACAAAAATAACAATAATGAATTTATCCATTATATTTCGGGCAACCAATAACGTTCGTTAACAATCATTTTTGTTGTACCTCAACAAATGCTCCACCCACAAATGCTACGAATGTATATATGTGAATGTACTATGTGGTTGGTTGATGTAGTTGAAAATGCTATAGAAAATTAAAATTTAGTGTTTTATGCACTCCGAAGTGTTCTGCAAAGTATTTCGGTGCGCTAGTATTAAAAAATACATTCCAAAAGAATATATTTTGTTGTCGTTCGTAAGACTAAAGGTTTTTTTTTATTAAAACGTGAGAAGAGTTGTGGTAAAAACGTTTAAGGATGGCTTTTTTCATCTCAAAAAAATGTAAATGTATTTAAAGTTTTCTTGCTAAAACAAAACAACCTAATTTAGTAAACGTTTTAAATTTCAATAAAAACCCAACTTGTTTTGAATTAACAACAGCACCAATTGTAACAAACAAAATTTCTATGAACGTGATTTATGAATTCAATAAATAAAGATTGTTTTATTTTTTTAACATCGCCTTAGGCTTAAGATGAAGCGACCCCACCGAGATATTTATATATTTACATAATGAAGTCCAAAAAGTATAAATACCTGTCCGCTGTAGCATGAAAGGTGTCGATACATTCTTGCTTGTTTAAAAAGCTGTTGATTTATTTTTCTACTTTTAAATAGATCACTTTTACAGATTACAACGCGCCACGAGTAACGTTGTCTAACTTTAACGAAATATAACACCTATTAACAGCCTCATTGTTGTGTTTTAAGCATTAGTGTTAAATAAAACCAATTAATTAGAAGTAAAAATGAATATAAAATCGCTATGTTGATTTAAAAATAATTATTATTTTGTTATTATTTTTCAATAATATCAAAAGCAATTTTAAAATAAACAAACAAGAAAGCAAACTCACTACCTAAGGCGCTGTCAAAATCAAAGTATTAAATTGCACAGCATACTCGTAGACGACACGCTGCTCCGGTTTGTTTGTCAAATTATAACAGATGATTTATTATTGAATTTTCGTAACCGTATTATAATTTTTTTTTCGTATTATAAAATTTTATAATTCAGGATAAAAAATATAATACATGGAAAGTTGTTGATTTCTGATAGCATAAAGGAATAAATGTAACAAAGCTCATAACAGACTTTACAATTATTATGCTCTCTATTAACTACAAATATTTAAGCAAGTTTTGTTATTGAATATTATTACGTGTTAAAATGCAAGTTGAACCTGAACCTTAAAGTATTTTCCATAACCATTTTAAAAGACATTTAGATTTGAATAAAAAATTTGATTTGTTGTAATAGCAACCGCAAGGCTAAGCACTGTAAATAGCCCCTTTACAAAAGTAACATCCACACAGTTAGGGACTTGGTACAAAACATAGAAATAGTAATGTAGTTTCTAAACGGCTACCCCGAATGTTTTGACACAAGAATATAAAAATTCTTGTACCTATTTATTTTTTTTTTATTTACTTTTTTTAATTTAGTCCCAGCTTATACAGATATCTTTTTCGTTTTGTGGGCTATTTTGCGAATTTATCGCGCACGATTTTTACAATTAAACAAATTAAACTAATAACTGCTTAATAGATTTCAGCCATTAAAATATAGTCTTTACTGTGAGGTTATTAAAGCCATAATTACTAAAAGAAGGAAAAAACGTTTAACCTTTAAATAGACGTTTTCTTTAAAACACCAGGAATACCAAATGCTACCCTCGTAACAAGACCAGCTACGTGACTGCGTCTGCAGGCGTCATAAACACCACCAGCAGCTATGCCACCCAAGAAGTAATTTTAGTCAATTAATGTTATCTTTTGGGACACCTTTTAATTTTGAGACTTATTTTTGTATTACTTTTTGTTATTGGGAGCTACAGTGACACGAAATTTTTTTAAACTTTAAAGTGGTGCCCTTTCCAATACATAATACACTTAAAACGGTGTTTGTGATATGGGGACACCCTTTAATTTTTTAAAATTATGATTCATTTTTAAAACAGGAACAATTTGTATTCGAAAGTTTAAATATAGGGCACAAATATGAAAAAGCAACACTCAGACGAATTAAAAATTAGTTAGCTCCTACGAAGGGCATTCATTGATCTTGCTGATTTTCAATAGCAAAGTTTTCGAAAGTATTTTGATCGATTAGCGTGTTTTAATTTTCTCTAGCTCATTTAGTGCCCTGGCAAGATTAATTTAAACCCTAACACTGGCTGACAGATGGACGGACATCGCTCAATAGACTTCACTTTATATAAGAACTTTAAATACATACACTTTATTGGGTAGTAGAAATTACAAACAGATGACAAGTATAATAACGGCCAAAGTATGAAATAAATTTCATACTATTTCGTTTACTCACTACTTATTTAAAAATATCAATGTTAAGGAGCGATATATACAATTTTTATAAATTTAAAAATTCCAAAAACGAAGAAATATTTTAATTTAGTTTTTAGGGAATTAAATTTATTTTTAAAGTTCTAAAATTTCTATTATCAGTCTTTATAAATGAAATGTATCTTCTAAAATGAAGTTCTGCATTTTATATAAAGTAGACAAAACATATATTTGTATTATCTTATTTAATTCTTACAATTCCTTGAGAGATTTTAAAAATTTTTAAGCATAGGATTTTTCAGGTTTTTGGCTGTATTTACCATAAAAAGAGCTAAGGGATAATTTCAAATTGCACAACACGACAGGACATGTTGGAGCATTTCAACAAGATATTAGTAGTTCGATTCCGTTTAATCTAAGGAGAAAATCTTTCTTAAGATATATAAGGCTAAGTATATTTCATATGTTTCCAGTACAAACAATTTATAGTATTGCCAGCATCTTTTTGAATAACCTACAAAGAATATAAATCAAAAAATACAAAAAAATATATGATTTTTTATTTATTTTCAAATTCATTCTCTTAAATGTTTACTCAGGAAATACTTTTCAACAAATTATTTCTTCATACTAGCAAATTTGTTATTAATATAAAACTAATTTTGAGAAAAATTTTTAGGGTTTCGGCCCCGCTAGAATCAAAACGCTAGGCAAAAACTGGACAAAAAAATTAAAGTTTTAATAACTAAAACCGAATATCTTCTAAACTATAAAGGATAGTGAATATGTTTAGTAAAGTTTTAAGAGCTCGAAAAGCACTATCACCAGAATTAAAACTTTACAAAACCAGAGGTAATATGAGAATTTGGCAACGGTTTAAATTTTTCATAATGTGAGGTTACCATTTAAAGCTTAAGCTTGACTACATAGAGTGTATTTCAAGACAATTAGACTAGCTGTTTAGAAATACAAAATTATATCCAAATCTCCTATGCCTCTGGCAACTATTTCGGCCGTACCTTTCTCCCCGAATTTACTTCATGCTACCATTGATCGCACATGTGATTTATTTCTCTATTGCTATCGTAGCGTTATAAATAATTGTATTTGTAAAATCATTCGATTTTAACCAGACAGTGCAATTTAAATAATAATTTAAATAATTGAGAGAGGCAAATTTTTTGTAAAGACATAAACTTTAATTAAAAATTAGTGCTTAGATTAATTTTATTGTTTTTATATTATATTATTTAATCGGAAAATTATAACAGAATTTCATCCGCTGTCGCTTCTGTGTTGTGTTGGCAACAAAAATTTTACAACTAATAAAAGAATTATGCTGTGGTCATTTAATTTAAGAAAAACAACAACAACAAATCAGACATTAAAAGTTTCCTTCTGCTCTGCTGCAGAAAATGTAATTTCAATCGCAGTTATATATTATATCCACATAACGAAATTTTTTTATAAAAGTAGCATATACAACAAAACTGGTAAAAAATCTGTTCCACACATTTACCTTCAATAAACAATAGTTCATATGATTAATGTCAAAATTGCTTCTACTTATATTGTAAGTTACTTTGCAACAATAAAGTGCTTGTTGAAGCCGAGACAGTCACTCCTTATGAATGAAGAATGCACATTCGGAATTAAGAAGATCTAATGACTTTATATACAAAAAAAAAAAAAACTTAGAAGAAAAATTAGTAATCCTACAATGTACAATTCTATATGTTACATTTGCTACTTTTTTTATGTGTTTTTTTTTTTTATAATAAATAAAATGATTTTTAATTCAAATTAATATTATAAACTTTCAAGTTTTCGTTCATGGATCAATGTTAAAAATGCAAACCTGCAAATTATCATTTGAAGGTTCAAGTGTCATTGATTAGCTACTGCAGTTTACTGTGGTTTACAAAATTCAAAATTTACAATGTTGAAATTATATATGTTTTTATATTATCATCCAGTTGAGCGTTTTTATAACAACTGAAATCGGCTTTACATGGCGACAAGCAATTACCGGCGGAAATTTTTAAACCTGTTGAATATTTACATAACACGTATTTGTTTGAGTTCGTTGTATGCTATGCTATTAATGATAATTTAAAGTTATGGTGATTGCTGCGCAAGGATAAGAAAAAAATTTTCTCCTGAAAATATCTCTTTAATGGAAGACAATGAAAAACTCACCTACTTTATTGTATTTATATTTAGTAAAAAAATTATTTTAATTACAATGCATATTTGTGGGAAGAATAACCCTCAATATATGAGAATTGCGTACAAACTATTGAATGTATTAATGTGGCTAGTCACTCCAACAAACAGCTACTCTAGCGCTCGCACATCAAATAAAATAAAATAAAGCCGTATGTTAAAAAGAAATATATCAAGTACGAATTCTGTTTGGCCTTTTAACCCCAAAATCAAATTGTATACAATGATGTTAAAAAGTGGAAAAATGCACCAGTAGATTTATTAACAAAGTTACGGGTAAGGACTTAACTTTAACTGTTGAGTCTGTAAATCAATGTAAGAATTGTAAAAGATATTTGCTAAAGAAAACATAATTTGATTTGGGTTTTGTTTTAGATTTGGTACATTGAAATAATACAATTTTGTTTTATAAAATTGCAGTGCACAATTTTTGCTATCTTTCAAAAAAAGATGAAGTACCAAAATCTTCCTGGCCTAACACAATTGCAAAAACGAATACGAGAGTGCCGCAAAAACAATAACATAACTTTGATAGAATAGAAAAACTAAGCTCTGCTTTTTTTAAAAGTTTATTTGAAGTTGTTAAATTTGTTAACGTAAATCATTGTTGTTAAAACAACGACCTCAAAACTCACGGGCTGGGGGTCAACGAATATGAAACAAAAATTGTTATAAAAATTTACTTAAATTTCAATTGTCTATCTGTAATGGTTCAAAGATTAGGCCACGTACTTCAAATAACATCACCCTTGATATCACCCTTTAAGTGATAAATAAATAATCCATGCTGTGTGGTTCCAGTATTTTTTCTTTATTTTATTTTTTTTTTTTGTTTTCTTTTTTTAATCCAACAATCACCCAAACTTATTACGAAAATTAAATGTTATAATAAAAATTTAACTAACTTCTTTTACCAAGTTTTGATAGCTAGTGTTACTTTTTATTGAAAATACAAAAATACAACTGTAGGCAAAATACTCTTTTAGATTGCATTAGTGGTAGGTTTTTGTGCTGGGGTGAATGATAAACCCTTCAGTCGCTCACTCTTTTATTAAATGTCTCACACTATACTTTTAGCATTATGATTGAAACAATAAAGAAAGTTACGAATGCGTAATATGTTCATAATTATAAAACATAAATTGACTCGAACAATAAAAAGGATTGCATGTGCACAGTGTTGATTGTAAAGAATCCCTGCTGTTGGCTTTTGATTTCCACTTGTAGAGCAATAAGTGTAAAACACAAAAGACTAACTTATAACCCCAACGCAGTTTATAAATAAAAGTAATAACAAAAGAGAAAGAACTTCAAGTTTAACCCATGAAGCAACGCTGTATATATTATTAAAGTTCTCTTAGGTTAAAGTCCTGTGTGCGAAAAAAATGTGTAAGGGTTTCTAAATCAATTATAAAATATATTATGGTTAAAAATCAGTTAAATAAATGAATATTTAATCGGCATTGCAAAACTGATTTAAATTTTTTCCTTTAAAAATATTGCTCGGTAAATACATTAAACATATTTATTTTTGAATTGTTTAATTTTAATTTTTTTTTTTATTTTACGAAGCAGAGATGATTCTAAAAATTTGTTTAAATATGAGAGATGAAAAATTTGCTTGAAGCCAACCTGCACTGAAGAGGCGATTTCGTAGTATTATGTTTAGAAACAACACATATAATCGCTACAACTAACAAAAGTAAACCAAAAATAATGATATATAAATAAAATGTAAAATTATGAAGAAGTTTTTACTTTTGTTTTGTGCTCTGCATTTAATTTAATTTATCAAGAGCATTTACCAGTAGAATGGTAATGCAGATTACATTTTTTAAAGAGAATGTCATCCAGATGTCTTCCGTCGAGTCGAAAACACTATTCGAAACGGAGCCTTATGTTCCGCGACACACGCTGCAGTAAACTTGATTCAATGAAGCTGATTTTTCGAAGAATATTTTATTTTAATTCGCAAGAGATTGGGGATTGTCATTATAAACCCTCTATTCGAGGTAGTCCCATAACTAAAAAACCATTGGAGTTTAGCAAAAAAAAAAAAAAATTCCGTAAACATGCGTCGATAACTTTCATCGTTGATATTCGTCGCCTGGCTTGGAGAATATTTGAAAAAAAAATGGCACACCAAACTGTTACCTTGGGGCTTTTTATGTTTCAATCGAGAGTAACGGCAGTTTTGCTTGTTGACGTGGTCTCGTCGCTCCAAAAAATTGTATTTACAGAGCGAAAACGCTCTAACATTATTTCAAAAATTTTTCACTTCTTAACCAATTTGAGTTATGCTTTTGACTTCAAATGTTATATTTACATGTTCTAAGCAAGGTCAGTTACCGTGGTGATTCTGCTTTGCACATAACATTGGGGCTGTTATTAGGATTTAATTATTGCTTGAATTTAAATATTTGGGTTTCATTGGCATTTAGAGTGAGCTTGTTTATTCTTTCCATATCTATATATTTTGCTCCTGTTTTTAGTATAAAAGGAGAGAAGAGCTTTGGCAAAAATAAAAAGTTTGTCATTAGGACTAATATTAGTAATATCATTGTATACAGCGTGATTAATAAAGAATAAAGGGCAATACTTTATCAAACCGACAAAGAAATTGTGTTTTATTCGTTTAAATGTATAAAAACGAATTTTTTGTCTTAAAATGAAATGATCTATAATATCAACGGCCTTCATAAAATCGAAAAATATGGCTGCTAGCCATGGCCTTTTTACAACCCTTCCGTGTAACAACAGTTTTTAAACCCTTATATAACAATATTGATCTTTAGATGTAAAATAACATTATGAATATTTAACATACTTTCCTAATAAATTGCTTAACATGTTTACTAGGTAACGATCAAGTGCGCGCTTACAATGCTGGAGAACTTTCCACGGAAATCTTATTAATACCAGAATTTTTGTACTAAATAGTGTGATTTTTTTTCGTTTGACTGTAGCTGTATAATTAAATAATATTTTTAATTTTGTCATTTTTTTAAGTATAAGCATACTCTAAAATAAGAGGGCCAATACATTACCATCCATTTACCTTTTTCCTGCTCTCTTCATACAGATATACTAAATAAAATTCGTGGCATAACTTTAGTGTATATTGGTTAATCAGAGTTTTATCAACAGCTTTTCATGGATGAATGAAAAGATCTGAATCAGTCAAACGATTCAGGTTGTATTTGTTTTAAAGTTTAAATAACTGAGCAGCGTAATATGTCGGCGGTTTAGCTAATGACGCACTTTGTTGATCTATCAACTGATAAAATCCGAAATACCACCATCAAATAAATGAGTTTCATATATAATCAGGATTAGCTATATTAAAGAATTTGCCTTTAAAATTTACATGTGGTTTTTAAACTTGACATTTAAAAAATATTTTTTTTTTGCTTTATAACCCTCAAATGACTTACTAAATTAACGATGCATATATTTTAACTTCCTATTTATTTAATTTATTTATTTGACAATAAAAATACTCTTTTTTTATTAATTTTACGAATAAATTTTGCAGACTATTAGTTTACTCTCTCAAAAATATCGCTTCATTATTCTTTAGACAATAAATTACAATTGCAAACGTAGAATTTTTTTAAACTTCAATGAAATAAATAATGCAACAATGTCAAGAATATATTTTTCACGCTTTTGTTGAGACTTCACGAAATATGTAGATGTGCAACAATTAAAATTAAGCGAATGATCAGAAGTACTGTCATTTTATCAATCAACTTACAAGGGTTAATAAGAGCCAAGAGAACAAGTTAGCTGCAGGTTTTAAGAATGTCTATCTAAAGCAAATATGTATGTAATGTTATTATAAAGAGAAGATCAAACACATGCGATTTTTTACTACCAATATATAACCATCCTTTCTAAGTATTTGTACTTATAATGCAAGAGTACCATAAGAACCGAACATAACTTGATAATAATCAAAATAAATAGGAGTATAATTATGACATTGTATCAAGTTTCTATTCATATGAGATTCATTAAATTGAAAATATAAAAAAAGCTGAAACCTGAGATCAGTAAATATCAGTATAATACTTTAATTATTAATTTAACATCGCAAACAGTTAGTTCACTTATGATGAGCTTCTTTACCGATAAAATTAAGGTACAGTCAATGTTATTATGAAAATGTAAGATTAAGACAACAAAATATTTTGAGCACTACTAGGTACTTCAAAAAACGGAAAAACAATAAATAGAGAATGCATTTATAACTTAGCGAAAACAAAAAAAAATCAGTCTTATTTCTCCAAAAGTGGTTATATTTGATGCAGATTTAAGTAACGCTTTAAGGCGTTAAAAATTCTGTTAATAAAGAACATCGTTCTATGTAAGCTTTTTTCAATGTAATAATTATTAAAAATCGTTACTGGTTTGTGTCATTACAATTGTCATGCCGTCTTGTGGCGAATTAAACTATCCATGTTGTTTTTGCAGGCAATCTGTACAATCAGTCTTGAATATCTCTACAGGGAAAAAAGCGAATTGATTAAGAAAGGAAAATTAATTTTTGATTTTTTGCTGTTTATTAAAATAATTTAAATTATACTACACAATTCAATTGTTTGTCCATGTTTCCATTTTTCAAATAGTCACTTTTAACAAAAACCAATTTTAATTAACCCTCTAATGCTTAAGCATGCCTCACGGCTAGGGTTTGGGAATTCCCGGACTTTTTCTCTTCCCGGGATTCCCGGGAAAATTTATAAATTTCCCGGGAATTCCCGGGAATCCCGGGTAATTTTTTTCTATTACAAATAAGTAATTTTAGGCAATATATTTTTTTAATTTGTTTTATTTAAAATTAAACAATAAAATTCATACATATGTATATAACGAAAACAAAAATGAATTAAATTAAATTGGCACATGTTAATTCAATTTGTGCAATTAAAACAGAGAAATAACTATAAAGAATTGATATGATATCAATTTTAATTACAAAAAAAAAAACATCACAAAATTTATAACATCATTTGGAAAAAAAGTAAGTTTTTAGTACGACTAAAGCATTAAGAAGCTGGCTTGATGTCCGGTTTCGTACTTTTGTGGCAAAGTTCCCCGCAACGGAGAAAACTCGTTCACTATCCACCGATGTTGGCTTTATTGTTAGCAAGGCATTATAAAAATTATCTAAATTTTTAGTTCGAATGTTGCTCGCTTCATATAAAGCAAATTCTTTTCTTAGCAAATTAGCATGAGTTGGTTTTGGTTTTTTGGGATTAGCCTTTGCATTGTCTATAGCATTTTTTAGTTTAATTTGAAAACATTCATTGCTTTCATTTTCAGATGAATCAGTATCGCTGCTGGACTCTTCAGAAAGTGATTGATCAAACAGTCGTTTATATAACGGTTCAGCATACAATTTTAAAGAAGTTTTCAGCACTTTCGTATTGACATCAGGAGTTTTTAAATAATTTATTAATGCTATCATTTTTTCATCACGTCTTTGGCCAATTTTATCTTGAATTGACGTACCTAACTTTTGAGAAAATGGTGTTTTTATTAACATAAGCTGAGCAAAAAGAGCATTTATTATAGCATCAGCTACTAAGAGGTTAGAGTCTCGGCGGCTAAGTGCTTCAACAGCGTCTTTTATGGGAGTTAGAACGTCGACTAACATCTCCAGGACAGGTACATATTGATCATTCCACAGATTTGCTAAATCGAAGTCGATTAGTGTTTTCTTTATAGCATTTTTTGCTTTCAAAAATGAATAAATCATAGCCACCAAGCTATTCCATCTGGTTTTCACATCAAGTATTAAGTGCATTTCCTTACCAAGTTCTTCTTGTAAATATTTTTGGAGACTTGCATTCTTTAGAGGACTCTTTTTAAACATCTTCACGATTTGTCGTGCAGATTCTACTGCTTTTTTATAGTTTTCTGAAAAATCGAAACAAAAAAAGTATATTCATATTTTATTATATAATACCTGTATAAAATATATTTTCTTGTTGTTGTAAAATACAATTATAAACCTACCAACAACGTTATGTGTTGCATATTCAAGATCATCGTCACTCAATTCACTTTCACTTTCGTGCAACGGCACAAAACCTTTTACATATAGAACTTCAATAACAGCTAGATGAATAGCATGATTCCAGCAAAAAAAACTATCAACAGGGCTCTCTGTTACAAATTTTTTCATAACGTTCGGCCTGTCTGAAACTGTCGCCACTATGTGATTTTGAAAACTTAATTTATACTCCATAAGTTTGTTTTCAATTAAGATTCTTATCTCAGCAGCACTACTTCTTCCTGGTATTAAAACCAAACCTAAATTGTAAAATGAATCAACTCCATGCAAGCATATATTTAAGTATCTTTTTTGAGAGACACTCGTCCACTCGTCCAATATTAAAGTAAATCTTCCATTTTTGCAAATTTGTGAATTTATTTCAGTTGTCATTTTTTCCTTAACACTATTGTAGAATTTTATAATAATGTTCTTAACATCAGTTTCGTGTTTTGGCAAGGGCATATCTCTGGCAGCAAAACTTTCTCTTATAAAAGAACTCTTCGTTATAGAGCGTATAGATAAGCCGTCAACAGCAGCTAATTTAGATACGATTTCTGGCATTGTTTTTACTACCATATAATTAATAATATTACTAGAATTGCTCCGTTTGACTGCTGCATCTTTTATGTTAGCTGGAAGGATGTCTTTGTTTCTATTTTCTCCGTCGCTGTGGTTAACAAGTGGACAGTTATTACTTACAATATTATAATTCGAAGAAGTATTATCAAGGCAAATATTCATTTTTATGTTGTGGACAAAATTAATGTGCATTTTGAGGCCACTGGTGCTTCCCCCTTTGATTGAAAGCCTTTTGAGGCAAATATTGCATTGGGCGGCGTTTTCCACTTTATTAAAGTATTTCCAAACTTCCGACATCTTAAACTATCATTAAAAATCTCATTAAAGTAAATAAAATTTATACTTAATATATTTTTACTTACCTGTCTGTAATTTTTAATATAATTTATTCACTTTTCCGCGCAATTAATAATATTAACATTAAAACAAATTTGTATATGTTCATAGATTTTATGCATTTATTTTTGACAGCTGTTTTTCTTTTTGGTAATTTTCTTCAGTGACGACAACTTGTAACAAGCAAAAAGCGCTGGTGTTTTATAAAAGTTGTGTTAAATTACAAACAGCGTATTTTAAAATGAAAGTTAGTTATTCTTTAAATTAATTTAACAAAATATATTTTTACATAACTACTTAATTTTAATAAAATAAATTTAAAACTTTTCCCGTTTTCCCGGGAATTTTCAAAATATTTCCCGGGAATTCTCGAAAAATCTTCTTCTTCTTCTTGTCCGGGAATTCCCGTACCCCAAACCCTACTCACGGCACTCATCGCAAAAACGCCAATATATGTATATGTAACTGATTTTTGATTTTTAAAACTTTCGCAACAGCTGCTTAAAAACGTACCTAAATATTGAAAAAAGCTTTTAGAACTTCTAAATGCTCCCTTATGTATTATATAATACACTTTTTACTAACTAAGTGCAATTGCAATAAAAAAAACAGGGGAAGTCCAAGTTGGGTTATCAACGTTGCTTAAAGTGTGTTAAGGTGTTCCGATTGCAATAATATTAATTTTCTAATAAAGTATACTTTTTTTATTTGTTGGTGACGAAATTTGTATAAAAAAAGGTAAGTTACTTTAAGAGACATGATTTATTGATCAGTGCCTTTAAGCACTCTTGGGCATTGCAGGCTATTTTTGCTGTCTCAGTTTTTTCTTTATATAGAAAAAGGTTTTTACCATAAGGTTTTTAGCATAAAGAACGCTTTGATATGCAATTTTAAAAAAAAAAAATTTTAAGAAATGGCTCACCGAGTAAAGAAACCTTTCAAATTATCTGATCTGAGTGATGAACAGATAGAAAATTTGTTTGACGAAGTCGAAACGGATGAAGAATTGAGTAGTGGCTCAAGTGAAAATGAAGAACCCCATATAGATTTTGTAGAATCAGAAAATGCGGCTCTCAACTTAACTAGCAATATCTATTATGAGCAAGTAACAAGATTAAATAATTCAATAAAAAGACCAAGATCTCCATTGCCATCAATTGAATCTTCTAGACCTACATTTGTTCCTTCGTCTGGTGGATTTAATGGTTCTAGTATGAAACTTACCCAGGAATAAAGTTGTGTTTCCCATCCAATCTTTTTTTCTTAGATGTTAATTATATAATGAAAGATACCACAGAATTATCAAAAATTATATGGCGACAACAATCAATGCAACTGCATGTAAATGAGATGGCATTCCAAAGAGACAGTTCACTTCCATCTGAAATTTTGGAACTCGAAACTCCGTTGCAAATATTTATCTATTTTCTTACTAACGACATGATAAAAATAATTGTGGAAGAAACCAATCGTGCTGCCATTGCGAAGAATGTCAACACACAATTCAAAGTTGACGTTGAAGACATACACCGATATATTGGAATTTTATTATACATGTCTATTTATCGATACCCAAACTTGCGAAGCTATTATGGTAAAAATGCATTTGAACCAATTGCGAATTGCATGAGTCGATCTAAATTCGAAGCAATAAAGCAATTCTTATCTTTTCGTGATAGAAGCCAACGTGTAAATAAAGGCCAACTAGGATACGACCCTTTGTTTCGCATAAGAGGATTTGCTGACAAATTGAATGTAAGATTCGATTCAGTGCCAAAAACTGCTCCACTTTGCGTAAATAGAATTCCTAACTGCAAACTTCCGCCAGATAATAAAATTAAATAATAATAACATTTCAAAAATACCACGTTATGATAGAAAATCGAAACGTCATATTGAAATCACCTGACCGCAAATTATTCCTGAGTACAACTGTCACATGGGTGATGTCGATTTAATGGATGGCCTACTGGGCCGGTACCATATTCG
The DNA here is from genome assembly GCA_937654795.1 of Cistogaster globosa. Lineage (NCBI taxonomy): Eukaryota > Metazoa > Arthropoda > Insecta > Diptera > Tachinidae > Cistogaster > Cistogaster globosa. Next base: position 20,535,002 of record OW569408.1, read on the forward strand.
AGCAAAGACAAGAGACGCTGCAACTCGATTATTTTATCATTTAGTTGATATGGCAGCAACGAATGCATACATTTTATACAGACGCATCCAAAGATCGAAATTTCCTGATAGCTTCGACAGCAGTAACAACAACATGTTTAAATTACCTTCGTGAAGCCATCGCTGCTGGACTAGTTGTATATAAAGAAAAGCAATTACCTGGTCGTCCAAGTGTGTTACCCTAACGAACAATATACAACGATCATCATCCATTTGTAGATATACGATATGATAACCTTAATGATTACCCTCTTTGGCTAAGCAGAGGAGGAGGCAAAAAATGGTGCAAACTTTGCAAAAAATCTCAGACACAATGCTTTTGTTCTAAATGCAAAATCCATTTATGCTGCTCTAATACCAAAAATTGTTTTTTTGACTATCATAACCATAAATAATTATTTTGTTTAAATAACTTGTAATAAAAAGAAAGAATTTTTAAAAAAAATTGATAAATTACACAAACAAGAACCCAACTATGCTCTAATCACTAAACCCCAAGAGTGCCTTAAGGCACTCATTTAGTTTTTCTCATCTGTCAGAAAAACCGTTAATTGTACAAAGTTTCAAATGATGTTCTTGAAATCGGATTTTGGACAATCTCTATAAAAAAATATTAGGAACGGTTTTGCCCATTATTTTAGAAAGTGGCATTAGAGGGTTAAATTTGCGAGCAGATAAGCTGTTGTAAACTTATAAAAGTTATTTCAAACGTAAATGTTTATTTACAATTGTGACCAAATATTAAAAGTCTTCTGTAAAATACAAATTTTGACACACATACAGAATTACATATGATTAAAACGTCAGATGTAAAAAACATGTCGTGTATACAGTACGTTCATAAATAATAGCACATTTGCTAATCTGTAAATTAATAATTCATAAAATTTTAACAGGGCATGCTATAATTTTCATCTCTGTGTAAACTTTGTTAATATGTTCTGTTTTAAAATTGAGCTCATTTTACACAAAACTCTCAGGAATTAAAAATACCGTTACCAAAATTGCTTACATTTATATATTTAGCATATTTAAGCGTTCAAATTGTATAGCACAAATGCAAAAAAATTTTTGTATAACAAAGACTAAACAACAACTTCATTTATTTATTTAACAAAAACAATAAAAGAAAACCTTTTAATAATTTATTAGACCACCTTTCGATTTAATGCAATTAAATATTCTATTTTTCATAGAACTTGTTAATTTTTTCAGAAGAGCCTGATCCAGTGCCTCCCATTCCTTGAAAATTGAATTTTTGAGCTCATTAACACTCATAAATTGACGATTGCCAGCATAAATACTCCTGACGAGAATTCCCCATATGTTTTCTATAGAGTTCATATCTGGAGAGCAAGAAGGCCATTCCAAAACATCGACATTATTTGAGCTTAACCATTCTTTTGTAAATTTGCTGGCATGGCAGGCTGCATTGTCTTGTCTTCTTATTTATATTATTATGTAAAAATGGCATTAAACTGCACTTAAGCAATTCACAATTTTTTTCACTATTCATTTTGGTTGGTACGATTTACAACTCCAAACAGCATTCTTCAGTGAATGCACCCCAAATCATAACAGAACCACCACCAAAGTTTCTTCGTGAGAAACATTGGGGTTCTTTTCGTAAGTCACGCCAGTAACTATTATTGCCGTCATGGCCATCTAAATTAAATTTTTTTTCATCTGAAAAAATTATCTTTTAAAAGAAATAAATAAGTTAACCATTTTATAACTCAAAGGTGTTAAATAACTTACATTTGACCAATTTGTATTCATATTATTTTTGCAAAACTCCAAACGTGCATTGATATGACGTTTCAAAAGGCGAGGAGCTTTTTTCATTCTCTGTCTTTGAATATGTTTGGAAGAGTTTAGAACATTCCAAATGGTCGTTTTGCACACTTTGTTGGAAACGCATGCAGCAAGTTGGTTACAGCTTTTGGTACTGTTGCTTGCTGTCCTTAGAATAAGACTGCGCTTGCGTTCATTCAACTTTTTTTTTCTACCACTGCTTTTATTTTTGCCATAATTTTCAATATTTGCCTAATAATTATAAACAACCTTTCGACTTCTGCAGATTTGAATTGCAATTTCAGCTTTCGACGCACCAATTTCTGTCAATGTTAAAATTTGAACTTTTTCAAATTCGCTAAGAACTTTTCCGCGTGGCATTTTGCTTGTAACTAATATTTTTAATAAAACTGAATGCAATATGTTGTTTTAAAACGGTAGTTTTTTTATACAAAGAATTTTTTGCATTTGTGCTATACAATTTGAACGCTTAAATATGCTAAATATATAAATGTAAGCAATTTTGATAACGGTATTTGTAATTCCTGAGAGTTTTGCGTAATATGAGCTCAATTTTGAAAAGAGAACATATAATTAAAGTTTACACAGAGATGAAAATTATAGCATGCCCTGTTAAAATTTTATGAATTATTAATTTACAGATTAGCAAATGTGCTATTATTTATGAACGTAATGTAGGTAGCTTAAGTTTTTCTTTTAACATTTTACTTTTGTTTTGCTTTTATTATAATGCTTTGCTAGACAAGACTATAGCTAAAATTTCCTTACTTCTACCGATGACAAATAAGCCTGCCAGAAGCTACGAGTTCGGGAATTATAGAGATTTTTATTTATAAACTACACACTGTTATATTTCTGCACACAAAGCTTTAATTATAGTGAGATGTATGTATGTTGTTTCTAAATTCTTATTAATAATTTTTAAATGAGATTAAATAAAACCAGCTAAGTGTTTTCACCTTAATAATCGATTAGTTTAAATTATTTAACCTAGAATTTAACATACTTAAACTTAACTAACATAAATATACATTCTTATAATTTAACTTAAAACTAAATTTATAAATCATTTAAACTGCATAAAGAGCCGCATCACCCGAAGCGTAAGAATAAAGCTAAGAATCTTTAGCCTTGTCTAAAGGTACGGTCACATTTGACAAACATTTGCTTGAATTCGGCAAATATTTGTTTGCAGTAGTCTGACCACAAAATATTTATTAGAAGCAAACAATATAACAGCTGATTTCGGCCAAATAAAATTATTTTCCAGCAAACAAAAATGCTTCTAATGTTATCACAGTGTGACCACTCAACGGCAAATAATTGACTCATTTTTAGACAAATAAATATTTGTTCTTACAAAGCTTTTGTAAGAACAAACAGAGGCAAATAACAGCTGTATCATTCAATGTTGCCTAGTGCCTAAAGTAAATTACTAAGTTTCGGAAAAAATATTTAAAAAGTTTAAAATTATAATACATGTAGATGTATGTTAAAAAAGAACTTAACACAGTAAAAGCAAGAAAAAATAAAATTACAGATAATAGTAATAATAAAATGCAATACAAAAAAACGCATAATTACTAGGTCGTCGCAATGGCGAATTCGTTTATTTTCGTCATTGTAGAGCACCACGTTGATGTCAAAAATAGCTGACTAAACAAAAGGAAGCCGAATTTATTTTAAGCCTCCATCATCATTTGGTACTTTAAATGAAGTTGGAAACTTTTATTTATGAATTTATTTTAAAATTTTGACAATAATGTCGAACATAAAGACCTGGTCTATTAAGACCACCTGGTAAATTATTTCGCCATGGCTAGGGAATTCATTGATTCGTCGTAAATACTAAATGTCAAACTCCATATATAAAACATATGTATAACTTTTTATGGTGTTTGACACCATACGCGGATAATCAATGAATTGGCCATCGAGACCACCTGTATTAGGAAAATTGTATACAAAAACCAAAAAAGTCTTAAATAAATTTAAAAACCGTTTCAAGCGACTATTGTTAAACTACACACTTGACTACACTTATATCGAAGAAACAGCTGTTGCTTGTTTGCAAAACATTCTTTAATTGATTTAATTGATTAATATTATAAAACAAAATAAAACTACTTGATATATTTGAATATAACATATTTTAATACTTAAACAAACGTCAGTATACACTTCAGTAATTAAGTCATTAATAGTAGCACAAATGTAAATATGCATTTACTCTCAGAAAATGGAAAGTGATGGTAATGTTTCTTTAATCAAAAAACAAAAAAAAAAAAAACAAAAAGTTGCCTTGGAATGGCAGAATGAAGAAGTGTTTAAATAATATTTCATTAATTTAAGTGCATAAATATTTATAGGATGCATCGGAAAATGGCTACCACAACAAAATACAACATTTTGAATCTAGGTTTGCTCCAGCTGACCTTACCGTCAAATGGAGTAATTTGAGAATCCAATATCGAAGCTATGTAGCTAGAGCCAAAACAAAATGTGGCCAGGGCGTAGTAGATGCACCGAAATGAAAATTCTACAAAAGCATGAGCTTTGTAGGGCCGGCTGAGGATTGTCAAACTCAACAAACTATCTCGAATTTAGTTTTAGAAAATGGTGATAACAACTGTAAGTGTAAAATCAAAAGTATATATACTTATTGATATGTTATATACATATCTTTGAGCATCCGAAAATTCGTTTCTTCCGAATGTAGAACCATCAACACAGCGACAAGCTACAACACCTCGTCGACAACAAATTTTACGCAGCCAAACAGCTGCAACCCAAATCGCAGAAACTATGCGGGAAGCGGTAACAGTCATGAAATAAAGGACACAAAATAACATTAGTCCAAATACCACACTTGCAAACTATATATTAGGTGAGCTTAATACGCTTAATAATAAAACAGCAGCAAATGTGCGTACAAAATTGACAATGTTTTTTTTTGCAGTGTTTAGAAGACGAGCGGGAGAGTGAATGTTTAAATTTTTAAGTTAAGCTTTGAAAATCAATCTAACGTTTATTTAATTATTAAACTTTATTTACTTGACATACACCTACATATATATTTAAATATTTTTTAATGGACATGTAATAACATATATATATATATATATATATATATATATATATATGTATATGTACATATAATATATATATTTACATACATATGTGTATATATGTACATTACAAAATATTTAAGATAGTATATTTTGAATTCAAAAATAATATTTTTCTTTTGTTTATTGAAGTAAATGTTTTTATTTTGTTTTTTTAATAAAGTTTTTAAAATAATGCTTTTACACCTTGCATAATTGGTTGGTTGTGGATTTGTTTTTTTTTTTTTTTTTTTTTTTTTTGTTTATGTGCTGTTAGCTTTGGTTGATCATAAGCTCTTATATATTTTTATATTGAAAAGGCACTTCGCCTTTTTCTACGAAGTATTGGGAAAATTCTTCTCTGATATTTGAAGTCTCTTGGCTTACGTAGGAACGGTGTGCTTGAAGGTTAGGAAGATTTTGTTCACTTAGATCTCTGCGCCATTCACCGGGAATCAAAACTCCGTTTGCTGTGTAATGGTCAACAAGATTTGGATTAAAGTACACAGAACTTTTTCGAGTCAACAAATAGTTGTGTAATGCGCAACATGCAAGAGTTATTTGCCGTGTTTTGGACGGTTTGAGCTTAATTGGACTGCGCATTGCTCGAAATCGTGTAGACGTTATACCAAATGCATTTTCAATTACTCTTCTGGCTCGTGACAATCTATAATTAAAAACTCTTTGCATGGCGTTTAGGTTGCGCGCACTAAAAGGCTTTAATATGTTTGGTGCTAATGCGAAGGCATCGTCAGCAACTAAAACATATGGAACGGGTAAAGTTTTTAGTGATAGTGGTTTTGGCGAAGGCAAATTAAGTTTTTTTCTTGTTAGCGCTTGATTAAAAGAGGTTTTGCGAAATTCCCACCATCAGATTTGGGGCCATTTGACCGCACATCGATGTGCATCGGCTATAGCCATTAGAACAATGTTGTGTGTTCCTACAAAATAATAATACTTAAAATATTCGCTAAAAGAATCTAACGTCGACAACAATATTAACCTTTGTAGTTTTAATAAATGCTTCCAGAATGTGGTGGAGCAGTCATCACTACATGTTTCCTATCCAAGGAACCGATACAATTGGAAAAATCCCACAATTTTAAAAATGACTCAGACATTTTTGCCCACTCCTCTTCTCTTGATGGCATCTAAAATAAAATCACGTAATATAAAAAGTAAACAACTACATATGTATAATTATTTTTACCTTTAAATGTATACGGAATTATTCCCGAAATTGTATTGTGAGGGATTCAAAACACGTACTGCAAAGATCTAAAGCTCTCGCCAGTAGCCAAGTACCGGAGTGTTACCACCAAACGCTCAGAAGGTGAAATTGGCTCACGAAGTTTTGTAGTCTGTTTTGTTATAAGTAGTGTCACTAATTGCAGCTATTAAGGGATTGAGAGGCATTTTTGTTTTTAGTACTTACCAAATCATCAAAATCACTAGAATTCATTTGTAAAAAATTTTTGTACAACTCTGGAGTTTCTGATCGCAGCTCTAGTAATAATTTTGCGCAACACCCTTCCTCCTTTCGACGTCGAATCCGGTCCCGTATCCATTGCCTTTCCTTATTTTTCCCTTATAAAGAGAAATGATGCTGCTCCACAGCTTAATAAGAGAAACTCTTCATATGTTCCCATATCCATTTTTTATAAATTTGTCAGCATTCAAATGTGTATCTTTGGGTAAAATATATTTTTGTTTTTTGACAGTTTAATCAAATATTTTTTTTTTAATAAAATATTTTTTAAGTGTGAACACAGAGCAAACATGTTTTGCTAAATAATTATTTGCTGCTATTTTACGTGTCTTTAGAGAAACAAAAAAAAGCACATAAATGTTTCTCGTGTAACCATAAAACAAAATTTGTATTGTTTTGACACATTTTCGAGCAAATACGAGCAAACAAATTTTTAGCAAGTATTTGATAAATCTGACCGTACCTTAAGACACTCTAAACGCTTGTTCTTATATCTGAATGTGAACTGAATTTTCATTAATACATATAAATGCGTTCGACTGTAAGTAATTACGCAACAGTTTGTAAAAACCCCGGTGATATACAAGTATTTTTCTTCTATCTACCGAAACTGGAAATATAAAAAAAAAGTTTTGTTTTTTTAAAAACTGGAAGACTTTATGTCCCAATAAAACTTTTGTATATTTTATGAACACGACAGTTACAGCTTAATTCTTTATCAAATTGGCTTTTTATTTAAACGAATTTAAATATATTATTTGTTTACACTTATTATATTAAATTAAAATAAAAATTATATTAAATTAAATAAAAATTTCTAGAAATTTTAACTAAAAAATTATAATGAATGTAGTTTACAAATTTGTATTAAGAAGTGGAATCTAATTTCTATTTAGTGTTTTCCTTTTATTGTTCTCTTCCTTGAGAACAACTACTACATAGTGCTTCTTTATAGAAAAAAGATTCAAAGATTCATTCAAGATGAAAAACTTCATACTTTTGCATAATTTTATTTATTTGTGACTTTCATACATGGAAGTTATTCATTATAAATTTTCTTCTCACATTGCCATTCTGTACAATAATTATTTTTATTGTAATCTGTATACATTATACATATGTGTATATTAATATAATACCAACCTCTATTACTTGACCAATTTTTATAGTTTATTGCCATCAGTGGTGGATATTTTCTTTTTATACCAAAATCTGGAATTTTACTTCCCGTACAAAGTATAAGAAAGGAATCAAAACTTGATTTGGGACTTTAAAAGGGAAGCGCAAAGAGACAAATTTTCCTACATTTTTATATTTTTGCTCCGATCTTAAATTGTTATTGTTTGTTTCTTTTCAACTAATATTGTACTGCAATTAAAAATTCAATAGGAGCAATTATTTTTTACTACTCGTTATTAGTATTTCAACAATTCAATAATATATTAAAGATTTTTTGGCAATTATTTCGAAATAATTCTGAAGAAATTGCATGCCAATGAAGACATCCCATGTGCAATAGTGCCAGGGCCATGGCGAAATAATACAGGTGAACGCACGGGCGAAAAATCTTATCAGCTGTGTACGTTGCAGTTGTCAAGGCGAATTGAGCTTGCTTGAAAATTATCAAAAACACATTATTTGTTGAAAAAAATTAAAAAAATTTCATGTGTGTGTTTTGTGTTTAATTGCTTATAAAAATTAAAATATTTTAATTGCTAAAAAATTTGTACAATACGGAATCATAGTCAAATAATCCCTATGTGATAGAGATAGTGACAATATTGTTAAGAATTTATAATATCGTGAGTGCTGTGCAGGATTATGTGGCCTCCGCTTGTGTTCGTTTCGGATATGAATTTTGATGTTGGTGTAGATAGTAGTAGATATAGAGTACAAAACACATGTTTTTGTTTGTCTGTCTATAAGTCTTTCTGTGTTCGCATTACGGAAAAACTGCTAGATAGATTTTAATAAAAGTTTATAAGGAGGTTTCTTAGAACCTTGGTTGTTTTATAGAATAATTTTTTTCTAGAAAATTTTCGTAGAAAATAATAGAGATACAAATGAGAAAAGACCCAATTTTACCGGTATAATGGTACTATAACAGTTGTCGGTACATTATATTTTTGTAGATTGTTTGATTGCTTACAGAACTCTTCAACAAACGTTTAAAAACCCATTTTTCTAAGTATTAATTTTAAGAAAATTAGAAATGATACACGGACGAAGCATTGAGCATTGCTAGTCATAAATAATTTTTTGCAAAATTTTAGATTTTTTTACTGTCTCCCTACACAAGGGGCATTCATCGCATTCGTCCAACCAATCAAAAATACAGTTCCAACAAAAGAAATGGCCACATGGCACCAGATTAGTATTCTTACGTGTTTCCAAGCACAATATACACTAAGGAATATTTTGTTCTTTTCCTATTTGTCTCGCAAGTGTCTGCTTATGGAAAAATCATTTAGGAGACTTTTCAAGTTCATAACGTTTTCTCTTGTTTTCCTTTCAAGTTTCGTAGAAACGTAACAATACCCAAAACCTTTTAGCTATATAAGGAGAATTCTAGGTGTAACCAGTGTCGAATAAAAACATAATTAAAGCCTGTAGCTTCTTTAGAAATTTGATATTTATCCGCACCTAAACAGAATAAAGATCTATGTAAGGCTTTCAGGTAGGTGGGTGTGCATCGCATAAAGTTTAAAATCGTTTTTTTAAGTTTCTTTTTGCTTCGGGTACTACATCATCTTGCTCTTCAATATATTCCTACAGTTTTTATAATGCATCACCGCCGAATTCTAGTAAAAAATAAAAATACTTTTGTTTAGTTTTTTTTCCAATTTGTTATGTTGTTTTTTTTTTTAATTATTTTTGACAGCATACATAGATTTTGTAGCAACAAATTTCCTGTTGTTTTTTGTGTTGTTGTATTGTTGTGGCCGTGCAATCACCTGTATTAATTCGCCTTGGTCAGGGCAAATAAGCTTATGTTTTTTGATCAAATACATTTTTAAGGCAAATATTTGTTTAAGTGTGACCGCATATAAAGCATGGTTGCCCATATTTTTTTTATTATTTTATAAACATCTATAAAATAATAAAAAAAAAACAAAAATAGGCAAATAAATGTGCGTAGTGTGACCACAAAACAAATTTTGTATTGTTTTCAAATTAAAATAGGGCAAACAATAGCAAAATTTCAGGCAGATGTGACCGTACTTTTTTGACAATAATTTACAAAGATGATCAATTGGTATTGTGCTAGAATGTGTAAATTTATTTTTCCTACAAAAATATTTGATCCACTATAAAGTGCCTAAACATATAAGTTTTAATATGTTACCTCGACTAGACAGTAGTACAAGTAGAAAAATATTCAAAACATTAAACAAATCCCTCCGCACGAATTTCTGTCCCAAAACTTATGTTTAAATCCCTAATTTGGGGAGAAATTCCCTTGTCTGGCTACACTGGTTACTAGAATGTGTTCACATTTTCAAAAACTAGAAACAAAAAAGAGTGGTAAAAGAGCGTAAAAATGTAAGAAATAAAAAATTTATTGCAAGTTTTTGCTAGTAAAATTTTTAATAGCAAGAATAAAACATGCAGCTGTTTTCTACTTTTGTTTACAAAATAACTGGCTTAAAATATATAAAAAAATAAATTTTTGTATTTGTATTTGGAAATTAAAAGAATATGAAAAGGTTTATTTATTGCTTTGTTATTTTAACTCTCATCGCAAAAGGTGGAAAATTGTATATCTAAGTTTGTCATTCCATTTGTAATTTATACAAAAGATATTTCCGACCACATAAAGTATATTTTTTCTGAGCCCTTATGCATAGCGAAGTCGATTAACCGTCGACCGTATGTCTGTGTCTATTAGTGTTTAAACCAACTTTGACAAGGCACTAGATAAGCTAGATAAAATCTAAATACGCCAATCGATGACACATGGTTTCGATAATTTTGCTATTGAACAAAATCTAGTTTAGTAAAGTAACTCCACTCAAAAAAAAAAAAAAACCATATATATATATATATATATATATATATATATATATATATATATATATATATATATATATATATAGAGAGAGAGAGAGAGAGAGAGAGAGAGAATTAAATATAATAAAAAAATATCAATTAAAAAAGTCGCCGCTCGCGCATAGTTTTTCAGATATAGACCTCTAAAACTTTCATAGCAAATACGATTGCGCACCATATTTTTTAAGATTTCATTATAGGTATCATTAAGAAGCTTTTGAAGAAATCGTTCAAGAAATTTTAAAAAATGTACTTAGTTTTTATTTCTTATTTTTTTTTAATCTTTGTCCGGGCAAATATTTGTTTTTTTGATTGGAGTTACTTCACTAAACTTGATTTACTCTTACTTGTTTTTAATGTGAAATGTTTAAGATTTGGATATTTTATACAAAAAGTTCAAGTACTCTTAACTAACTTAATAGCTATAATTTTTTTGTTCAAATTCTATAGTTAAGTTGTTTGAGTCACTATAAATCTAGAAAACTATTATACATTAAAATTGTGAAAGTTTTTTTCACCCTATAAGATAATATTTTTCAAATTGCTTTCCAGAAATTTAATTATTTTGTTTTATTTAAATATTAAATTCTTTAACTGCTTCAATTCAGTTTTAAACACTATTTATGTAAGTACTAAAATGAAGTAAATTTTAATCAACAACAGTAACGATATAAGCCACCTATGGATTTGTTAAAACAAATCTTAAATTTGAAGCAAGTAGAGAACGACTGTCAGCTCACAATTAAACCATTAGTAATAATGCGTAAACCATTTAATTAAACCGTTAATGGTAAAATTTTGGAATATATGTACATCTTAAGTAGCAATAGGTAATACCTTTTCACGTTTAATTCGAAAAGTAATACAAAAAAGAAATACAAAGAAGTTGTAGGTTTAAGCCCAACCCGCAGATATTGTAGTGGTATATTAACTCACTCAAACAACTACCAAACGAATAATAATAAAAACATTAATATACGAGTTATTTAAGTCATAAATGCTAAAAAATACACTTTTAGTATATTTTATCGTGTCAGAATAATTCCACTTTTAGCTGACATATTGGTAATATGTCAACAAGTCTTAAGTACTATGTGTGTCAGCTTGATAAAAACAAATTTATACACATATGTATATTATATACACATGTATGTATGTATATGAATACATACACGTGTATAAATATGCCCGCATTGTATTAAGTAGTTTTACGCTAATGCCGACAGTTTATATCTGCCTGTTTTATAATGCCAGAAGGAACAAGAATCATTTGTATCAGTGTAAAATTGTGTTGTAAGTAGTACTTTGTGTTGCAAAGTTTGGTTTTGCGACTGTGGTATGTCTGTAGCAAACATATGTATACATTTTCAATAAATACACACACGCATATTACATAGATGTAGACAGTTATTATATTTTAATACAAGCAAGTAAAAAATCCTCCAACAACATAAATTAACTAGACCACTTTCCTTTTTGAAAGCAACTTTTTTCTGCCAAATTTTATAAGCAGATAGACAGATAAAAATATGGAATACAGGTTCCACTTAATATATCATGTTTTTGCTTATGCTTCAAAGTAGTTTTATCTACAGTGCGTGTAATAGATATGAGAGAAACTTAAATTTTAAAACTTAGTTAAATAAAGTACATTTATTTATATGTATGTATAGCACTTAGAACTTAAAAAATAAATAAAGAAAAATATGTCATTTACTTTGTACTCGCTCGATTGGTTGAGAAAACTTTCACTTGACCAGTTAAATACTTAAGAAAAGCAGAGTGACTAAGGATCCAGCAGTGACCAACCATTCTTGCAAAAAAAAAAAAACGAAAACGTGTAACTGTTTCACTATTCCAAATGATGCCTTTTAAAAGAAAACAAGGCCAGTTTTTTGAGATGTTCATGTATATACTTAAAAAAACCCAAAAACATTCGCCTCAATTTATCCAAAAAAAGTTGTTATTAAATTGATACTAAAATTAGCACATTTGTAATTTCAATGCTGAAAACGCTTGATTTTGTGTTTTTTTTTTTCTAAATTTTATTTGAAATACTCAGTAGAGTTTGGAAAATTTGAGAATCGCCGAATTAATGGTTACAAGCGAGACAAAGAATACATTGACAAATATATCTGACTAAAAAAATAATTTATGGAATCTTAGAATTTTAATGTTTGCTAATACAAATTGAAATACTATTTTGTACTAATAAGTTTTTAATTTTTGTTTAAAAAATTCTTAAAATAGGCCTGCCAGATTGTAAGTTATTTGTGTGTTTTTACGCGTACATATTGATTATTAATAGTTTTATATACATGTCTTAAGCTATCTCACTTACCAAGATATTGAATTTTTTCCATCTAGAATTAATAAATTGCATACTGCAACCTGATACAAATTTCGAAACTGGAATAAGATTACATATTTAAACTGACGCCATAACACGGTAACATTTTATGAAGCTATATATTCTGTTAAGAGAAAAGGAATTGTATGAAAACTACACCTTTGGCTAGTTTAAAAGAAACACTGCCGATCATGGTTTTTTAGATCTTGCTATTTTTCTTTTAACATTTGCCTTTGATCAAACGTTAACATGCGAGGAATTTTGAATGTTTGCCATAATCCTAGTATAAACCATTATACTATTATTTAAAAAATGTAAGAAGGATACTGATGTAAACCACCACTGAACACCCACACATAGCAACTAACTGTCAGCTAACGACTAATAAGTGTCCAAATCTTTGAGAATTGCAACAATATAATAATAATAATTCTCATTTTAGGAACAAGCGATATATTTAAAAACCATTCTGGTTTCCTAAAGGCAGTTGATGTCACATGCGTTCTGACAATAATATATGTATAAAATGGAATGTATACAGCTAGCAGTTAAGTATTTTACGAGTTATTAATAGAGAGATGCCATTAAAAGCAGTGTTACGAATTAAACTAATACTCTGTAAATAAAAAAAAATTAGAAGTGTAGATTTTCCTAAGCTCTTGTTGAACAAAAAATTAAAAATAAATTATATAAATTTGTGCTCTCATAATTATTGTTAAAGGTGTAGTCACACTTTATTCAAATCTTTTAGGGTGAAAGTACCGGTAGTATTAAATGCAATTGGTGGTGAGTCTAAATAATCACACAATGTAGTTAATGTGATATTAATGATAACGTTGATGACGGTGGGTAATATAATGTGACAATGAAGAGCAGCAAATATAAATGACAGTGCTTTCTTGTTAGTTAAGGAAAAAATAACAAATCCAACCAAAGATGTAATGATTACTGGAAAGAAGCAACGGATTGGTGACAAACAAATTTTTACATGCAACATATTTGACCTTCTGCTCTTATTATTACCTTTGTTGTTATCCAGCGACAAGTTGTTATGTAAATAGTACGTACACGCAGCAAAAATAAGCAATGAAAAAATTTTCTGACCTTGTTTGTTTTTCAACAAATTTCGTGCTAATTTAAAGAAATTATAATACACTAATATTATAATAAAGCTCTTTGAATACATATTAAAAATATAATACACAATTTATGATGTTTACAGGTAAATAGCAACAGGAATGATTTAACATAAAAAACTAGGGAATCTATCACGTATTGCGGCCATAAGAGTTAAGATCAAACCAGGTATATAAAAAAGTAAAGTTTCAAGGGACTAATATACCCCTCGTCTGTCTAAACCCTTCAATTACGAATGTTAAAGCTTAGTTTAGTTTACTAATGGAAGCAACTTAGTTGAAGCTACTGTATTTTCACACGTATTCAATTACTTAACTCATAAAATTAAATGACTTTTTTATTCAAATAAGACCTATCACACAAACTATAAAATAAATACACAAAGTTGTAAATATTTATTTAGAAAGAAATTATATCACAGTAAACAAAAAATTTTTTATTTCATTTTGTGTTTACTGTTTATAAAAGCTAACAGCAATACATTTTTTTTAATTAGAATTATTCATATTTTTTCTGGGTAATCAAAATTTTTTTTGAAATCAAACTCTTAGCATCTTTCATCTCTGGCTAATCGCAGTAAGTCCATGTTCCTAACTTATCAATAAGTTTAAAGTATAATAACCTGGATTAAGTATTCAAAATTTAGGTTAAATACACACACTAGCGATATTATGAATTAATAGTGATTTTGAAAAATTTTATAAGAATATTTTTTCTTCAGTGTTATGTTAGACGGAATACTTTTGTGTAACTTTTTGTTATTTCTCTGTCCGTTTGGCTAACCGTGCGTCAGTTGATGAATTGTTGTTAATATATACGTGATTATGATTGTCATCGTCATATCATCATCGCTTGTCTATTCATTTGTCTACAAACATATGTATGCAAATATATCAAAAATTTAAATCACAATGATTGAAAGAGATTACATTCCTTTTATTTGTTAAGATTTTGTTTTAAAGTAAATATTGCGTTAAAAGATATAACAACAAAAGATGACAAATACCTTTATGTGTATTCGTTCGTTCGTTCATATTTATGTGTATGTTTGCTTATGTTTGCCTGAAAACGTGTCTGTACACGTAACTATGTAAGAGTATTATTGCAAAGCACGAAGTTTATAATTGTTACACTCAAGGGACAAACTCTTTTTCTCTCATTCCATTAATTACAATAATACACAATGAATTTGTAACAGTTTTGTTTGAATAAAAGGGATGAAATCTTTTGCACAAACGAACATAAAAATATAAACATCTATCCATACCTAGTACTTCTCCAAAGAAATATACCCTCATTACGAATGGTTAAATGTGCAAGTTTGTCGACATCAGCCCAGAAGTTTCAGTATCCTGATACTTCTTTACACACGTCAGGTGACTGATGGGTTAAGTCTTTTGAATCATTCTTTCGCTAATGGTATTGTTGTGTTATTGAAGGTGCGTGTTTAGAGTAGGGATTGTACAGCTGTATATATGTATACTCGGCATTGTTTAAAATGTGTTAGTATTTTTCTGAAATGAATTATCGAAACAATTTATTTATTTAATGAATAACTGAAATAATAAATTATTAAAAAGTTATTAGGTACTACGAGCACTAGCTGCTAGGGCCATCGGCTCTTTGTTAAAAAAAAAAAAATTAAATATGAATACATACAGAGGATTAACATATACTAAAGGCGATAAATACATATATTAGATCTTGTCATAAATATTTAAAGTTTTTAAGAGTTTTGTCAAATTATTAACATTTTCTTTTGACATATTTAGAAGTAAGTTAAAGAATGATATATTATTGACATTACATATTGAAGAGATGTGTTGGCATTCGTTAACTAGGTGCTGCATCGTCATCTTAGGTTCGGGACAGAAAAGGCATTTTGGTGTTTGTTTTTTTTTCCATCAAATGTTAGTGAGTTAATCTACTATGGCCGATTCAAGTGAATTTAGCAACTACTTTAAAGCTACTTCTAATTTTTACGAGATAAGAAATAAAATGCATAAGGATCAATTAAAAATTTCAATCATTGATCATTTGTCTGTTTAAAATAGATGGTCTTAGATAACATTTAGGCTTTACTGACAAAGTTTTAACATCTATAATACATATCTTTAAGGAAATTTCAAGTTCCTTACAACAAGGTAAAATACCGTTTTTATACCCTTTCTACAAGTGGAGAAAGGGTATATTCATGTTTGTCATTCCGTCTGTAACTTCTACAATGTTCGTTTCTGACTTTATAAAGAATATATATATATATATATATATATATATATATATATATATATATATATATATATATATATATATATATAGAGAGAGAGAGAGAGGAAGAGATAGAGTTCTTATGCATAGCAAGGTCCATTGAACAATGTCCGCTCCGTCCGTGTTCGATTTGAATTAAACTTTACCAAGGTACTGATGAGCTAGAGAAATCAATCCAATCGATCAGATATAGTTTCTGAAAATTAGCAAGATCAGTGCATGTCCTTCGAGGCAGTGGGCAAAACACCACGCCTGTATCATTTAAAATTCTGAAGTGATCTTCCAGAAAAAACTAATATTTTGCAAAAATGCTTAACTCTCAAAAAAAAACAAATATCGGGGTGACTCAAAAATGTTTTTCATTTACAAAAAGTTTCGCAAGAAAGGTAAAGATGGCTTTTATTTTTAACCTCAAACTTTTATATAAATATGTACGCAATCTAGGTTAGGTTAAGTACAGGTAAAATAGATAAGTAAGATTAACTATGATTTTATATTATAATTTATGGGTAAATTAAGACCGAATAACTTTTAGCTGAACGGGCATAAGATTTGAATTTGCGTGGCAAATTGTGTAACAAAACATGAATTTTACGTTTTTTAATAGAGTGCTGATAAATGTATTTAAATATTTATCGATTAAGCATATCCCCATTAAGCAAATATTTTTTTTTCATCGAGTTCAATATTGCAAGCTAGAAGGCAAATGTCATCCATTCAACTTAAATCTCTTATAAGGACTTCTTAAAATCCTACTTGCCGTAGTAAAATTTTCCGAGAACTTTAGTAAAAGGCGTTGTTTAAGTCAGCAAATTTTGAAAGCTATTATTATTCTTATTTTAAAGCAACAATTCGGTAGCGATTTAGCAAAAATAAAAGAAAAAATTTTGCAATAACAATTTTGTATACTTTAAGCGCTATTTTCTATAACTAAAGTTTTGTTTCTATTTTTGTTTTTTGTTTCTGTTTTTAACTAGATAACAGCTGCAGTCCTAATATTAACAGCTGCTTTTGAATTCGTCTTTTAGTAAATTATTCATGAATACATATGTAAGTCCTTTTGAAAATATTTAATTTCTGACCGTCGAATGATATACATAGACCTTTTTTGAATCAACAAATTTTTTGCCGTCAACACTCAGTGTCTACCTACTACAAAGTTTGCTGTCTTATTAGCATCTTTTTACCAACCTAACATACACGGTACAGGAAACAGCAAGTTTACCTGCTGGTACTCCACAAAAAATAGTTAAGTATGCAGTTTTTGTCAATTCGTTTGTTTTTTTTCGTAACTTAAGAACTCTGTCATTTCTGGCCCAATTTTTAAGGGTACTTTTTCACATTTAAGGGCTGTTCTGTTGATCCGTAAAAGTTGAGTTTTGAAATTTTCAAAACTTTTTTGTTAAAAAATTTATGTTTACATGTTGGTCACGCTGTTTCAACTTCAATTGTAGTAGTATAATATACAACGTGTCATTTTTTTTTTTAAATAAAAATTTTTAGAATTGAAGGGGACAATTAAGATAGTTTAAAAGAGCGAGACTAAGAAAACTTATAGCAAAATTCTCGAGTTGGTGTAGTTGGTAAGAAGAGCAATTGTTTTTAGAACTGCCGGGTATAAAAGTCTATTCGCTTAATTTATACATGTTTTAAAGTGTATTATTATAACAAGGTTTTGTTAATGAATTTGCTAGACCATCTTGGCACATGCATTCTTAAATACATTATCGTTCCTAAGAATGACATAAGAGTTTTACAGATGGTGATAAACACCAAGAGAAAATTTAATTGCAATGCATTTAATACATGATTTACCACGACTGTTTGTTTTTTGTTTTTGTTTTTTGTGAAAATTATACTTAAACAATTTATAACTATCAACAAAACGAATAACGAATTCAGCTAAGGACAAGGCGATTTTATTTATCTAAAGTCTCTATCTGATGAAACTTCAAGAACCATCACTAATTATTGATAATGCTTAAAACATATTTATGTCATTTCTTCGCTTGAAATCCATTAATTAATTATTGTTTTTAAAAAACCAAATGTTTTTAGACTGACTTGCTGAACAGAGACGGGCTGTTACAATATAACCTAGCAATACCTTTTTGACTGCTAGCAAATATTGGTGTTAACAAATGGTCTTTTTCTACTTTTGGTCATAGATCCAATTTGAAATTAATGTTTTTACCCTTCATTACAAAAAGTGAAAAGAGGTATATCTAAGTTTGTCATTCCGTGTGTAATTTCTACAAAATCCATTTCTGACCTCATAAAGTATATATATTCTGAATCCTTATGAATAGCGAAGTTGATTCAGCAATGTCCGTCCGTGTTAGTGTTGAAATCAAGTTTGCCCAGGATTTCACAAAACAATAATCAGACATAGTGTTGAAAGAGGTGCTATTGGAAATCAGCTTTATCGGTCCATGTCCTACGAGGCAGGAGGCAAATCACCACGCCTACCTTTAATTTTTTCACATCATTTGGAACAACTAGTAACTCCAATCCAAAAATAAAGTTATGGGGCGATAGAGAATTAAAAAATAAGAAAAAAAAACGTCAAATGAAAAAATTGGCGCTTGCCCATATTTTCCGAGTTACGGGGCTCAGAAATTTTCAAATTTTTTAAAATATCAACATGGGTATCATTTAAAGCTTTTGAAGAGGTTCTTAAGGAAATACTAACATTTTTTAAAAATGCTTAACCCATTAAGAGCCGATGTCACTTTTATATAAAATTACCAAATTTTTGCGTTTTTGATTGGAGTAACTCATTAAACTATATTTACATAAATAGTGAAGGGTATACAAGATTCGTCATAGCCAAATATAGAACTCTTACTTTTTTAATTTTTATTTTTTAAACACAGCTTACCCGCCTGTTGGGATGTGCACTGTTAAAATTTTTCTAATTTTTTAATTATGAACACATATTTTTCATTAATCTAGCGAACATGTATCAAAGTTGTTTACCGATAATTTCGCTAAAAAATTTAAGTCTATTGTAGGGATATAATCATAATTCGAGATCAGCTCTTCCGCCGCATAACCGTATTAATATGACTAATATTTACATCATCGTAGCGTCTTTTGACTGTTGTTTATTAACACATTTTGAATCAAAAAATGTTTTGAGGGTGTACTCTATCAGTTTTTAAATTCATTGCAATGATTTAGGGCGTTCGAAAAGGTTTTAAAGATTGCCAATAATTTTCAAATTTAAATCTGTAGATAAGCAAATATTAAATAAAAAGTTTTAACCGAACTTTTGTCTTTAAATTAAACTTGTAGTGAAAGTATCTTGAGACACCTAGTGTAGGAAAATCTGACTCTTTGCATTTCTAAAGCTCCAAATCAAGTTTTGATTCCTTTCCTATACTTTGTACGAGAAGTAAAATTCCAGATTTTGGTATAAAAAGAAAACATCCACCACTGATGGCAATAAACTTAAAAGATTGGTCAAGGAATAGAGGCTGGTATTATATTAATACACACATATGTATAATGTATACAGATTACAATAAAAATAATTATTGTACATAATGGCAATGTGAGAAGAAAATTTATAATGAATAACTTCCATGTATGAAAGTCACAAATAAACAAAATCATGCAAAAGTATAAAGCTTTTTATCTTGAGTGAATCTTTGAATCGTTTCATCTATCCATAAAGAAGCACTAGTAGTTGTTCTCAGGGAAGAGAACAATAAAAGGAAAAAACTAAATAGGAATTAGATTCCACTTCTTAATAAAAATTTGTAAACTGAATTTATTATATTCTTTTAGTTTAAATTTCTAGAAATTTTTACTTAATTTAATATAATTTTTAATTTAATATAATAAGTGTAGACAAATAATATATTTAAAGTAGTTTAAATAAAAAGCCAATTTGATAAAGAATTAAACTGTAACTTCCGTGTTCATAAAATATTAAAATAGTTTTAAAATGAATTTTATGACAAATTTGCATTACAAATTTTGTCACAAAACACATTTCAAAGTTATTTTACTTTTTTTTATGAATATGGCAGTAAATATACAAAAGTCTAATTGGGACATAAAGTCTTTCAGTTAAAAAAAGATATTTTTTTTTTTTATATTTCCAATTTCGGAAAATAGAAGAAAAATACTTGTATCTCACCGGGGTTTTTAAAAGCTGATATAAAAAAACAGATATAAAAACAAGCGCTTAGAGTGTCTTAGACAAGGCTAAAGGTTCTTAGCTTTATTCTTACGCTTCGGATGATGCGGAAGAATGAGCTTGTTTTTCTTCTGTATACAGATGACTTTTTTCGGCTCCTTATGCAGTCTAAATGATCTATAAATCTAATTTTAAGTTGAATTATAAGAATGTATATTTATGTTAGTTAAGTTTAAGCATGTTAAATTCTAGGTTAAATAATTTAAACTAAGCGATTATTAAGGTAAAAGCACGTAGCTGGTTTTATTTAATCTCATTTAAAAATTATTAATAATAATTTAGAAACAACATACATACATCTCACTATAATTAAAGCTTTGTGTGCAGAAATATAACAGTGTGTGGTTTATAACTCAAAATCTCTATAATTCCCGAACTCATAGTTTCTGGCAGGGTTACTTGTCATCGGTAGAAGTAAGGAAAATTTAGCTATAGTCTTGTCTAGCAAAGCATTTAAAGAAAAGCAAAACAAAAGTAAAATGTTAAGTGAAAAACTTAAACTACCTGTCAAACTCCATATATAAAAAATCAGCTAAAATTTTTTTTATATGAAGTTTGAAGTTTTCTGCAACGGCGAAAATGAATGAAATTCGCCACTGCCACCACCTGGTAAATTATTTCGCCATGCTACCTATACACGACATGTTTTTTACATCTGACTTTTTAATTATGTGAGTCATATGTAATTCTGAACATGTGTCAAAATTTGTATTTTACAGAAGACTTTTAATATTTGGTCACAAACAAAAATGAATATTTACGTTTGACAAATCTTTTATTTGTTTACAACAGCGTATCTGCTCGCAAATTTAATTAAAATTGGTTTTTGTTAAAAGTGACTATTTGAAAAATGGATTAAAAACTAAAACAATTGAATTGTGTAGTATTATTTTAATTATTTTAATAAACAGAAAATAATCAAAAATTAAATTTCCTTTTTTAAATAATTCGCTTTTTTCCTGTACAGATATTCAAAACGTTCGATTTCAAAATGGCTTGTTGCCGTCTTAAAATATTTTTGTGTGCGTTACTGAATTATTGAAGGCTTGTCAACTTTATTTTTTTTTTTTTTTACTCTAAACATAAGCAAGATAGTTTGCATTGTATAATGATTCAAAATGTACATACATAATTGTTGTCAAATAAGAATTTACAAAGAATTTACAGATTTTAGTCATATAAAATATTACCTTCAGCCGGCTTATACTACCGCCAGGTCATTTTCATACGGCATAGGTCTTTGGCAATACTTTTTAGAATTATAAAAACAGCTCATGTCAGATGGTTTGTCAGATGAAAATAGAACACTTTCTAAGCGAAATTTTTTCAGATGATTTTTCACATGTGTTTTACAGAAGCAATGTTTCAATGTTTTAACCACAGACATAACCAGACTCCTCAACACTGACGTTTAAAAAGTAACTTATCATATGCGATTAACCCCTAAATATGAGAAAGAAAGTAAAAAAGTGGCATCCTAAAACACAATGCGAAAAAGCAGTCAACTATACATACAGTTCTTACCTCAACATACAAACAAAAAACCAATGACAGCTACAAAATAAACAAAACTTTCTGTTGGCAAACGTGAAAAATTTTTAAAAAAATACAAAAATAACAAATTATTAATAATAATATAATTAATTTCATTTAATTTAACTTTTTTTGGGCACATCGGTAAGTGTTGGCTGCGGGCAATTTGAAAAATTTGCACTAAATTAGCTGAAAAAATGATGAAATTAGTTTGTTTTATTAACACATTTTTTACAGGAACTTACCTACGAATGGAAGCGATTTGTCAGGCTGATGGATAAATGGCACAATTGGACCCTGAATGGTAAGTATTTCTGGAAATAGAAAGTAATTTAGTTTTTTATTAACTGAATGTGTTTTTACAGAAACTTACCTGCAAATGGATACGATTTGTTTGGCTGGTGGATTATTGGCGGACATTTGAACAAATTGGTAAGTACCTGCTGAAAATAAAAAGTGAATTAGTGAATGTGTTTTTATAGAAACTTACCTGCAAATGGATACGATTTGTTAGGCTGGTGGATTATTGGCAGACATCTGAACAAATTGGTAAGTAGCTGCTGAAAATAAAAAGTGAATTAGTTTTTTATTAACAGAATGTATTTTTACAGATACTTACCTGCAAATGGATGCAATTTGTTTGGCTGGTGGATTATTGGCAGACATCTGAACAAATTGATAAGTAGCTGCTGAAAATAAAAAGTGTATTAGTGAATGTGTTTTTACAGATACGATTTGTTTGGCTGGTGGATTATTGGCAGACCTGTGAACCTACAGAAGAGAATATAACATTGGTTTGATGTTACTAATATGTGGAAACTGGTAAGTATTATTTGAAAACAAAATATTTATTATTATGTTTCCTTACAGGCGCTTACATATAAAACAAGCCCTTTTTAGGGCTCCAAAACCCTTTAAAAAGAGATAAAGTGAAACTTCAAAAAGCCCTTTTGAGGGCTCCAAGAATACTTAAAAAATAAAAGCAATTTAACATTTTCAAATGTCCTTCTGAGGGCTACAATATAATATAAAAAGAGACAAAATGAAAATGTAAGTGATTACAAATGGTTTTTTTACTTGCAGACACTTACTTATTTTGAAGAAAATTTGTGAACTATACACAAATTTGTTAAGTGATGGCTGAAAATAAAATGTGCCATCACTTAAAATAATTTGTGCTTTCTTCTGCAGCCACTTACCTGCATGTGGAATTTAGTTGTTTGGCGGATGAATAATTAATAAAACTGCGCACTAATTGGTAAGTTTTTGCTGGAAATAATATATATAGTTTTTTATTAATACAGTTTCTACTACTATATTTAAGTGCTACATTTTTTTGCAATTTTTAATTTATATTCTTATTAAGTTTTTGTTCAGTAATATTTTTTATAAGCCTAAAGCCCTCAAAAGAGTTGTTCAAAATTTTATTTTTATCTCTATTTCAAAATATTTTGAGCCCTGAAAAGGGCTTTTAAGGTTTAATATTTTCTTCTTCCTAAAATAATTTTGGCTGGTGAAAAATATGCAGTCGAATCCATGGTTTTCTGGAAATAGAAACGTGAAATCAGTGTTTGCATATTTTTACTTGGCTGATGAAAAATTGGCTTTGTCGGCCCAGAATTGTAGGTGCTAACTGAAAACAGAAAGTAAATTAGTTGGTAAGTACCGCTGGAAATAGAAAGTGAATTAGTTTAGTAAGGATTAATGGCAGACATCTGAACAAATTGTCAAGTAGCGCTGGAAATAAAATATGTATTAATATCTGTTTACTCACGGGCTCTTACATATAAAAAAGCCCTTTTCAGGGCTCTGAAAATCTTTAAAAAAGAGATAAATTAAAACTTTCAAAAGTCCATCTGAGGGCAATAAGATAAAAAATTCTAATAAAGCCTCCACAGCACATTTTGCTTTAATTCCCCTTCACGTTCAAAATAGTTCACAATCTGCATTAAAGAGTCCACAACACATTTTTCGTTTTATACCACACTGCATTAAATAGTCCACAATACACATATGTATATACCACTTTTTTATTCTTTTTAAATGTTCACTTTTTTTTAAATTTCACAGCATAATTTCCATCCACTTTTCTTAATTTTCACTCTTTCAGAGATATAACGATTATCACATGCCAATTGGATAAAAGAATACGTGCATAGGCATTTGTATTCATAAAAGAACGTTCTTCATTTTAGACAAAATATCGAAAGGTATAAATTTTTATAGCACCAAAATACTTCACGGGTTTCTAATAACGAATAAAATTGGACATAATTTATTAACCAATTGGAGATCCACACGGAATTACGTTTATTTTTCATAAGAAAAAGTTAAAAACTTTGGGAAAAATTGAAATGTTCCCCAACTGCACACATATTAAACAAATTCAAATAAACTTACCTGGAAGCATCCTTCGGAAACCGGAGAATCTTTCCTACCTCAGGGCAACCCATAATGCATCTGCGACTCCTGAAAAACAAGGTAAATTAATTAATAAAGCTTATTAACTTTTTTTAGAAACACCAAAATACTTACATTTTTTCAGCTTTGTTCTCGTCAACTTCCTTTTATTTTCTGCTTCTGCTGCTCGAACTATGTATATGTCATTTCTATGACAGTAAAATTGGCGGAAAAAATGGAAAATTGCGCCAGAAAATACAAATTTCCAATTTTTTCCGCCAATTTATGGTCACTTGTGGTAAATTGTTTTAATAAAAATGTAAATAAAGAAAATGTCAATTACCCGAAAAAAAGAAAAGAGACAGAATCATACAAAATAAAAATTTCCTGTCCTGTAAAAATGAAGGGGTTAACGCAGTGATGCCACATATCTTTTCGTGTCTTATCTAGTCTAATCTATGGTTTTAACAGACATCAATCAGACATGCCAGATATAAAAAACATGTCGTGTGTGAGAGGCTCATATTTTCCGAGTTATACATCTCCAAAATTTTACATATAATATAGTTTATTATACCTATATATAGGATATTATACCAAGCTTAATATATATTTCGAAAAAAGTTATCTATTGTCGACCAGGAAATTTTTGTTACAAAAAACTCTCTTTAAAACCAATACTTATCAAAAAATTTATAAAAGAAAATTTGTTACAAAACACATTTCAAAGTTATTTCAGTTTTTAGAAAATGGCAGTAAATACGCGAAATTTTAATTGGGATATAAAGACCTCTAGTTTTTAAAAAACTTATTTTTTTAATATTTCCGATTTCGGAAGGTAGCAAAAAAACATATGTATCTCACCGGAGTTTTAAGAAAATGTTACGTGAAATGAAACATTTTTTTTAAGTTAAACTTTGAAACTATGGTCCATTCTAAAACGAAAATCTCAAAATATACCAAACTATATATAAAAACTTTGAAAACAAATAACTAGAAAAATATGCGTTCCCTTTAAGATTTCAATTTACCTTTTCTTCTAAAAATTCATTCATTCTTCATTATTACTATTATTTGTAATTTTAAGCGTTTTTTTCCGAGATCTAATTATTTAGTTTAAATACTAGGCAACAATGATGATACAGCTGTTATTTGCCTCTGTCTTTTTTTTACAAAAACTTTGTATGAACAAATATTTAGTTGCCTAAAAATGAGTCAAATATTTGCATTTGAGGGGTCACAATTTTATTAGCCCAAAATCAGCTGTGTTGTTGTTAGCTCCTAATAAATATTTTGTGCTCAAACTACGGCAAACAAGTATTTAACGATCTCAGGCTAATATTTGTCAATTGTGACCGTAATTTTAGGCAATAATAAAATTTGTTATAGAGCCTGCTTTATTAAATAGTTAATATTTAGTGTTAATGGAATGCCTGTAAATACCCTTGATTAATGAGTCATCGGATGTGTCGGGCAGTTTGCATTCGGTATTTTAACGAAGACAAGTAAAAATAATCACAGTTTTTTGGGTAATTTAGTTGAAGCAGAGATAACAGCAGAGACATTATTAGTTTTTTTATGAACATAGATTTAGGTCTTAATAATTTATCTGCCATTGGAACAGATGGTTCAATCAATACGTGTGGCGCAAAAAAGTCTCTATAATTTCCTAAAAGCAAACTAGTTTATTAAATTTTAATTCATTTTTATTTAATTGGTTAAATGCATTTGCCATTTACAGAACTTATGCAGCTCGGAACCGGCAAAATCAATCCCCAACTCTGTCGAATTTATCGTTAAGTAATTTAATAACAACTTCTTGCACTCTCTATTAAATTGAATATTGATAAAGCAAACACCGACACAGATATTGACATAGAATGTTCTAAAGAATAGCAATTGTTAACAAAGAGATTTCAACGAAAATTCTTTAGAAATTTTTTTTTTTTTTAAAGAGAAGTAGCACTTCAGGCATTAAAACCTATTTAGTTATTTTTCGTAACCGTGCTACATTCTTTAGGAAAGGGATAGATAAGAAATAAGACAGGTGGTGAAAGGAGAAAGATAGATAGTTATTTTACTTCGCCGGAAAATCTGCTATGAGAAAGTACCGACGAAGGAGACTGCACGTTTTTTTTTATCGCACTAGCGTAGTAGCGAAAGAAAATCTTAAAAGATTCCCTAAAAATATGACTAACTACGAACTCTTCAAAATTTTACAATTTAAAAATACTTAAACCATTTATTTAATTTTAAAAGTATCCAGAGATTCAGAAGCTTACTACATACGAAAGCGAATCGAATAAAATTGCTTGAATTGTTTGAAGTTCCTGAAGCAATGATAACAAGTTTTAAATCTGAAAATATGTAAAAAAAAAGAGTTGAAAAAAGGTACGAATTTATTCACACATATTTTTATAAAAAATATATTTTCCCAGCCATAAATTCTAATTTAGAAAAACCATTATGAAAAGCGTATTGAAAAAAAATATTTTTTAAAGTATTAAATTCTGCTAACCGAACTTGTCCGTTTATTTTTTTTAATAAACCTTCATTTACATAACTGAGCCTATAAATGGCCTTATATAGTTATTAAAAACTAATATATTATAAAATAAAAGTAACTACAATAAATAAAATTACAAATAATAAAATTTAACAATGCTTGTAATAACTTATCACGTAAAGCAGTTTTATTAAAATTATGAGATCTAATTTAAAAATAAAGATTATTTATTATCAAAATTTTGGAAATTCGAATTTGGAATGATTTTTTGAATATATTTAAATGCCTTACAGGGAAAATAATTTGTGGATTTTTTGATGAGCGAGAAAAATTAAAGTTATCAACATTATAAGAGGGACAGCCAGTTAGTACTGATTTATAGAAAAACGTAATTAATCTTGTACTAATATAATTTTCAAAAGACAAGAAATTTACAATATACGCAGCTACATGATCCCTAAGTTTCAAATGGTAGACGTAACGTATAATTCTATTAAAAATTACCTTATATTTTCTTTGTACACAACTGTTACAACTAGTGAAAATTTCAGCAGAGTATAATATATGTGGCAATGACAAAATTTTAGCTATACGTCTTCTTACTGAACATGGCAAATAAATGTTAATTGAATATAATTTTTTTAGTATAAAAGAAGCCCGAGAAGACAAAAAATTTATATGTGGCGAAAAATTTTTTGAATAACTAAAAAAAGGCATAAACATTTCATCTTATTCACAAATTGTGCAGAGGCAGAACCAATTTTAATATCTAAAGCTCGTGTATCAAATCCAAAACCCATTATTTTTATTTTTGCAGTGTTCACACGAAATCCATTATCACATGCCCAAGACACAACCTTTTCCAGCATAAAATTAATGCCCTCTTTCAAAACACCTATAAACTCAACATCGGCATAGCAAACGGATTGCATATCATCAGCGTATACAAAAGGTTGGCGAGAAACACCTCTAACAGCCTCTAAAATATCATTTACATATGCTTTAATTAACAATGGTTCAATTACGGAACCTTGTGGTTCACCACTTAGTAAACATCGCATTTGTGAACAAGATGATACTGATAAAACAAATTTATATCTTTCGTTTAGATATGACCTAATTAAACCACATGCCGGACGGGAAAAATTAAACTCCTAACATAGTTTTTGCAATAACTTGGAATGTATTACACTATCAAAAGCTTTAGAGAAATCTACCGAGATTAAGACTACATTCTTACGACTATCTAAAAGTTGCCTAATAGAATGTTAATGATAGTAAAAGGGAGGTTGTACTATCAACCCTCCGGAAGCCGGATTGGGAGGAGCTTATCAGCGATTCACGCTCGAAATATTCTATCATTTGGTTTTTTTTAATATGCTCCATCACTTTCGAAAGCACAGGGAGTACCGAAATGGGACGTAGATTATCTAATTCACAAGACTGTCCTTCCTTTGTAATATGTATAACCTTTGCTTTTTTCCAGCTGTCTGGAAATTTAGAAGTCGTATTTATGCTATTCATAAGGTAAAGCAAATGACGAGAAACGAATGGAAAAACAATCTTCAAAAATCGTAATGATAAGGCATTATATCCAACTGTATTAGATTTTATTCTAAATAGCACCTTTTCTAGTGTCAATATGTCAATAGATGAAAAAGAGAAACCATTTTGAACAATATCTGTAGGTTTAACAAAACTACTTAGGTCATTTGTTTGACAAGATACAAAATAATTAATTATTTCTTCAGGATCAGGTAGATCAAGAGTTTCCGTTGTATTCAAGCAACCATTATTTTTAAAAAACTCCAAAATCGACCTGTATCACAATTTTGAAAATAATTGCTGTGTGCACGCTTTCTTAACTTCCGTATAATTCTCTTTACTTTATTTCTGGCGAAACAATATATTAACCAATTATCTGGTGTCCTACATTGGAGATAATATTTGTATGCCAAATCTCTCAGCGACACGAAAGGAAATTTCAGGGTCTTTAAACCAATTATTTCTTTTCTATCGAAATTTTCGACGAACTATTGGGACCAAACCGTATAAGTTTCTTACATTTAACATGAGAGCTTCAAGTTGTAAATTAGTCTCGTTAGCCAAATACATGTCACTGAAATCGCAGTCCAGAGCAACAGCTTCTGACTCTTCCATACGTATTGCCTTATAATCTGGGTATGTAACAAAATGCTGATTATCAGGACTAGGAAAGTTCACAGCAATAAAAATGAAGGAATGCCAGGACACACCAGGACACTGCATCTGACCAGAGGATTTTAAGAATTTGTGTTGCTCAAAAGGAAAAAACCTATCAAAGAAGTTGTATCGCAACCCGCATGGTAATGCGTTAGCAAACCATTGTGATGGTAAGTGAGATCCAATCGCTGGCACATAAAACGAAACGCACACAGGTCTCCAGTCGGAAGGCAGCACACACCAACCAGCAGTTTCGTTTCTAAAAAACTAAGTTCTATAAATAAGGCTTCAAAACTTTCACAACTCCTGAAACAAAAACTTTTTTATATTTAAGATATTTTGAAATAAATAGCGCAACGCCTCCACTACTTCTCCCATCTGACTTATCGTTTCTACATATGTTATAACCAGGTGTGTTCAAAGACTGAGATAGCATAAAAGGCCTTAACCACGTCTCAGTAAAGCCAACAATATCCCAGTGGTTACCCTCTAGAATCTTTCGTATTTCATCAACCTTCGAAGAATTATTAGACATACAAAAGCTTGTTATATTCCAGTGCGCAATTTTTAAGGAATCTCTATAGCTGCTTAATTTACTTCTTATGATTTTATTATCACTACAAATAGGGCCCAAATTTAAAGCATTTATTACGATTCGTTTTCAAATTTCTGGCAGAAAGATTTAACAATTGTTGATTCTATCAAGAAAAGTAAGTAAGGTGGAAAACAACAATCGCTGTGAATTGAAATGCTCTACAGGAATTGGTTAAAAATTATTTAATTAATAGTTTTATCTTCGGATAATATAACTCCAAAACAATTTTAAAATCAGACAAAAAAATCTTATTACAGAATTTATTGTAAATTATTTAAAGAGGCGAACAAAAACTAAAAAAAAAATAGATACATACATGTCAGATAAATAATTTGCACTACTTCTTTAATAGACCAGCATAAAGCATACAACATAAATAATTTAAACACCTCCTGAGAACAACCGATAATACTCAGAGTATAATACTACTAAATAAAAAATTACACATCCAGTAGGTAAACCGTATAGAAGTAAAACATTTTAAAATAATAATACATACATACAATCTTGTAAAAACAAAGGGTATCACCATCTTGGATTTTGTGTTATAGCTGAGCAAGAATTTCTATTTAGAATAATAAGGCATCATCATAATTTAAAACTTTTTCAGCGCCATCTATCATTTCTACCCGAACTTTACCCAGCAAGAAATGCTTGACAGAAACTAATATTAACACAATCTGTACACTAACACATTTGCAACAATTTTGTATTGAACAGCGTTGCCGTTGTAGCGTTTTTGGTACTGAATTGGGATGATTTTTTTTTTAATAGACTAAATCTTATTTTTCGCTTGAGTTTATAGATAAAAATGCAGCAAACTATAAAATACGGCTTACAATATGTTTTGTAATTAAAATTGTGCCAAAGGTCAAACAAAACTTTTATTAAATTTGTTTTAAAAAGTTAGCCGGTTTTAAGAAATTTTTGTAAATTTTGAAAGAAAAAATAAGGAAGAGAAATTCTTGTCAGTTGCAAAGTTGTTTTCCCCAAACAATCAATCATATGCAAGAGTGAAACAACTGATATATGTTTTATTTCGTGACGTTAAGAAAATTATGCATATATCAAGTAATTATAAAAGTGGTATGGTGAATTATTAAAAGCAAAAATTAAAGAAAAAGTATATAAAAAACAAAGAATTTAATATAAATTTAAATAAATTCACTAGTTCAATGTGGAATTAGAAAGGAAAGTTGCATTTGGGATTGCAAGCAGTTGAAGTGCAGAGATTGTGTCGAACGAAACCCAAAACTTCACAGGCATGTTGCGGGTATTTAAAACCGCCACAGCCTTTAAAGAGTTAGATTCGAGTTGGAAAAATTGTAAGTTGTTTTTTAATGAGTAAAACTTTTCTTTATTTGCTTAATTTTATGTATTTCTAAATTTTCAGTCAACAACAGTATTTGGTAGAAAACCTCAAGATGTGTGCCCCAACATCACTGTCGTCCAAAAGTGATCGAAAATACAAAGGTTATTTATAACGTTTAAAAAATTATATTAGTTTAAAATATTTTTCCATTTAAGGCATCCCTTCCCTTTCAAGATTAGGTCCAGGGTCAGAAGGAAATCTAAACCCGACTTAGAAAACTTGAGGAAAGCATGTGAGTATAAAATTATTAATTTTAAATTTTAAGAAGTTTTGAAATTCGTATTGCCTAAAAATTTTGATGAAGTGCAAGGTGGTCATCAAAAAGGTTGAGAAATCCGTCTGTCGGCTGGCTGGGGAGACTTACGACTCAAAACTTGATGAAGTCGTCAGCATGCTCCCTTTGCAGAACCTTCTAGCCGTGGAAGAGTTGGATAGGAAGTTGGAGGAGTCGAAAGGTTTCACTGAAGCAATGGTAAAGAACTTAAGTTCATGCTTAAAGTATTTTAATAGTATTACATTTATATTTTTTTAGACATCACATTTACATATGATTAAGGGGACATCGCAGGATGTCAGCACTGTGAAGCGCTCAATTTTTACAGACCACCTACTAGAAATATATAATTGGGATGCAAGATGGGATAAGCAAGCCCTCTGAAGGCTCCATTTGGTTAATTACTCCCTGTGAGGTATGTACTACAGATTATTCAATCAAAGAGTTATTTGTTTATTGCGTACTAAATTATTTATACATAAATGTATATGTATCTTCTTTTACTTTAAGGTGTTTTCCAACAGCAAGGAACGTTTGATTTTGAAAAAAGTGTGAAGAAGTCAGTAGAGCGAAGCCACCACAGACTACAAGAAAAAAAAAGGATAGAAATTAAGTATTTTATTATAAATGAGGTCATTTTTTATAAAAAATAATTATTTAGATATTAAAAAAGTTACGTTATATATTTGAAATATTAAATTTTATTTTATTAAAAAGTTCGATTTTTCAATTGAGGGTATATCCATCATTTGTGACGGATATATCCATCACGTGTGACCTGTCAACTGTGACTGGTATATCCATCCAGTGTGATGTAAATTTCTTTCATCGCTAAATAGTAAACTGCTGTAGAGTGAGCAGTGCAGATATATGTATCTCACAATGGAAAGAATTCATTAGTTAGAGAGAAATGCAAAATCACAGAATATGATAGAAAATTTTTTCTACGCATCGATGGCTATTTCCATCATCAGTGATTGTCATTTGATGGATCAAATGATGGTCACTGTTCTTGTAGAGTAAAAATATCATAATTCAAATGTTCATATTTAATAATTTTTTGTTTCAGCTTTAATTCTTTGTAAATGGCAACTAGTTTTCTTACAGACGGCGTCAAGTGATCATTTAAATATATCCCTGACGCAATGTTGTTCTCCAGAATATCTTTTAGCTTAATATTGCAATGTTTATGGTAGTTTATCATCACTTGATCACGTAATTAAACAGAATTGAATTTAATTAGGACAGTTTTATCTCCACTAAAGGAAGTGCAATGTTGAATGCCTGTGTTGGTTATGCTAACACCGCAAATAACTCCAACTTTAATTGCGATTTCTCTTAGGTTTTTATTGATTTTGGTAATCCTTTTATAATTATGTTTTACCTGTTGAGACGTCCTTGTTCGATATTGATTTGCTTTTCTAATTCATTTAATTTATCCGCATTTATTGATTAAACATGTTTAATCATATTACAACAGTTGTTTACATCCGATTTAATTTCATTAATTCGCAATTTATTTTCGCAACACCTCTTAGCATATTTCATCCACTAATAACTTGTTGACATTAACAGCATCATCCAACTTCTTTTGAAAATCAACTTTAATTTCTTGTAGTTTAACTTCCAAATCTTTCTCTAGCGACGCAGTCAATGCAGCAAATCCTTTTCTTAGTTCATCTTGAATATTAAAACATTTAGGCGAACATGGGTAACTTGTACAAATAAATTTAACAACTTTGTGTTTTGCGATAAACTCAAAATCATCGGACGTTACTCCTGCACAGTTTATATGAAAAAATAACCCACAGCAAGCACAACCCATGGATTTATTTAATTTTGTGACGTTTTTTGTGCAAATCGAACATTTATAAATTGTCTGTTGAGGTGCCATTCTTTGGTTTTATTAAATTGTCATTAATAAAACAAAACTTAAGCTGCACTTTGTATTCTTGCCCCGCAAATAAACACACAAGACACAAAAGTAAGCGCCAATATACGTATGTAAAACAAACAAAAAGCGGCAAATGCAAAGCACCAACAAAAATACAGCAGCAATTTAGTGTGTTTAACAACTTGTTTGTATTGTTATATTCTTATTTTATTTTTATAAAATATGTATGTATGCATTTATCAATATCTTTTTATTATTTCAAACCCCAATTAACTTTTTTAATAATTATCCCAAACAATTTTTCTTAACTAGAAATTTTTTTTACTCTTGCATGACGGTGATGCCAAGTCTATCCCAAGTCTGTATTTCATTTTACTTTGCTAACAAAATTATTGTTTATAAACAATTTATTTGTATGTTAACCGATTTGACTTGAATTTTAAACAAATGTCGTCAACTAATATGAAAAACCATGTAACTAACAAAAAATTCATAATTTGGTTTTCTATTGAATTTCATGCTTTAAACAAAAATGTATCTCCCTGAATTAAAAAAAAGCAATTTTGAATATTAGTTAATCACACGTTTTTTTTATTTAAGCTTACTATATACTCTTGAGTTTTAAATATATACCAATTTTAATATGTAAGAAATTAAAAAATATTTCTGTATTAAATAGACTCTTTTGTCATTCAGTTCAAAATATTAAAATAATGACATAGTATATTATGTATACGATAACAATAAATTAAAAAGTTCTTTTAATAAAGATGCGTATTTTAATTGTATCTTTTTGGGGACATATTTAGCGATTTTCATTTAGAAATTAGGGTTTTTGGAGACATCATGAGTCAAATTGGGGATAAGAGCCAGAATTTTTCTGGCAACACTGTTATTAACAATAACCAACAATTAGTAGAAAAAAAATAAGGATTTATTTATGTTTGTTGCAGTAAAAGAAAAATTGGCTGCTTTTTTCAACTAAGTTAAGGTTTGACAATAGGAAATAGTCCATTAGTTACGTTCTATTTAAACAGATTGTAAAATGTGTAGGTAGGCTGTTTTGTACAATATTTAACCCAATGCTACGGCATAAAGATCTCATCCTAGCATTATCTTTGAATAAGTCAATACTAAAACCTCCCATCCAAATACCGTTTTCATATCTTACGCTATTCTTCGGAATTAATTTCTCACAACTGGTAATAACTTCGTACAGCATATAAATAAATCCAACTTATATCTTTGTACCACGCATTACATTTATATCTATCAAAATAACCTCCTTCACACCCTCCTCCATTACTTTAGTAACAACCTTTCACTTATACTTTTTACTAACAAATTTACATGCACCACATCCTCTCCTAAATGGTCTGTCACTCCTTTATAAGCGAAAGCCATCTAAAGAAATTGAATTATCAAATATATTATGTGAGAGCCAAGACACCGATACAACAACTAAATTAAAGACGCTATATTCAAAAAGGCTTCTTATTTCATATAATTTAGTCGAACTGCATCTTGATGATATGGTTTTAGAATTAGAATGTGCAATGTTAACGTTGGGTCACTTTAAACTTAGAGCTAATATCTTATCATTAGTGATGATGGTTCCTGTATTATCATTCATAATTGATATACAAATAAACTAGCCATTGTAAGGAGATAAAATTTTATTCTATTAATTGACATAAAACTAATGTAAAAATGTAAAACCTTGAATTTATATATATAATAATAATAATAATAATAATGATAATAATAATAATAATAATAATAATAATAATAATAATAATAATAATAATAATAACGTTTTTTTTGTGCCCGTTTAAACCATTTTCAGGCAAATTTAATGTTAATTTTTGCAAGTTTTCTTACATATTTTTGAAACTTGTTGAAAAACAAATTGCATTAGAAGAACTAAAAAAAAAATATTGGCACAAGAATTGTTTTGAACTGCACTGATTTAACATGTAAATTATTATTTACAAAACTGAATGAAATTGAAAAACCTAGGGAGTGATGTGTTTTTTCTTGTAGGTCTTGTCGAGTTAAAGAAGAATCCAATAGTGAAATATGCCGGACACCTTCAAGATCCGGTTTTACCTTTGTAACTTCGTTGCTAATGGTTCGAAAGAAGAAACTGAAACCTTTCGAATGATATATAATTTATCTAAGAAAATTTGAGAAATTTGGGTACTATTGTTGAGCAAACAAAAATTTTGTAGATTTTTCAAAAAATTTTCAACTTTGGTGACGTTTTTATACATTATTTTATTAAGAAACTATAAAACTATTGCATTTATTCAAAAAGTACGTTTATTTACGATTACAATGCATATTTGGGGTTAAAAATAGATAAGCAATTAGCTGAGTTATCCGGTCCCAGGTTTTTTGGACTGTCGCACCGTGTTATCTTATGTAATATGAATAAATAACAAACCATGTACGTACGTAAGCTGTATATATAAATATAAATGAATGAATAGTATTGATTCTAGATATATGTATATACTTTAGAAAATTTTCATAAATATGTATGAACACATTGTTTTTTAATGTATGGAAAAAGTTGCAGTTTAAGAAATATTCACATATGCGCTCTTAAAATCAGTTTTGTCCTTTTGTTTTGGTGCTTGCTTTATTTTAAGCTTAAAAGTACTATTTATAATTTCAATTATTTAAGTTATGTTTTAATCGTATAAACAATACTCTTTCAATAATTATAATGAAATGAATAAATGAAACTGAAATTATATTGAAACACTAATAATGGTTATAAATTAAAATATATTACAGCAGTTAAAACATGTTATTTTAAAAATAAAAAAGCAACATGAATTTAAAAAGTAGTATTACGAAGTTTTGTATTGTTGAATACTTTTACTAAGCCGGGATGGGAAAATATGTTTTTACCTCGGGAATTTGTTTATTCTTGAACTGGAACTTTGTAATATTTTTCCCATATTTGAGCTTTCTGTACAAATATTGTAATTTCGCCATCGTTGTCAAAATGTCATTAATATATACTCTTTATTCGATTTCTCCAAAAACATTATATATTTAACATAATAGGAGATTTGGATTTTCAAAATATTTTTTTTATTAACTCATCACATTTTATGATTGTGTTAAACATGACAAGTGCAACTTTTTTAACTTCGTGTCGAAGTGCAGGAATTGACGTCATACGGTTGTATAGTTAAGCCTAATACCTGGGCTATCTTATCTATGGTTTCGTATAAGTCATCATCTGTAAGTTTTTGTTCAAGTCTCCTTATCTGTTTTTGCAAAAAATCATTTTCCTTCTAGAGCTTGTCGACTTTTAAGTAAGTTGTGGTTTTAAAATTGTCTACTCTGGATATGCATTTTTTGAAATCGTTTTTTATTGAATTTAGTTCAGCCATGATATTGTTCGAAAGTGAGTTTGAAATTTATTGCGATTTTATTTCCATGTTTTCTAATTTTGTGTTAAAATGTGCCGTTATGGCTTTAGATCCATCACGATTGTCTTCAGGTAGTAACTGTGTACATTGAGCACATCTAAAGATGAGGATGATGTGGAGCACTATCTTTGTACATTTTGTATGGTATTTTTTACCACTTACAGCACATACAATATATCTTGGAGTACAATTTTGTCCACGCATTCCTTTTCTGGGATCTTTTTGTTTCTGTTTTTGTTTAGCTGTGTCTGCATAATATGGGACTTCAATTGATTAATCTTTCTGATTACCAGAGCTTTCGGTTTCTACATGAAAGTTCCGTTTATTAGCAGGACCTTGGTTAAATTGCCTTGTTTGTATCGATGAATCTATGTCAATTGGTACTGGAACTTGGACGTCAGGCAAATTGTTGGGTGAACTAAAATTATTGAAATGTCTGTCCTGGGTTTGAAATGGTAAATTGTACCTTGGTTTGGGTTGCCTCTATTGGAAATTATAACGATAATTCGGGCTAAAGTTTGCGAAATTACGAGTGGTCTTATTCAGGGAATATTACCGATGTGTGCCAGTTCGGGATAGAATTTTTTTGGGGCCGTTTATTCTATCCTCTCACTATTATTGGAGTATCGAGCATGTGCATGTTTCATGTGGAGCGAAATATTACCTTATTTGAGATAAATATGTAAAGCTTGTGGTAGCGAAGTCGGTTCGCGTACGCTTAGCAAGCGTGGAAGATCACCATTCAGACCGCTCACGAAGGTGTCCAGGGCCTTCTCCCTGTAAGTGTTTGTTAAAGCTCGTAGACAGGATTCATCCAATTCTAAACAAGCAACTTTATCTAAAATAATGGATAGATGCTGATAATCCGTGTGATAAAATTCTATAATGGTCTTTTTTTTCTGGCATAAAATAGTCATTTGGTACTCAAAGATACTGATGTCCATTCTGTCGGAATAATAAAGCATTAAACACTTCTTTATTCTTCCCCAGTCAAGGGGTTTCCTATAAGATTTTAATGCCATATCAGCATCTCCAATTATTTTTGTTCGAATAGTATGAAGGATCGCATAATAGCGTCCTGTGCCTATCAATGAACTGTATAGAACCGGCAACTTTTCTAGCTCTTACAATCTTAATGTTAACGTTCCTACGGAAACATCCTGTCCTTCTTCTAATAAATTTTCAGGAGAATTGCTCAAAACTTCACCTATTAATTGTCTAATTTGGGTTCGTTGCAAATCTGTTAGACCTATTTAATTTCCTGTTCTAGGCGCGTTATTCGATAGACTCAATGTTTGTCGTAGTCTTTCTCTCATCTGTTCTACGCTCTCGTCTCGTATACTTTCTGTATTTGATTTTATTTTTTAACAATTGAACAATCTTAAATTGTTAATTACCAAAAGAACATTTTCCAAAATGAGTACTTTTGTTTGGTTGTACCGTTTCACAAATTTTAATATTTTTTGTATTTTTGTCAATTCTCTTTTCTTATTTAAACAATTAAATATTTTTTTGATTATTTTAATTCCAGTTACTTTGATAATTCTTACAATTCCATGATATATTTTACTTAAACAATTTCAATTTATTTTATTTTGCCATATTTCATAAAAAAATTTTTTTATTACTATTAAAAATTTTACTTTCTGATTTTCAATAAACTTTTATTTTTACATTTTTAATTTTTTATTTCTTTAAAAAATTTTCCCACTTAGTTTTTTACTGTTTATTTTAACATTTGCTTATATTTTAAGGACACATTCGTATTTTCTAATTTATAATTATTTTTCAATGAACTTTCGAAAAATAAATTTCTACTTCCTTTTTTTTGAGTTGCTGCATTGTTCCACCTGATATGGAAAAATTAGAGGCAGGCATGGTGTTTTATCTGCTGCCTTGAAGGACATGGACGGATCTTGCTGATTTTCAGTAGCCAAATTTTCAAAACTATGTCTGATCGATTGGCGTATTATATTTTCTCTAACTTATCTAGTGCCTTCTCAAATTTTATTCCAACACTAACACGAAAGGATCGACCGACATCGCTCAATCGACTTCGCTTTGCATAAGGACTTAGAATATACATATACTTTATAAGGTAGGAATGTATATTGCAGATATTACAAACAGAATGACAAACTTAGGTATACCGTCTTTCCACTTTTTGTGGTGAAAGGTATAAAAACATATTTTTTATGTATTAAGATTAGTTGTTTCGTAAATGCAGTGATCTTTAAAAGTATCCATTTACCGTAAGTATTCATCCCTGCGTTAACACCTAGAGCTTGTTTCTGTTCATAAAAGGCGCATTGACAAGTATATACTACTCTAATATGAAACATACCTCCATAGTAAATTATCTGCCATGGCTTCACACACAAAATAATTTACATTTTATCCAGGAGGTCTATATTGCCCTTTTTAATTTTTAATTGACTTTATACTACTAGAATTATTATTATTTTTTTTTGCATGTACGCATGTTCGATGATGGGCTTGAACTCATGAACTTAAGGCCAGGATTCACTATCACACAATCGTACAGTTTAATCACACACAGTCTTAAATCAGCTTTCGTTGATTGATCGAATCCACAGTGACTACTAAAAAACAAATATTAATAAACTATTACTTAATTTTATTAAAGTTACCTACATCCTGCCATTTATAAAATTTATTTGATAGTGATAAAAAGCAATTCAGAAACATTTATAAATTACCATTTAAGTAAGTGTAATTTTAACGCTTTCTTCTTTTTATTTACTTTAAAACCATTTATTTAAAATGCGCTTAACGCCTTTTTGTTTTTAAAGAAGTTCGATTGTCTACACTGTTCAGTGTTTTATGTTATTTATTATTGATATAAATTTAAGAACTAATGGCAACCCTACGAGAAAATTAAAACACGGTTTGGGTTTAATCGCCACATTAAGTTTTTCTTTGAATGTTCGTAATAACCCAAGATCGCAGGGAAGAAAGAATTGTGTAAGTAAAGTAACTTTAAATTTTTATAAATATGAATTATTAACGTATTTTTGTTTAGATAATAAAACTCTATGTAAATTTTCCTCATTATATGCTTTAAATGAAAATAAAGCATTCGAGTAAAAAAATTGGTGTTTTTATTATATTTCTTCCTAAACTTAAAGTTACTGCCGTAACTTATAGCCGCCTTCATAACAAATTTTTTATTATACAATTATCATATTGTATGCCGTTTTTTTGAAAGTCTAATTTATAAACCATTTTGATGCCGCGCCGAAGCGAAGGACTGAGCAAAATGTCAACGCAAGAGGAAGGCGCAAACAAAATGTTCGACGATGACAAAGCCGACCAGTCACAAAGTAAAAGTGACCATGAAAAAACAGTCGAGCAACATGATGACGTTGCAGAATTAAAGGAAGACATAAAAACATTAAAAATGTCCGTTGAAATGCTGATCAAAAATTATGCCACACCGCCACAAAATAAAAAAGAATTAATTTGCCGCCATTCACACTACAGACAGCCACACCACCCTTAACCGCACTGCCATTCACAATGCCTCTAACCACATTAAAACCACCAGTACCACAGATAAATATGCCAAGTAGTTATTTTGATCTTAATTATATGCCACAGATAACACCAACCACAAATATGCCGTATAATCAGCCTCAATATACTCAGTCTCAATAAGGAACTTTTGTGCAGTCCCAAACAACAACCTAATTTCAAAGCAACAGCTCAAGCGCTACCACAACCAAGTAATAATTTTAGATGTATAGATGAACCGCAACAACCTCTCCGCATATTGTACGATCTGCCTGAGTTTAACGGAACGCCCGAAATGAAAATTTATTCCGTCTACGAAAGGCCTTAAAAGGACATGCAAAAGCCAAAGTAGAAGCTTACCTGATACATCCAGAAAGTGTTGACCAAGTTATGAGCACTTTAGAGTTTCATTACGGCCGCCCACACATGATTCGTAGTCAGATTGCCAAAAAAAAACAGTTCCTGCCGTTTCAGGGAGGAAACTTGCTGAAATTGTTAATTTTGCCACTATGGTCGCAAAACTCACCGTGTTTTTAGAAAATGCAGGAGCAATAGCACATTTGTCTAATCCGACCCTTATCGATGAGCTAGTAAGTAAGTTACCTCTTACAAAGCGTGAGGAATGGATTAAGTATTCATTAACCAATCTGAGTAAATATCCAACAGTACGCCAATTTATTGAGTGGCTGCAAAACGTCGCCATGTACATATTACTTGCAACCGAAAATGATGACAACCATGAAGACTCTACAAAAATTACGGGAGTAAAATATATGTAAGCCTACGTTTGCTACAACAATTGATGATCGCAAGCAAACAAAATGCTGTATGTGCAACAGCAACCATTTTCTTACCCAATGTATAAAATTTAGAAACAGCTTAACTTACCAAAGATGGAAATTGGTGAAGGACAACTGTTTATGTTTTTGCCGTCTAGCCACTGGTCACAACACTTCTCAATGTAATAAACGCCGCCTTTGTGGAATTTCTAGTTGTTCAAGATTTCATAATCGTCTTCTTCACGAGAATAAAAAAGTAAACAAACCAATGCAGTCAGTGACGGCACTTTTGTGTGTGATGATAGTGAAGGTACAAAAAATTTAGTTTTTCAAAATAAAAACGAAAGTGCGTCTGTTAAAACAATTGTTGATAATTGTATTGGCAAAAGAACCTTATTTAAATATTTGCCAGTACGTTTAAGAGGACCAAAGGAAAGTATTGACATTGTGGCTTCTATTGATGATGGGTCAAAAGTATCATCACACTGTGAAACACCAAAATTATTCAGGGGTTCTCATATACCAATTTTGTTTTGTTGGAGTCCAAGGAAAACGAAAATACCTTTGGTCACTTCGAAAAGTGGTTTTATAACGGTAAATGTAGAGAAAAACGCGTATTCTTATATTTTCAGATTTAAACAGGCATAACTTCTTCGTTTTACAACAGATTTCTATTATTTTTTCAATTTTTAGAAGATGTGAGTATTATCTTTTAAACAAGATATATATTTTTAAAATCGATTGACAAATGACTAAGTTACAGTGATTGAAATGTGAAAAAAAAGCGCATAAAAAAACAAATTTTTTTCACCGGGCTCTAGGCTGCTTATGAGATATCAAACAATATATTCTTTATATTATAATGAGAAAGGATAACTAATTAGCTTTCAGAAATGGGTAACAACAATAAAACAAATTCTAATTAACCCATTAATGTCCATTGTACCTGTTTGAGTACAGAAAGGGGAGTGTTTAAGAAACTGTATTTCATACAGTAAAAATAGCATACTAATTAAGCCATTTTACCTGTTTAGGTCCGACTTAAAAAACACACATTCCAAACTTTTCTTTTTTTATGACTTACAAAAACTGTTAATTTTTTAACTAATCGGTTCAGCAGGTAAAGACCAATACTGCCTACAATAGTACCAAAAATTTGGTATAAAAGACTGCGGTTGCGAAAATGGCACAGTTTAATTTTTGTAAGTGAACAATAACCATCGGAGTGATTTTGGTGCAAATATACTTAATAAGTGAACTAATACAAAGTGTTATTATTAAAGTTTACATAAAAATGTGTAGTAAAAGGAAAAACTTTTGTCCTGTATGTGGATTGTTTGTGGATAAACGACATAAAATAGATGTGTCGATAAAAAGGCATATTATTCCCCTTTATGAAGAATATTTTAACCGTCCCTTAGACCAGGGAAAATGGTATATACCATCGGTTTGTTGTTCGTCTTGTTACGCAACACTAAGATCCTGAAAAAATTGTCCAGATGGCTCTTTTATAATTTTATAATTGCTATTTCTGTTTAACAAAAACAAGAGGGTATTATTTTAAAATAAGACAACATATGAAATACGCAAATGTTGATAGTGTAATTAAGACTGTATCGCGTCAGAAAAACGACGTTGTTCCAGAAAGAATATCACCAGATTTAATTTAGTTTAAGTCATCTCCAAGCCATGTTTTAAGCCCCCAATCAGAATATGCTCCTTCCGAAAGGGAATTTAAAAGCCAACACTTTATGTCCCAAGGCGAATTCCATAATCTAGTTCGGGATTTAGAATTGTCGAAAAAACAAACCGAACTTTTCAAGACTTAAACAGCGGAACTATTTGCAAGAAAATGTTAACATTACATTTCGCAGGACCGAGGAAACCAGTTTGTTTGGATCACTATTCAACGAAAGCAATGAAACTAGTGATTTGGCTTACTGCAGTGATGTGAATAAATTGTTTGAACAACTTGGATATAGTCATGTTCCTCAAGATTGGAAATTATATATTGATGGTTCAACAAAAAGTAATATAATTACTTTTTATATAGTTCCTTTTATTTTACTTATGTATGTTTATCATCTATTTCAAGGTTTAAAGGCAGTGCTTTTGCATAACGATGGATCGCTCCCTTCAGTACCGTTGGCTTGAGCTACAAACATCAAAGAAACGTATGATAGTGTGTCTCTAATACTAAATGCCATAGGTTATACTACGCACAAGTGGCTAATTGTGGCTGATTTGAAAGTACTAACAATTTTGAATGGCTTGCAAGGTAATAACACAAAGTATCCCTGATATTTTTGTGAATGGGATAGCCGAGATTCTTCTAAGCATTATATACAGAGAGACTGGAAACCACGTACAACAGCTATTATTGGTGAAAAAAATAGTATTAATATCCCGTTAGTAAATCCAACAGACATTATTTTACCTCCGTTGCACATATAGTTGGGCTTAATAAAGCAATTCGTGAAAGCCCTTGATAAAAATGGACCTGCATTCAAATACCTTGAACAGATATTTCCCCGAATTACGAGCGGAAAATTAAAAGAAGGTAAAAAATATATTATGAACGCGTGTATAATAAAAACTAATTTGTGTGTAATCAACAGGTATCTTCATTGGCCCCAAAATACGAAAATTGGTAAAAGATAACAATTTCATACAACAAATGAATCTTGAAGAAAAAAATGCATGGAATGGTTTTGTCTTAGTTTGCGAAAATTTTCTGGGGAACACAAAAAGTGAAAATTATGAGCAGATAGTAAATAATATGCTTTCTGCCTACCATGCAATGAGTTGCAAAACGTCAATAAAACTACACTATCTACATGCTTATTTGAAAAGATTTCCATTAAATTTAGGACGGATGAGTGATGAGCAAGGTGAAAGATTTCACCAGGAAATATCTAACATTGAACAGCGTTATATAGGAAAAAATAAAATCAGCATACTTTCTAACTACTGCTGGTCTTTAAAGCGTGATACTGACAGCGAAGTTTATAAAAAGCAAAGAAATACATGTTATTTTTGAATCAAAAACCCAAAAGTTAAAACACAAAAAATTGCATAAGTCATCCATTTTTAACCGATTTTATTGTTATTACCCATTTCTGAAATCTAATTAATTTTTATTTCTCATAGTTATAAATAAATACATTGTTTGGTACCTCATAAGCAGCCTAGAACCCGGTGAAAAAACTTTTTTTTTTGATGCGTTTTTTTTTTATATTTCAACCACTGTTACTTAGCCATTTTTTACCTGTTTTTAAAAAGGTATATGCTGTTTGAAAGAGAATATTTACTTCTTTTAAAAATTAAAAAATAATAGAAATCCGTTGTATAAAAAAGAAGTTATGCTCATTTAAAACAGCAAATCTAAAAAAACGCGTTTTTCTCCACATTCACCGTTATAAAATCACTTTTCGATGTGACTTAAAAAAACCAAAACCTATTTTTATTTTCCATGGACTCCAGCAAAACAGAATTGGTGTATGAGAACCCCTGAATATATATTT
The DNA here is from genome assembly GCA_937654795.1 of Cistogaster globosa. Lineage (NCBI taxonomy): Eukaryota > Metazoa > Arthropoda > Insecta > Diptera > Tachinidae > Cistogaster > Cistogaster globosa. The sequence continues at coordinate 20,579,526 of OW569408.1, forward strand.
TTTTAACATTTGTATCATAGTGTTATTAAAAGAAGAATTTGCCAATAAAATAGGTTTAAAAGGGCCAAGAAATAGTTAATCGCCGGGATGGATAGGAGGTAAAAATTCAAATGAGATGTCAATGAATATAGAAATGGAAATAATGAACGACAAAAATTGAAGCTTTCATATAAAAAACGTCAGAACTACAGAACATTTAAAATTGCCGCTAAAAAGCTTAGATTTAAAATTTTTTAAGGAAAGATTTCCAATATTAAAAAATATAGATATTAATGAATATTGTGAAGTAACGCCTAAGTTGCTTATTGGTTTGCCTCATGTTAGATTGGTTCGCCCATACCAAGTCTTGAATTTAGATGACTGTTTTTTCGTTCATAAGACAGCCCTCGGAAATATATTATTTGGTTCGAATGAAGAAAGCTCAGAGCCCAATGTGTTTCTAACTGAAATAAATACCCTTGATGAGATAAAGCAACAAATATCTAATTAATTTTTAATAGAAGATTTTGGCATTAATGCAGTGTGTCTGAAGAGGATTTGAGAGCTGAAAAAATTTTAAATGACACCACCGTAAAAAGTGGACAACAATAAGAAACTGGGCTTCTCTGGAAAAAGGATAAGTATGAATTTAAGAAAACGTATCCATTGGCCTATAAACGTTTGCAGAGTGCAGAACACAAAATGAAAAAGGACCCAAAGCTGGAAAAATGGTATAAAAATAAGATTGGGGATTATGTTGAAAAGGGATACGCCAGGAAGCTATCGGCCCAAGAAGCAAATATCGAAACGGACCGCACATGGTATCTCCCACATTTTGTAATTTCTAATGTCAATAAAGGAAGTAAAAAACGTTTGGTCTTTGATGCAGATGCAACCGTTGATGGAGAATCGTTCAACTCACATTTACTTAAAGGTCCAGCAAAGTATCAGCCAAAGCCACTTCTGGCAATTTTATTTGGTTTCCGTCAACGAAAAATAGCTATTTGCGGAGATATTCGTGAAATGTTTCACCGTGTACGAATAAATGAAAACGATCAAACCGCGCAGCGATTCTTATGGCGCTCAAGTTCAGGCGATGATATTTGGGTCTGTGTCCTCGCCCGGCTCTGCTCAATACGTTAAAAACTTAAACGCCAAAATTTTTTTAAGAAAAAGATGCCAGAACTTACAAAGCAATAGTGGATTGTCATTACGTAGACGACTATGTCGATAGTTTCGATACAGTTGCCGAAGCTATTGCAGTAACAAAGAATGTAATAAACATTCATAGAAACGCTGGGTTCGAATAACGGGGGTTTATTTCGAATTCAAAAGCAATTTCTCAAGCACTTAAATATTCGGATCACGAAAATAAAGAACATTACTGAATCACTGACCGAAAGGGTTTTAGGTCTTTATTGGATGCCAAAAGACGATTAATTTAATTTTATTTTGAAATTCTCTAGAGTTCCAGAAGCAGTTATAAACGGCAGTCGAAGACCTACAAAAAGCGAAGTTCTTAGCCTAGTAATGTCAATTTTTGATCCGTTTGGACTTTTGGCGAATATTGTAATCAGGTCTAAGATTATTCTGCAAAAAAATTTGAATAACTAATACCGACTGGGACCAAACCATTCCCGACAAAATATATTTTAAGTAGCGCGACTGGTTTAAAGAGCTTCAAAATGCACGAAGTTAAAGATCCCCAGGTGCTATGGAAAAACATTTTCAGATCGGACTACTATCGTAGAGCTGCACATATTCCTAGACGCTAGCGAGATGGTTTTCGCCGCGGCTGGGTATTGGCGAATACTTTCAAAAGAGGGCAATGAAATAAAATTTGAAGCGGGGAAAGCCAAGTGTACCCCGATAAAACCTTTTCGATACCCAGTTTGGAGCTTCAAGCCGCAGTGCTAGGAGTAAGATTAAAAGACGCCATTGTCTCAAGCCATACAGTGGAGCTAAAAAGAACAATATTTTGGTCGGACTCGAAGACAGTTGTCAAATGGATTCAGTCGGACAGCCGTATTTACAAACAGTTTGTAGCACACCGGGTCGCTGAAATTTTGGAACACTCAGATGCAAAACAATGGAGATGCTTTCCAGGATCGCAAAACCCCGCTGATGACGCGACACGGCCGCTATATTTTTCAGGTAATATAAAAGATTCACGTTGGTTAAATGGGCCTTCATTTTTCACGACTGAAGAAAATTGGCCCAATCAAAGTGGTGAAGCCAATAAACGTGTATACGAATCTGAAGTACGATCGAAGTTTCTTTGCGTTATAGCACCAGTTCAGCCAATTATTCTTTACAAGAATTATTCCAAATACTAAAAACCTTTACGAGTTAAATGTTGGCTTTCTCGTGCTGTAAAAAAATTTAAATGTTTAGGTGCACACAGAAACAAATCTAGTCTGAAATTTGTACCATTTCTTACTGTTCATGAGATTAACCAGGCTGAGACATATTGGTGCAAAAAAGCTCAAAAGGAAAGTTTTGGAAAAGACTATAAGCTCTTAGAGTCCGGGCTGACGGACTAATACGAATTTCGGGGCGAATAAATAAGGCTACGTGCGTTGATGAATATACCAGAGAACCAATTATTCTGCCAAAAGATCACAGTATAACCAAACTTATAGTGAAACATTTTCATGAAAAATTTATTCATCAGAATCAGGAAGTCATATGTGCTGCAATAAGGACAAAATTTTGGATTCCCAGTTTAAGACAGCTAGTGAGAAGCGCCAAGGAAAATTGCCAGGTTTGCAAAAATAGAATCGCCGTTCCCAAAACACCATTGATGGGACAACTTCCAGCTGACCGTGTAACTCCTTTTGTGAGACCGTTTACATACACAGGCATTGATTATTTGGGGCCGTATACAGTGCTTATTGGCCGGAGGAGTGAAAAGAGATGGGTCGCACTCTTTACATATATGACAACCAGGGCAATCCACCTCGAGCTTGCCAGAGACTTGTCAACAGATACTGTGATTTTGTGTATTAAAAACTTTAAAAACAGAAAAGGCACTCCAGTCAGAATAAGAAGCGATAGAGGAACAAATTTTGTGGGAGCCAGCAAGGAGAATTTCATACGAATTGGAACACAGATGACCGAAGAATGCACACGAAGAGGTATTGAATGGGTGTTTAATACCCCAGCTGACCCTTCTGCAGGTGGCGCCTGGGAAAGGATGGCTCGCTCAATAAAAAAAGTATTGGCATTTACTTCAAAAGAAAAATCGCCGCAGTAGGTACATTAAGCAGTCTCCTTATCGAAGCGGAGAATTCAGTAAATTCCCGTCCTTTGACACACTTGCCTATAGACAGTGCTGATAGCGAGCCACTCACACCTAACCAATTCTTGCTAGGCTCGCCAAATATAGTTCAAACTCTGGCAGTAAATGAAAAGGTCTGTCTCCGCAAACAATGGCAGGTTCTCTAGCAACTAAAACAAGCGTTCTGGAGAAGATGGGTTCTGGCATGAGCTCGTAAAACCTTTGCAGGAGGGCGATATTGTGGTTATATGTGATGAGGCTGAAGAAATAGGAAAGTGGAAACGTGGTGTGGTGGAAGAGATCTTTACCGCCAGGGATGGGCAAGTTCATTCGGCGGTGGTTAGGACTGCAGTCCGCAAGTTTAGGCGCCCAGCATCTAAATTAGCAGTTCTCGATGTAGTGAGTCTCCCTGATCGACTCACGGGCGGTAGAATGTAATGAAATAAATTCGTTCATTAGTCACATTTAATTTTAACGCTTTCTTCTTTTTATTTACTTTAAAACCATTTATTTTAAATGCGCCTAACGCCTTTTTGTTTTTTTTTTAAGAAGTTCGATTGTCTACACTGTTCAGTGTTTTATGTAATTTATTATTAATATTAACTTAAGAACTAATGGCAACCCTACGAGAAAATTAAAACACGATTTGGGTTTAATCGCCATTTTAATTTTTTTCTTTGAATGTTCGTAATAACTCAAGATCGCAAGGAAGAAAGAATTGTGTAAGTAAAGTAACTTTAAATTTTTATAAATATGAATTATTAACGTATTTTTGTTTAGATAATAAAACTCTATGTAAATTTTCCTCATTACGAGGGCTGCTATATATATTTCTGGCCTGGCAACACTGAGTGCTGCCAAGTACAATCTGACATTTCCATTGGAAAGTTTGTCATTTTTATGCATAATCGTACTCAAAACGTTTTGACGTACGACCATTATTTGTGTTGTTTACAGTGAGTTGAAAAAATTAATATAGAAAAAAATGGAATTAACTTGTGAACATTTTCGTGCCATCATTTTTCACAACTTTCGACGTGGATTATCACGACAAGAGAGCATTGATGAACTTAAATCTTTGTATGGCGATGAAGCACCATCCTATAGCACTGTGAAAAATTGGTATAATGAATTTAATCGTGGCCGAAGCTCGCTCAAAGACGAATTCCGTGAAGGTCGTCCAAAAACGGCTGTTGTGCCAGAGAACATTGATGCCGTGCGTGAACTCATAATGCAAGATCGACATGCGACATACCGAGAGATAGAGACATCCTTGGACATTTCTTCCACCAGCATACATTCGCTACTGCATGAACACCTGGCCGTAAAAAAGGTTTGTTCTCGTTGGATCCGCACAATTTGATAGTCGCTCAAAAAAAAGGCTAGTGTCGATTGGTGCAAAGAAATGTTGCAAAAATACGATTGCGGTGCTTCAAAAGACGCTTATAAGATCGTCACAGGTGACGAATCATCGATCTATGCGTATGAGCCCGAAACGAAACAACAATCGACCGTGTGGGTCTTCAAAGACGAGCAAAATCCAACGAAAGTTGTTCGTGGAAGAAGCACTTCGAAGCAAATAGTCGCCTGTTTCTTCGGCAAAACTGGTCATGTGGCAACTGTTCCGCTTTAGCAAGTGTTCAAAAATCATGTTTTAGAGGTGTCTCAATCGGAGTGGAAAAAGTTCTTCGACAACTGGCTTGAGCGCATGCAAAAGTGTATAAATCATGCTGGAGAATACTTTGAAAAACAATAAAACCGTTTTTGATTATAAATATTCGCATTTTCACTATTAGGCCAAAAATATATAGAGCAGCCCTCGTATATGCTTTAAATGAAAATAAAGCATTCGAGTAAAAAAATTGGTGTTTTTATTATAATTCTTCCTGACCTTAAAGTTACTGCCGTAACTTATAGCCGCCTTCATAACATTAAGAGAAGTGAAAAGGTTAAATATAAAAACAAAAAAGTTTTTAGAAAAAAAGGTCAGTTCTATAAATCTGTTCATTGAATTAAAAGAAGTGACAATGAATAAACCACCAGATCTGGTTGTTTATGCTAAAACACCAATAACATTAAACAAAACAAAAAAGATGAGTATAATGTCCACTGGAGAAAAGTACCTGTTAATGCCGCGAATAAATAGCGAGGATTCTCTAAAAAACGTCTCTCCGTTCTTAATTAAGAAAATTGTTGATAATGTAGCTAGTGGTGAAGTTAATATTTGTAAAAAGCTTTTAAACGGTACTATTTTTATACATACCAAGATCTTTACTCAAGCAAGCAACTTGATTCAACTAACTGCCCTCTCAACACGCATTGAAGCTACACTCAAAGAACACCCTAATCTTAACTACGCGAGAGGTGTTATCTATACAAACGACATCGATGAAGAGGAAATACTATCTGAACTGAAGTCCCAAAAAGTTGCTGCTGTTAAACAAATGCAGAAAAAGGTGAACGAATCCCTGCAAGAAATAGGTTTAACTATTATCACTTTTGCTTTAACTACCTCGCCAATAGAACTATATGTAGGTTATGAAAGAATCAGGATCCGACCCTTTATTCCACTAACAGTAAGATGTAACAAATGTTTCCAATATGGACATGTTTCAAAAATTTGTAAAAATTATTAGATTCGCTACAATTGCTCACAAGCCTACCATTTAGATGCTGAACCAAACGAGAAATGTACTTTCCAAATGTATCAACTGCAAAATTTAAAAAATCAATGACTGCAACCATGCTTCAGTAAATAGGGCTGCCCTATATTTATTAAAGAAAAACGAAATACAGGCTATAATTCATCAAAAAAAAAAAAAAAAACTCACCTAACAAAAATATAATCTTACTTCCAAAAAACACTTCAAAGAGAACAAGATCCCAAGCAAATAAACAACTAGAAGAGCTCTTTGAATCAAAACGCACAAAGATATAATCATCAACATTACTCTGTTATGTTTTCTCTTACAAATTATCAAATGTTGTCTTTTACCTTTATCTATTTTACAACAATTTTTATTGTAATATTTTTTCCTTTCTCCATCTGTTTATAGAATTTTTAACCCATTTAGACCCAAAAGAAAACCATCAGTGTTAAAATATATTTTTTGTTTTGTTTTATTATTAAATTCAATATAAGCAAACAAAAAAATAAGAAAAAAATAAAAAAGTTCGTTTTGAAAATTTAGAGGGGTATTCCCGAATTGGTACAACAGGCACTTAACTATAAAAATTTGCAAAACAACTTTTGTCAATGCAGAGTTTTTTTTTTTATTTCCTGCAGCACCAACGGCTTCTGTTGTGGCAAACAACACATCGCACACGTTTTGGTAGCTTGTCAGGGACGTGATCACTGCCATCTAATTGTAAGCCTTTGATACTTGATGATAATGGGCGAGCAGAGTACTTCTGTGACAACTGACGTAGATAAAATCTAGCGATATTTCTTCGAAATAATAACTGATCCGTGCCATTTTCATTAGTAGCTACATGAAGTTGCCACGCATTTGAAAGCTTTTTTCTGAATCCCATATTTTAACAGTTCCTATAGGATTATACGAACCGTAGTTGGTTGCCATTGTGCATATACTATTGTCCTTCCATCGGACCAGCAGTATCTCACTAGTTCTATCGAACCTTTAATCAAAGTCGGCTCTGGGTTTTTTCATCATGTGTGTGAACATACATGCATAAAGTAACTGTGTTGCTTTGTTTTTTTTTTATCTTTTTGTTTTGCATACAATTCTTATAACTACATATTTAGCATTCTTGTGCCCGTTGTGCCCAAATTTGCACAGCAATATTTCAAGTGGTTTAAAATCATATTACTTTGTTTCAATACATTTGAAAGTTTTTTACTTGTTTTGTTATATTTTGAATTTATAAAAAAATTCGAAATTGTGAGACTTTACATTTGTCATAAGAAATAATAACCAAAAGTGCAAACGCAGCTCCACATCTGGCTTTATAGTAAAATTCAAAAGCATATTTCTTCTAAATCATGTAATGCAAAAAAATTTAATTATATTACATAAAATATTTGATCTAATGCAAAAATATTTTAAATAATGCTAATAGATTCTTTTTATGCCCCCTTAAAACAAATGTTCCAAAAATAGCACAGCAGATCCAAATGGGTTAAACTTTTATTCACACATGTTATACACCACAATTATGCTTTTGTATACTTATTTATTGTTTTTACATTTAACACTTACTCTTAACTCTTTACTTATAAAATATTTCTCATGGTTACAACTCATCTTAATACTAACACCTTATATTTGTCTTTTAATTATAAATCTAACACCCAGGCGTACAACATTTGCGGCTACTTATTACAAATTCAATCAAATTTATTAACAACATATCACTTTTATAACATTAAACAATTTATATTATTATTTTTATGAACTCCAAATACTTATAAAAACCTACTTGGCAAAAATCATATGTATCCAAGAGACGCATATACGTGATCAGACTAATCCTTTTATACTAATTAACCACACAATGTACGCAAAAACACATCATCTACAAGATACGGCGGAGTAGCCATACTTGTTCATAACTCTACACAGCACACACAAATTTTTCCCAGAATACGCCTACAGATACTGTGTGTATTGAAGTAGTATCTAAAATTAAATATCATTTTTTTTCTTCTTGTATCCCGCCTAATCAACAATTTACCGAGCAAATTCTTAACAATATTTTTAATAATACAGATTTACCTAGTATTACCACGGGAGATTTTAACTGTTAGCACATTAATTGGGGATCACATACCAACAACAGTAGAGGTAATGCAATGGCTGAATTCACAAACGATTCGGATTATGTAATTCTCAATGACAAATCGCCAACACATTTCACCACCCATGGAACTATAGACATATCTTTATGTAGCCCCTCTATTTTACCCCATGCAGAATGGCAAGTTTTTTTTTTTTTTTAAAGAGAAGTAGCACTTCAGGCATTATTATTTTGGTAACCGTGCTACATTCTTTTAGGAAAGGGATAGATGATAGATAAGACAGGTGGTGAGAGGAGAGAGATAGAGAGTTAGTTATTTTACTTCGCCGGCGAATATGCTATATGAAATAACGACGAAGGAGACTGCAAGTTTTCATGTTAGTTCTGAATATGTATTTATAAACCATTAAACAGAAAAAACATTTTTAATTTTTTTGATTGCCGCAGGGGTTGAACTCTGGGACACCAGGTTTGTAGTCCACGTGCTTACCACTTTGACTACATCAGCCTCAGTTTTGGAAGACTTACATGGAAGTGATTTCTCTTTTTCAATTCGCTACCCCTAACTCTTTCAAGGCTAATTATATACTCAGGTGTAAGTTAGAATCCGCAAATTGGATGCTTTTCCAAAACAAATATCTGGAATTTTATGCAGAGCGTTAAATTGTTGATAATATTAATAAAGAAGCGGCAAATATTACAAAAATTATTCTTCAGTCCGCTAATATAGCTATACCCCCCCTAATAGGAAATGTTATGAGAAACAAATACCCTGGAGGAATAAATGTTGGAATATTTATAAGCGTGACCTAAGTATTAGCACTCCCATAAAATTTAAAAAAATAAGGGCTAATTTTTAAAGAGAAATCAACACAGCTAAAACATACTCAATCAATATACTTGGCTCTAACATCAACCCTTCCACACCTGTGGCTAAAATTTGGTCAAACATCAGAAATTTTACTGGCTACAAGACAAAAAGTTCGAAACACTGTTAATCTAAATTGAATTTTCCAGACATAATGCTTTCTAATGGTATAGCTCAAGAGTTTGCTGAGTATTGGTCAACAAGTTCTTCTGATATCAAGTTTTTACATAATTCCAGAACAAAAAAGATTCAAATCATGAGCGAAATTACCGCTTCAACTCCCACTCGTGCGGCATTATCTATCGAAACAAATATTTCTATGGTAGAGCTAGTTTCAGTTTTATATAAACTTAAGGGAAAGACCCTCGGAGTTGATAGAATTCCATATCCAATGATTAAAAACCTCCTCCCTATTATAACACAAAGACTTCTAGGTTTATATAACAAAATACTAGACTCTCACATCCCTCAGCAATATAAAAATAGCGTAATAGTTCCAATACTCAAGCACGGCTCGAGCAAGACCTTAGTTAAGTCTTGCAGGCCAATTTCACTTAACCATTGTCTGGCAAAAGTTCTAGATAAAATTATAGCCAATAGGCTGTGGTGGTACCTGAAAACATTTAAACTAATCGATAGTCACCAATTTGGTTTTAAGAGAGGGAAATCTCCTATTGATCCTCTACTATACTTAGATTTTCAAATCTCAGATAGCTTATCAAAGCGCAACCATATTTCGGTAATATCTTTAGATTTTGAGCGAGCCTTTGACAGAACTGGGGTACATTCCATTATTGATAAACTGAACTCTTGGAAAATGGGCCCACGCATTATTATCTATGTTAAAAATTTCCTTAAAAATAGGACAATTGTGATAAGCGAAAATAACTGTAATTCTCACCCATGCCTATTACATAATGGGATCCCCCAAGGATCTGCTTTATCTATCGTACTGTGTTCAATTATCTCATTTCACAAGGAGGTGGATTTCTTGGCTTACGCTGATGACTTTAATATAGTTGTAAGGTCTAATAAGAAAAAAACCCCCAATTACTAATCTTGATCGCATATTCCAGGATATTGAAGGTTGGTCTTTGTCATCTGGAGCAATTCTCTCAGTACCAAAATATAAGTACGTTCATATATGTTGTAAAAGAAATTGCAAGTGCACTGTCAACTCTTCTTCGACAAGCTTAACCCAAGTCGATGATTTTAGAATACTTGGTTTATGCATAAATTCTTAATACCGCTGGGATAGCCACATAAATTATGTGGCATCAGCTGTGGCCAACCGCCCTAAGATTATAAAATATCTTTCCAGTCCAAGACTAAACTGCAATACTTTCACCATCATCTGTATTATAAAAGCGATTATTTTATCAAAGATCAACTATGCATTGTGCATTTAGGGTTATGGCCCTAAAATATCGTTACATAAAATAAAGGTTGCTGTCAACAGCGCTACTAGATCAACATTAGGGGCTTTTCGTTCTACACCAACCACTAATATGCTCTTCGAAACTAATATTTTACCAATTGAAACGCAAAGAGAATTATTAACTGCAAAACTTCTAAAACCAATATATTTCAGCTCTAATGCACCTATTTTGCAATTAGTTAAGAAATGCATCAAACCAAAAAATACGGAAAATACCATCCACTATATATGGTTCTCTACTAAACTGTAAAAGCTTAAATATCAACATAAATACCATAAAATCTAACACCAAAACCTTCCCGCCATGGCATTTCAATAATCAAACTATTAATACATCTCTCCACACGTTTACTAAATCCGTTAGAAGCTCAGACCAATATAAAGCACTCTTCAACGAACTAAAGCATAAGCTCCATAGTCACAAATTTATATTTACAGACGGATCAAAGCATTTTTTAGTGTAACAACAAAAACCAAGATAATCAAAACCGCTATCTAACCGAGTTTAGTACTATATATACTGCAGAGCTTATAGCTATATACGAAGCAATAAAATTTGCACGTTTACGAATCGGGAACTATGCAATTTGTTCTGACTCCCTTTCTTCATTGCAATCTATATCAAATATAAACAACGCAAGCCATTATGTCTCAGAAGTTATCCCGCGATAAAATTGATATGGGTACCTGGACATACCGGAATAACAGGAAACAAGTTCGCGGACCTTACAGCAAAAGAAGCATTGATTTCTCCACTTATCACATTACATAATTTTAACCACAGGTACACAGGTGTAATCTTTTGACTACTACATCTACGTGGTATAAACATTTAAACCATTTAAACACAGATACGCAAAACTATCAAAAAACTATTGGATCATTTTGGGTCAGAAGAGACTCCATTAAATTTATGCGTGTAAGACTCGGACACTGTTACTAACCATGGACATCTAATGAACACACGGTACCTCAAATTTGTAACTGCCTATCGCAAACCTATAACCCATCACATTTACTAGTAAATTACCCCAAATTTAGTAACGAAAGAAAACACATATTCAAGAATTTTAATCTATTAACGGCTTTATCTATACCAAACAAAGAAAATATTATTAAAATAATTAAATTCTTAAAACTAACTAACACCTATAACCTAATATAAAATAGATTATTTTTTAGAAATGATATAACAAAAAAAACTTATGGTTTTAGTACTTTTTTTCTTTTTTCTCATCTTAAAAGAATCAACTCTGATCGGATGAAGAAAACCATTTTATGAATTATTTCAAATGATTATAAAATCGCACAGAGCTGCAAAAAATCACACATTCACTTTAACACCTATACACTTTTTACACACACACACTTTTAATCCACACTATTATTCTTTTAGAAAACACGCACTCATGACGCAATAATACCTGGTGAATGCATAAGCTTTTAAGTGTATTTTGTTTTTGTAAAATCTTTTGAGCTGTAAAAAACGTCTGGCAATATGTGTGTATGCATTTCAATATATATTTAGTGGCTGTCTTATTTTTTACAAATACATACACACATATTACCAGCCGTTTTTGACAGCTCAAAAGCTTTTACAAAAACAAAATACACGTAAAAGCTATAACATATGTTGACCGCATGACCTGATGCAGTCACCTTTTCAATGCGCCTTGCACGCACTTTTACCTACGCAGCCTTCAAGGTTGCTCAACTTGTGTTAGCTAATTTTTTTTTTTTTTAAGAGAAGTAGCACTTCAGGCAATAATGCCTATTTAGTTATTGTCGTAACCGTGCTACATTCTTTAGGAAAGGGATAGATAAGAGATAAGACTGGTGGTGAAAAGAGAAAGATAGATATAGCCATTTTATTAGTTATTTTACTTCGCCGGCGAATATGCTATTAAGAAGTACCGACGAAGGAGGCTGCATGTTTAATATTAATTCTGAATATGTACTTATACCATTAAACAGAAAAAAACATTTTTTATTTTTGGTTGCCGCAGGGGTTGAACCCTGGTCAACCTAGTTTGTAGCCAACGTGTTTACCACTTCGACTACAGCAGCCTCTAATTGTCTTATTATTCTGTTTTTTACCACGCTCATACGGACAACAACAATACTCTTGTTCTCAGATATGTAAAGGTTGCCAGACTTTATTTTTCTAGCAATTTCGATAATTACTACTTCAATTTAAACGAATCGTATTCATACTATGTTTCCACGGAGCTCAATACTTTTGCTTCGTCCTCTCAGTCGTGATTCATAGCCCAAGTTTATCTAAGCTAGCGCTATATAAATGAAAACAAAAAATAGGAAAACAATGTGTAAATATGTATAAATAAAAAAAGTACATTTTAAAATTTAATAATTACAAAAAAATAACAAAATATTATGTTTTAGAACAAATTATTTGTATATTCTTTTGGTTTTTGTACAGAAGTCAAAACGAAGAATATATTTAGTGTCGTGTAGACGGAATGCTTCGCAAAAAATATTCGAAGAGCGAAGGAAGTGCTTCTATTCCCATTGTAAGCATACAATTATATAGCTTTGAAACCAAATTTAAAAAAAAAGGCAACGCGCTCCTTTTACGAAATCCGTACTATTTTCAACTTGCATCTGCTAAATGAAGCTTTATTAAACTTTGCACACAAAAAAAGCTCCAATGAAATTGAATATTATGATTAGGAAAGTGGGAAATGCCACCTCCAGTCAAAGTTAATACTATTTTTCAAATGATTTTACTTACTGCGTCTTGCGAATGCAATATTAAAATTGAAGATCTCAATTTATTTATTTGTTAATTGGCGGAATTGTTGCGCTGGAAAAATGTTGAATTTTTAATTACATTTCTGGATTGTTTTTTTAAACTTTTATTATTTTTTTTTTTTCGTCCACATAATCTATCTAGTGTATGGCTTATTAGATTCCAGCAGTAAAATTATTAAAACAGAACACAAAGGTAGTTTTGGTTGAGAAAACTGTGTGTCTAAATCATAATGCAGATATTGGCAGATTTTTGGAGATACATATATATTACGTTTATAAGTGTGCTATTTATAAATAAAAATTATTTCTAATTACTTACTTACAAATTAACACCATTGTTCCGCCGGCGTTATGTGCATGAATTGTTCAATTCCATAGCTCGTGAAGACGTAGGGTAACGCAAGATGCATACAAAAAAGTTTACGATATTTAGTGATGGTAATTTTATGTTTAACTTGTAAAAATTCTATAGAATACACTATAGCATTTTTAACCGACTTACAAAAAAGAAGGAGGTTATCAATTCGACTGAATGTTTTTTACGTTTGTGCTTTGATAGACTATGCTTACAGATTGGTCCCATACAACATACATGTTTTTTAATGTAAAGAGCACTTCTTTAAAATTTAAAAAATGCGTGTTACTATAGCTCACAATAGCAAAAAGTAATACAAAAATAAATCTAAAAATTAAAGGGTGTCCCTATAGATGCCGTAAATTGACTTATATGCGCCTATCTTTTGAACAGTTATAGACACACTTGAAAATTTAATAGGATGTCGGTTACTATGACCGTATAAACATTCAAAATTATAAATTAATAATAATAGTTAATGTAATTTGATGTATGTGGCCAAACTTTGGAACCGTTATAGACAGACAGCTGAAATTTACAAAGAACTTGTATTGCTAAGCCCGCTATAACAACAAGTATAAAATTTGAATTTAGAAATTAAAGGCTGTTCCCATATTTGAAGTAAATTTACCTGTATGGAGCAATCGTTTGAACCATTAAATACAAACGCTTGAAAACTGGACAGAATGTTTACTACTTTGTGTGGTATATTAAGAAGTATAAATATTTAAAATCATAATTTAAATAAATAAATAGTTTATGTAATTTAAAGTATATAACCAAACTGCTACACAGCTTTAGACAACCGAGTAATATTTTAAAAGAAATTGTATTGTTAACTTCACTACAACAGTAAGTATAAAATTTGAGTTTGTAAATTAATGAGTGCTGCTTTAGTTGATGTAATTTGTTGAATGTGGCCATACTTTTGAACCGCTTAGACAGACGGTTGAAATCTACAAAGAACCTCTTTTGCTAAGTCCGCTTTAATTACAAGTATACAATTTGGTTTTGGAAATTAACGGGCTTTCCAATAGTTGATATAATTTAATGTGCGTGGCAAAACTCTTGGACGGTTTTAGAGAATAGCTGAAATTTACGAGGTATCTGTATTGCTAAGTCTGCTATAAGAAAAAGTATACAAAAAATTAAAAGGTGTTATAATAGTTGATGTAATTTGATGTATGTACATATATGGCCAAAATGTTTTGGACAGACGGTTTAAATTTACAAAGATTGCTAAGTCCGCTATAACAAAAAGTATAAATTTTTGATTTGCAAGGTAAAGGGTCTCCTAATAATCTATGTAATTTAATGTATGTGTCAAAACTTTTGAACCGTTATTGCCAGACATCTAAAATCATTTTTGAAGTCGGTTTTTTTTTGCAAGAATTACACAACTATACCCGCCAAAATCTTTTAAGCTTAATATGCTTATAAGGCCTGATACACAAAAAAGCATAAAAAGTTTAAAAAAAAATGTAATTACTTTACATTTTATTTGCAAATAACGTCGTTTATAAAGACCTGCTTTCCTTTCCCAAACAAAAATGTAATTTACCGTTTATGCAGCAAGGATTTCTATCTATACATTCAATAAACTGTTACGGAATCATTTCTCTACATAAATATTTTTTGCATATTTAGTTATCGATGTAACTTACAATCGATATGGAATACAAAATATCTATTTTTAGAATTTTTATGTCTGTCTGTCTGTGCTCGCATCACGTAAAAATTGCCCGATGGATTTAATAAATTTTCGTGGGTCCCTAAAACCGTTGGTTCAAATATAGAATACATTTTTTTTCTAAAAATAAGTCATTTTGTAGAGAAAATGGAAATACAAATATGAAAGCACCCTAGCACCAGCTTACAATATTTTTATTTGCAAACAATCTAAAAAAGAAACATAAATAAACATTTTACGATATTCTCCAATCAAATATCTATAACCAAAGCAATAATCGTAAAATGCATTACCCTAGGGTGGTAACGTAACTCGTCAGTAGTTTTATACCAAAATTTTAAATAGAAATTAAAATTTCTAATCTATATGCACATTTCTGGTGCTTTAGAATTTTTCTTTAAACTCTATAAAAATGATTTCGCCATGGAGTTTAATTAAAAATTATATTATATATTTTTTTAATTAAGTTTTAAGTTTCGTACTTTTATTCGTCTTGTAATTTAGATGGGTAACTATCAAAGAACACTTTTAAGTTATCATTAAGTATATTAAGGTGAGCTTGCCTTTCACCTGAAAAAACAGAATTTATGACAATTTAGTTTTTATCTACACTTTAGAAACATGCAACAGTTTCAACAAACGAAAACCCGTGTCTCATGCATCTCACGGATGATGATAATTGAATTTCGATCAATTTGGTCTTAATTGTACTATATTTTTTAGTTCATTTTATTTAAGAGGCCTTAAGAAATCGGTTATAAATTTTTCACTAATATTAAGACTTTATAATTGAAAAGATTTTGTATTGTGCTGGTCAACAATTAGACCCCATAGGCTTGCGGCATCTTTTTCTGGAAATATATAAATTAATAACTAAAATACTAATTACCTAATTTTTCGTTCAGTATTTTTTAAGTTAACTATAAAAACTGCGCAGCAAATATTTTAACATGAAAAGAAGTAACAATTGCTAAGATGAATAATAGACGATAATATGTATTTTGTTTCTTTTAATTTACAACAAGAGTTCGATGAATGTAATACATCTTTCGTGTAAATCAGGTTCGAAACGGGAGAAACATTTTACCTATTTTTTTCGTTTTTGCTGCCGAAATATACAAATAATTTCACAAATAAAATGAACAGCTAAAGCAAGGTAAAGAAAATGCAAAAATGCTCACAAGAAAGTAAATATAAATTTTTACAAAGGCATGACAGCAAAAATGAGTTAAGACGTTAAACTAGAGAAATATGTAAAATGTAACAAATAAGTTATTGGTGTACCACTGTACTAAAATTGTACCAATCTTTACATCCCTGATGCATCTTCGCTTTGTTTCTCTCTCACTCTTTGTCATTTTCTAGTTGGCTTTGCTATTGTCTTGCTATGTGAGATTTCGAATGTACATGGATTTGAATAAATTATATAAAATATGAATGAATTAGAGTATATACAAGTACACATGTATTAAAATATATTAATTTAAATAAATACAAATACATATGTATATGTATACAATAGTAGCAATTGTTGGGATTCTTCAAAGGAAGAAATCGTATTGTCTGGTTCATAGAAATTCAATGGTCGACAAGCACAAAAGCCAAAGATTTCAAAAGATTTTGAGCTTTTTTGGTTGTTCTTTCTCTATTTGTATTTGAATGATGCATTCGTATTTATATTCAGTGTGTGTGTCTGTCCCTATGTTTTTTCTATTATAAATTTTGTTTCATTACTTTTGTGTTTACTTTGGTAAAAGCTAACAGAACAAATACAAACACGTATACGGTTAAATGGATCACAAAACGAAACAATAGAAGAAAAAAGAAACGTACAAAAGCCAACAACAAAGGCCATTCAGCCAGTAAGAAGAACATAACGTACAATATAAAAGAAAGGAACAACTGCTTTAAAATACGAAATACTACTTTAACATTAACAAAACAACTGCGAGCACAACAAAACCGTTTGCAACAACTACTACAAAACCAAAAATAACGATATGCGAAGGCTCACAGAGAAACAGAAAATTTTGTAAGAAACGTTCTTGCCACAAAACTGGTATTGCAATTCAATGGAAATGAATACGGTGACGTAAAAATTTATTATAACTTAAGCTGACTAAAAAGAAAGGAATACATCCATCGCTTTAGTATTAAGCCCTAGCGCAACAACGCCTGTAATTTATTTTTTATCTTTATTATTTAAATAACAAGCAGCTATATTTTGTATGAATAGAAAACAAAGGATACCACTACTGTTGGTGTTTCTCATATTTGAATTTTGATCAGTGGTAGCCAATACAAAGATTAAGATATGTATTTATCTTAGTTTATGAACAGCCGTTAAAAAATATTGATACACTTCTGCTCAGTATAATAGATAAATTTATTCTAGCACGTATTATCAGAGGGAAAAAAGGCATTTTTAACAAATGATTATTCAAAGATTTATAATATTTTAAGTTGTAAAACGTTTTGTTACTCTAGAAAGATAAAATATTATGCTCATTCTTTTTGGCATAGCAAAACATTCTAAAGCCCTTACGTTGGTCATCGAATAACATATGTTGTGGTAGCAATACAAAACAGAACACTGTTTTTTTTTTAATAGAAGATTTAATAAACATTGAATGATATATAATGCTAATGATTTTTTACCCAATCAATGCGATTAAGTTTATTTTTATTTTAATTTAAAATACACAAAACAAATCTCCACCATTGATGGACCGATACATAGTGCATCATTCCCATAGAGCGAGTGAGCAAAAATAGAAGCAGGTAACGTAGATAAAGCAAATTTGGTGAATTAATTAGGGCTAAAAATAGATATTGGCGAAGTTTTATCGAAATAGTACGACAAACATGCTCAAATATTTGCCAAAAAGCCCTGTTTTTAGATACTTCTTCATATTTGATTTATTTTTTTCTATCAAAAAGGTGTTTTAAAAACTTTAAAAACGTGTACTAAGATGAAAAGAAAAAATAATTCAATAATTTGTTATTTTTCCGAAGACCAGCATTTGCTCGAGAGTAAGGCGAATTAATACAGGTGATTGCACGGCTACAACAATACAACAACACAAAAAACAACAGGGATTTTGTTGCTATTAAATTTAGGTGTGTTGTCAAAAAATATTGTTTTAAAATTAAAGAAAATAAAAAATTTTTAAATACATATGTATAAAATTCAAAAGTAGTTACAATTTAAATTGTGCAAATATTAGGTTAGATAAACGTGTGATCAAAACCACCAGTTTCCTTTAGAGCAAATGTCTAAACAATTTCACATATTGTTCTTTAATTTTTACAGAAAAAACCGTGCATTTAAAATTGAACAGAGTCGAAGTTTAAAGCTGTTTATTTTAGTTCTAACCAAAAAATGTGTTATATATACAAATATGTTATCAAATGTGGAAAGAACTATTACATTGTAACACCAAATTCGAAAAATTCATTCTACAAGTTTTAATTTTGTTGAGAAAATCAGTAATCTCTCACCCCCAAATATAAAAGTTATTTTAATACTTCCAAAAAATATTTTTATTTAATTAATTGATCAACATTTTTCAAGACTCCGTACAATTGCAATATCAAAATGAACAAGTTGACCATATGCAGACGAATGGTAGAGTTTTTGGGTTCTTGTCGTAGACGACAAAAAGTTCCTCACCTGCAGTTTCTCTAATATCGGCCGTAGAACCTTAAAGTTGATTACCACAATTGAAGAAAGGAAACAAATCTAGTTTAGAAGCACAGATCAAAGATACAAAAAAAGATGCTTTCGTAGTTATAGACCTCCAACGTTTATGCGTATAATATGGCATATATTAAATATTTTATTGCAAAATTAGACATTGTAGGTATCGTATAAATGGTAATTAGAAGATCTATTAAATTTAGTGAAAAAAATTTAATTAGGGCAAAGCGAAGATCTTTTCCTTTATGGTATTACAAATGCCCGCTTCTCTTACTTAAGATTTCCTGCATAGACGGTATTCGACCGGACCCAAGGTATAACAAAAACAAGCTCCGCTTACCCCATTCCTCCATAAAATGGTCGATTTATAGCAGAACGTTATAGTAACTAAAGGTTGCCCACAAATTTTTCGCATTACATTTTTGCTAAAAATTGATTTTTACTGCAAGTGGGCAACCTTTTTTATTCTTAAACTGCGCCACTAAACTAGACTTAAGCCCAGACTTGGAACTTAATTAGATCACGAACGCGGATGTGCACATCACAAACAGAGACAACATAATCCTATTCAAGAAAACAGGCAGAAAATTTTAACGTGTTATTATTAATATAACTATTTCTTTAAGCATACCTTGACTATACACTTCAAATATTTATAAATTGAAATGTTTTATTTTGTTTTTTATTTGCCACAAGAATAAATTGAACTTTTTGTGTTTCTTAAAATCAATTTATGTATTTTTGACAATTTTCCTAAGCAAGCTAAATTCGCCTTGTCAACTACAATGTAAACAGCTGATGAGCTTTTTCGCCCGTGCGTTCACCTGTTTTATTTCGCCATGCTCGAGCGCTACATCTTTACGATTGTCAATTTGCTCATTTGTGCAGGTCTTTTACATTTATCTAATCTGAAATCTTTTTTATCCCTTCTCCACAGGAAAAGGGGGTATCTAAGTTTATAATTCCGATTGAAATTTCTATAATATCCGTTTTCGACCCCATATGCATAGCGAAATCGATTAAGTGATGTCCGTCTGTCCGTTCGTGTTGAAATTAAATTTGCCAAGACACTAGATAAGCTAGAAATAATTTAAATACGCCAATCGATCGATAGAGATTTGAAAACTAAGAAAAAACAAAAACATCAGGTGTAAAAATTTGCGCTCGCCTTAAGAATTAAAAAATAGGAAAAAAGCGACAAGTGAAAAAATTGGCAATCGCCCATACATACGATATATTGGCTTTTTTTTCAAGTACGATTGTGCACCATATTTCTCATTTATAAGGTTTTTAAGAGATATTTTATATACTAAAATTTTTTATAAATGCTTAATTCAATAATAGAATCATATATATATATATATATTTTTCTGTTTTATTCATAATATTGTTAAATAATAAAAAAAATTAAACCGCTTTAAATTTCTTAAATCATAGATATATAATAAAAAATTCTTTTCTTTTTCCTGTCGGCAGTCGAACAGTCAATACAATATTTCCGAAAACTATTTATTTCCCATTGCCTAAACGATATCACTAGCCAATAATATTATTAGAAATAAATTGTTGTAATATTTTACTTTTTAGAATTTACTTCATATGAAAGTTATTAATTTATTCGTAATAATAAATTATTTATAATACCAAAAAAAATTATTTAAGACAGCTTCTCTTTTGCACTACAATGACGATGAGTAGCATAGTCCTTCTTCTTTTTCAAGGACCTCTACCAACTCTGAAACCGCTCCTTCTAATAACAGTCCAATTCCTTGTATTTAATCATAGGATGCTACTAACGTAGCAGTGTCAGTGTCTAAGCTACCACTTGACCACTTGATGTAAGTTACATAAAATTTTGATTCGGTAGATAAAATCATTTCCAGCTATTTCTACAGCTAATTCAGGATTGGAAAAAATCTTCTGGCACAGTATTACTATCGTTGGTGTTTCCAAGTTCACTTTTCAGGATATCGCAATAAGCCATAAATACTCTTTCTTTACTTACAAAATCTTTTTAACATGTTATTAATTTATTAGTTTTATATTTTTTTTACAAGAAAATGAACAAATTTTTTTTTATTTTCTTTATTCACAAAAAATTTAAATAAATTAGCAGTGACCACGACTTAGTCTGCGTGTCATTTCTTATTTTCTTAAGACTCAAATTAAAAAAAATAATTATTTTTTAAATATGTACGTATTGTAGAATTCTGTAAACAGTATTAAAAATTGTCCATTTACAAAACCAAAATTTTCTGACTACTGTTTTAGTACCATTACACTGGTAAAATTGGGTGCTTTCACATTTGTATCTATATTTTCTTTATATATGTATATTTTTGATAAAGTACATATTTTTTTGAAAACTTATTATCGAATTTCATCGGTTAGTTCCCTATGTTATCTTAAGAGGGTGCTAAGCTCAACAAATACAATGAAGAAAATAGATATTAGATATTTTAGAAGAGTACTCTTTTTTAAAGAAATTTAAAGCTGCTTTATTTTTTTATTACTTTACAATATGATGAATAAAATATTTTATTGAATTAGGCATTTGTAAAAAATTTTAGTATATAAAATATCTTTTCAAAACCTTATTAATAAGATATATGGCGCACAATCGTACTTGAAAAGTATAGAGGCCAATTTTTACACTTGTGGTTTTTTTTATTTTTTAATTCTTTGGGCGAGCGCAAATTTTTACACCTGATGTTTTTGTTTTTTCTTACAATCTCTATCGAAACTATGTCTGATCGAGTGCATTAGTTATTACATTCTCTTTAGAGGTGCGACGAATGTGAGTTGTAAACTGACTAATAAGATTGAGTTGTCTTTACCTGCGTGTAAGCAAAAATTAGTGGGCGATGTTCGGTAACTATATACTATGGGTATCCTTGTGTAGAGTACCGAAAATTGCTTACAACTTCGTAAACAGTACCTAACTCTTAAATGTGAGTAGAATACTTCTGCTGCGTCTCTGTAAATTGTATTGTCATTAATCTTTTGTTGAAGCGCTGCTCCCACGACACTGTCTGCCGACTTAAATGGCTAGTTCTGCTCCAGAAACCGGATAAGCTAGCAACGTGCCGTTTGATAACTCTGTTTTACAACGCTTAAATGAGCTTTCGGTTTGTGGTGCCCACACTAAAGTGGTTGTATCATTCTTTTTTTTTACTCCGAATCATGTCATGTAAAACTTTTTTTAACGACTCTTGCTTGGTTAAATTAACTTAACAACAAAATCGTCGATTTTGCTATTCAGTAATAAAAACCAAAAAGTAATTTAAAACCATTTGTTATAGTTAGCGAGTTGTTCACAGTTAAAAAAGCGACTGTAATTTTTGCGTTGTTAAATTTGTCGACGAAACGAACGACCTACAACATGTGTATGTACATTTATACATACATACATATAAGCATAAATGTAGAGAATATATACATATTCGAACACAAAATAAATATGTAAATAAAATAAATACAGTTTGCTTTCAATTTAATTAAATTAAACATTAATATTAAGTTAATTGGATTTATTCCGCCAGTCAATAAAATACTGTTGTCATACCTTTCGGTGAAGACCGTCGTCACTGGCTGTTTATTTAGTACGATTAGTACTAATCAAAACGCGGCTTGAAAATGATGTCTTTACATCGAAAGCGCTCGCCAATCGTACTAAATAAACAGCCAGTGACGACGGTCTTCACCGAAAGGTATGACAACAGTAAACATTAATATTTTATTAAGTTTAACTAAGAGCATTAAAAATTTATTTTAAAAATAAATTTCTTGTTAAAAAATTTACAGATAAGCATATGTTTGACTGTATTCAAGAAGAGGTAACCGCAACTCTTCAACAAAAACAATTATTATGCTTTTCCTAATGTCAAACTCCATAC
Source organism: Cistogaster globosa (assembly GCA_937654795.1). NCBI lineage: Eukaryota > Metazoa > Arthropoda > Insecta > Diptera > Tachinidae > Cistogaster > Cistogaster globosa. Next base: position 20,602,262 of record OW569408.1, read on the forward strand.
ATGCATATTAGATAACAGGTATTCATGTGTGTAAATTGACATTAAAGACACATGCATGTGCCTTGCTTAAATCCACATGTTTTTATACTTCTCTTTCATGTTTTTCGTATATTTGCTGACCGAGATGCCACTCAATTTTAATTTGTCTTATAAGAAAATTAAAAATGTCTAATATTGTTAAAATGAAGTTAGTGAATCACATAATCGTTACTGCATACAACAGAAAATGACGACTAATATAACAATTGTCGTATTGTTTAAGGTTAGTGAATCGCACTACTGGTAAGCTGCTGTATGAGGCAAAAATTTTGTATAAAAGTTCATTATACCAATGAATCTTTTGAGCACTTGTACGTTAATCGGCTTCAGATACTCTTAAATTACGGTCGCTTTTCCGGGCGATAGCTGAATACCTTCGGAGGAAACGAGGTGTCACTTCGGACTTGCCAAACTCACATATTTTATATTAATAGCAAGATGATTCTCACGCAGGTGCTGAAACACTAAGCGAGGATCTTGACGATTTTGTTCCTACGAAGTGAAGACGACAAAAATGTTGTCAATATACGAAAATTCAAAGTCAACGGCAGTGAAGACATCATTCATAAGTGGTTGGAATACTGCGCAGCATTTCGTAGGCCGATGTTCATATAGTTGAACTCGTATAACCCAAAAGGAGTACTGATAGCAGTTTTTGGAACATCATCCGTATGTGTAGTTAAGTTTTTGAAAAGATAATATTACCTTGTAAGTTTATCGTAAATTCCGTTGAAAACGTTGCATTATTTTTTTCGACGCTTAAAGTTTGTCGGAATTGAGAGCGATATCGAGTAGCAGTAGGCCTACAGGATGGAGAAAATAAGAATAATGTGAACGGTCCAAACATTTTGCTTAGCACTGATTTTTTATATTACATACCTGACGTGGCGACATAGCATCTAACTTAGTTTCTTTGGCTTATCTTCTAACTTATAAAAGTGCCTTTTTCCAACTCGCACTCTCTAATACCTTAATAAACCTAAACCTTTAAGAGTTAAATTAAATTCTTATGAAATATTTTTCTACCGAATCAAAATCAGTTTAATTTTTTATAACAGAAATAAAAAAGTGCACATTATACGTAGTATTATTTAAAAAAAGTTTTATCATTATTTTGCATTGAAAAAACATTTAATCGAAAACTTTTCTAAATAAAATACTTGAATTGTTGTAATTTTTTGGTAAAAGAGTTGCATCTGTTATTCTAAAAGATATAACCAAAAGATTTTATATTTTTTTGAAAGCAAATGTGAAACGAGATATTACACCAAAAAATAATTTAAAATCAATTCTAGAAATATCCCAATTTTCCCGAAAAATAAACTTTGAACCATAGGTTAACGGAATCGAAAGACTCAAACCTGGTTTGAATGCTCTTGTATCTGCTTTCTTTTAGTTTTCCTGGGTTCTTATGACAAATACAACAAAAACTGAAAAATCCAATTTTTTGGCCAAACGCTATATATTTAATTAATATTTCTATTACGCACAAAGTATAGAAGCCACCTATTGTAAGATTAACGAAATTCTCTTTTGTTAGTTCTTATCACGTGACTACATAAATTAAAAACATACATACAACTGGGCTTAAAATTTCTTTAAAGTACTTACAAAAAGTATTATATATATATTTATATATATATATATATATATATATATATATATATATATATATATATATATATATATATATATATATATATATATATATATATATATATATATAAATACCACATGTATCGTATTGCAGATTTCCCATTAAATAGTTTAAATAAAATTCAGCATAAGAATTCTTTTCCTACCATAAAGTTTTCATGATAAAAAAAAGCTTTTTTCGAAAATTGTAAGTTTTGCAAAGTTTCATTCTTAACATGAACAACAACTTCCTGCAAGATTACAAACAAAAGTTGAAAAAATAGGCTTAATTATAGTTTGGTGAAGAAACTTTTAAATCAAAAAAAGTCATCGGCTCTTAATGAGTTAAGCATTAAAAAAAATTTGCATTTTCTGAAAGATCTCTTCGAAAGTTTTTTAATGATACCCATATTGATATTTTAAAAATATGATGCACAATCGTAATTTTCTATAAAATGTTCAGACGTCGATAATTTGATAAATATGCGCGAGCACCAATTTTTTCACTTGATAGTTTTTCCTATTTTTTAATTCTCTATCGCCCCATGATTTTTTTTATTGGAGTTACTACACTACAGAAGACTTTTTTCAAATGATATGGAAATATAAGAGGCAGGCGAGGTGTCTTGCCCGCTGCCTCGAAGAACATTGATCGATCTTGCTGATTTTCAATAGCAAATTTTCAAAGCTATGTTTCATCGATAAGCGCATTTAAATTTTTTCTACTTGATTTCAACACAGACATCGCTCAAACTCAAAATATATATAACTTATGAGGTCGGAAATGAATATTGTAGAAAGAACATACGCAATGAAAAACTAAGATAAACCCTTTTTCCCCCCGTAGTGGAGGGTCAAAAAATACGCAAACATAACAAAAATTTAGAAACACACATAATTGATAGAGAGCAAAATTATTTCCAATTTTACGTAGCAACAAAACCCACCCGTATTTGTACCTAGAAGTTCTCATTCGCCTAATTCTAGTCATGCTTTTATTCCTGCTTCTAAAGAAAATGTTTTACTTTAACATGTTGTAGTTCGCACTACTGTAGTGCGATTCACTAACTTTAAACACTTTAAAAGGTGTTAACTTTAACCACATATTTTATTTTTTGCACTAACCACTATGTGATTCACTAACTTATTTATAACCATGGTAAACAGTTTTATATTTCTCTCTATTCAAACTGATATTACACGGCCAAACGAAATGTCAAAATAGGAGAAAATAACAAGGAAGAATACAAAAAAACAAAAGAAAAACCTTGTGATTAATAAATTTTTAACCGTTTTGGACAAAGTAAGTAAAAAATTATAAATTATTTCTATTTTATTCATTTAGTAAATGCTTTTAAATTTTCAAATAGAATGGCTAGTACTTCTGCTGAAAGAAGCCGTGCGTCTGCCAACCCGGGACTTGCTGGCGGTAAATTTAAAAAGCTCCATGGAAAATTGGAGTGCGACAAGAAGTAAAGCGAATTGTCCGAAACTCTAAATAGTCTTGGTCAACCAGTGGCAAGCGGTAAGTAAACATATTTGATTAAATATAAAACGACTATTAGGTACACGGTAAACAAACACTTTTTTAAATGGATTAAACCACACACAAAATGCTGCTGTTAAAACACCAAAATTTGTTATGTTAAAAATAACAGCTGACTGAAGCAGCTTACTTTTAATACCAGTAGATATCGATTAAAGTGTTAGTGCTAACAAAATGGTTAGTTTTGTGGTTAACATTTTTAAACGAAACAATTGTGGTTTAAAAAGCATAGTGAATTGCACTACAGGTCTTTAATTGACTCAGCTTCATAAGATGCATTTCTTTCAAAAAGATTACAGAGAAACTTGCTATCCCCTAACGAAATGCTCCTATGGCTGATTTTACTACCCTGAATGGCAGCATAGCAGCAACTTCTTTGAAATTTGTTCTCAGATGGATTAATCGACCCGAGCTTTAAAATTCAAACTGAATTTTATGTAGTTGAAAAACTTACAGGGCGTCTGCCTTCTTATATTTCGTCCATAGATTTTACATTTGTCCACGTAATATCAGTGGCAGACTTTAGTTCTGTCGAGTAGATTTGCTAATAGATAGTGATATTTATTCGCAAAAGACAGTATTTGACTGGGTCGTTACTAATGAAGTTAGTCGATCTGGGCCCCATGTTCTCGTTTTCTGTGTAATTCCCTAAATATAGTTCTCTTACAATTTACAGGAAATGAAACTCGATTATTAAAAAATCCTGTTTGTAAATCCCATGACGTTTTAAAAGAGTATATCGAACTAAGACATATGTATGGACGTGGTCGCCCAAATCCGGGGCTACGAGCTATTATATGCCTCATCATTAAGTTTTCAAAATAGACAGCGTAATTAGAAACTACGAGTAGTGTTTAACGCTTCATGTACATCTACAAATGGCTTAGGTTTAAACAGTGATGGTACACGGGTCCGATATTACAAGCGAATCTCACTATTTATTTAAAGGCTCGTTGAAGATTTTACTGTTTTGTGTTTAATGCCGAATAGAGAAATCAATTTAAATGCGAGCACTACAAAAAACTTTTGGGCTTTCGTTGGAATGCCAAAATGATCGCTCCTATTTTAAACTCGGAATGCAACCCTATAAAAAATATGATAAGCAAACGCGCTGTCTTGTCTGAAATATCGAAATTTTTTGGTTCCACAAAAATGTTTATGCAACTAAAATGGAACGACATGACAGACTGGAATGAGTGTTTGAACCCTTCTTCGTTGGTTGGTTTTTACGGCGATTACCCAAATGTGGGAAAATTTCATTCCAAGATAGGTTAACTTTCACCCACCCATAGAATGGTATTAATATCCACGGATTTTTTTGATGCTGCTGAGAAACTTGTGCTGCAACAATCTATATTTGCATTGTCTCTAAGACTAGAATGAAATTTCGGCGTTTTCAACAAAAGTAGCTTCAATAAAATTTGCGACATTACCTCAGTTAGAACTCTGTAGAGCAGTTAAATTGGCAAAAACAGTGGATTTGTTAAAAGGTCAGCTAAAGTTTCCCGAGGATAAAATTGTTCTACTGCCTGACTAAACCAAAGTTTTTAATGACTAAAACCTAGCCTCATAACGTTCAATATGGCCTCCCGTGTTCTTTTTAAATGCATTTCGTTTACATCCTGCGACTTTCTGATTATATGGTAGCTCTGATAACTCCTGTGTATCATTTTTAAAAAGTGGTTTATGCTCCTGCTGCATCGCACTTAGCTAATATGCAGGTACTCACTTTGTAAGACCTCATTTACTGTTTAAAGAATTTTAATATTGTCCGCACACATCAAGTTTAAAGTCTGTTTAGTCTATTGTGGATTCCACAAGTTTTGAACCCCCTACTATACAATTAGGAGTTGGAATTCTTCATCTATAAATGTTTCCGCATAAATAACCATGATGCATTCTTTTCCTTTTGGCCAGAACGGGTTTTTTTTAATGCGATTGCTATGCACCAGAAATTTTAAAACGACGGACGTTGGGCATTTATTATACTAAACTTCATATGGTGTAGATTTATTTAACGCTTTTGTAGGCGACCTATTTTAATGTAATGCTTACAGCTTCTGCCTATAAAGACTTGTCAACGTTAAAATAAAATAGCATTACTCTAAACATTTTAACTAAAGTCCTATTTTAGCGCTCAGGTACCCCGTGATGTTGCGGTTTATGGAGTACAGCTAGTTGTCTGATTAAAAAACTCCGCACCATCGTGGGATCTAAGCATTTTTATTAATTTTTTTTTTTGCCTTGTTTGACATTCAAGCCTTAAAATTTTTAACAGTTTCCAATGTTCGGCTCTTATTTTTCAAAAATAAACGAACACATATCAAGATCGATCATCAATAAACGTTGAAATATAACGTGCGCCACTAAAATAATTCAATTCCAAAAATGGCTGTGTGAGATATTTGTAATATTTCTATTGTTCTATTTTAAGAACTAAAAAACGATTTTGTTGTGCATTTACTTCCAGTTAATTATTTTGGGATATCTAATTATTTCGTTTAACCTTGACTCATTCAAATGTCCGTAAAAGTTCTGCAATTTTACATCGTTGACGGCACAAACAAAAAATTATTTGTCGCGGAATAAAAAAAAAATATCTTACCTTTTTTGCTCATAATATGTTTTGTCCGTTTTTGTTAATTATCTTAGCTTATCTGCTGTTAAATTTTATAACGTCTTTTAACGCTACAGTGCCCACATAAATAAAATTGCTTGCAGATTCGGTAAAAATTATTATTAATTATTTAAATAATGAATTTTTATGCGTCTCGAATTTTTCAACAAGGGTTAAGGTTAGACGATAAATGAGCAGACACACCAGAATAACCAGTCGTTGTTGGTTGCTGTAAATGCGGAGTATGCGTGTGTGTTTTTCTTTTCTTGTTGTACTGTTCTATTGTTCTTTTGTAGAGTGGGGCAGAATCAAAATATTTTGGAAACAACTCAGCCATTTAAAATATCTTATATCCAAAATATTTTGATTCTGCACCACTGTGCAGTGTTTTAATAAGAATCAGTTTGTTGTTATATCGTTCTTATAACAAAGTCAGTTCGAATCATAGTTGCCTCCTGTCATTCACAAGTAGCTCATAAATTTTTCGGTTTCCCCTTTGGAGTTATGTGACATCTATCTTTTGGATATTATACAGAGAAAAGAGTCGTATCATACACAAATATGTCGTATAACTGCATGTTGCTAAATCCCCCTCAAACTTAGGTATTGAAATTTTCTGCAGTGCCAATAACGTTGTCATAACGGTTTTTTGACCTGCCAAACTAGTGTTTGATGAATGCTTTAATATCGATTGTAATTTTATCAGACTTTCAATAACCGGTATTCTAAGGTTGTTAATAGCCTCCTGATCTAGGCCATTTGCTAAGAGGTTCTATCACTTATTTATAGTCTCAATTCTAAAGTTGTAGAACTATTCACTCCTAAAATGCTGACATGCGAGCGGTAAATTTGCCATTAAGTCATGTGAAGATCTTCTTTGGATCCATGGTTCTTACTACCAGGCGTTGCTGCAATCCTTGCCGATAGGTGCTTGATATAATTCAGATTAAAATAGCTCAATATGCTCTTAAGCCAATGACCGCATCTTTTCATAATATTTCGTTTCAAAGTAGTCTTTCAGACTGATATCCAACAATAACACGCAATCTTTCGTCGGCATCATTGAACTCGCTCCATCTGTCTGAGAGACGATATAGGCGTTCTTCAAAACATAGACTATTAGTTTCCCTTTCAGCAGAGTCTTTTTTGTTGCGTATAAAGAATGTTTTCGCCTAAGATACTCTGTAGGCTTATACAATCTTCCATTGGAGATATGTTATTGAAAAATGGCGATAAAAATACGCAAAAGGACAGGCGACTTGCTTTGTATTGAGTGCTAGTTCGCTTGAAACTTGAAACTTTTTGATGAAATATTGATTCGTGTCTTTTTACACAGATGACGTCGGATTCACCAAAATGTTAAGAAGGGAATTTTAGTGTGATTTAATTAAAATTTTTCGTCAGAATAAATATTATTTTGTATTTCCTCTTGTCTTTCTAGTACTTGAATTGAAAGACTATAAAAAAAAAACAAGAAAAGACATTTGAGTATGAAGACTGAAGAATCAATATAAATCTGATTTGTGGAATGATTCTTTTTTATGCAATATTTAACAATAACGTAATTTATTTTAACAATGCGGAAATAGTATTGTAAATTTGATTTAGGTTACATCATTTAAGTATAATGAAAACACACTTCTTGTTAATGCAGTGATAAAAAATTTAAACAATAAAATAAAATAACTTTTTAATAACAATAAAATTCATACTTTAGATAACATAACAATCACAGTATTATAATTAAAAATGTGCGAAATATTTTCAATTGTTTATGGAATTGTGATTCCTTTTTAAAATCCAGTAATTTTTTTACTTATTGCTTTGAAACCAGTAACAAACATATTTGATTTCAAAGATAAAACGTAAAATTACAACTATGAATGTTTGTTTATATTACACAAAAATGTTCAGATAAAATTTTGGATTTTTATGTTGATTTTAATTTACATTTCTATGTATATTTTTGTTTATGATAAAGTTATTATAAATACTATAATCTCATTAAATTAACAACAGATATAACAGAATTAAAATTATTAAGGTTTTTTTAATTTAAGATTTTATTTCGACGAACGAAACTTTTTTATATGAAAATTTCTATTGCACTTATGTAAGAAAATTTTGCAAATGAGCATGAGCACAGATTTAAGCGCTTGTGCTGCACTCTCATGAGTAAATACGCTCTATTGCTACAAAGCAATTTTTCTTATTTTTTGTAATTGTGAAAAGTAAAAAATTATTAATTCAAAATCTTAATCTGTAGATATTTTAGCAGTTAAGTATTGGTAGCATTGCTAGGAAAATATATTAGTTAATGAGAATTTTACAGAATTCGAAATTTTCGAACAAAATATGTTGAACATTAATTAAACTTTCTGGACTAGATCAATTATTGAGGCTAAATACACTTTTTGTCCACAAACTTGCCATATAGCTCTTTTATTAATGTCTAAAGTAGTGCGTAAGTCTTGGTGAAAATCATTAACTCGGCCATCGGCAATATTACAAAAATCAAAGAGATCTTTTCAAGGCATACATACGTACACTTACCATTAACGATAAGGAAGATGCACCAGTGCATCTGGCTTTGATCTGTAAATCGCTAATAAAAACCGTTGAGTTTTTTCATTTGAGGCCAAAATGCCAGCAAAAGAAAATGATCTTAGTAGCCTAACTGACTTTGAGATTTTTGAGTGGATAAAAGGAGTAATGGGAGTTTTTGTTTGAAAGTAAACATTGGCTGTACTTAAAGCATTGTATTTAGGATTTTAGGGTTCGTTTTTATTTTAATCGATAACGATAATCCCGATTTTTTTATGTGTGATTCGTTGCGGTGTCCTTGCAATAACTTTTTCAAATAAAATCAACCAACCAAGCCTAATAAATTTAATTTTAACGTCAACCGGAAATGTGTCCAATCAATGAAATATCAACAGCATCCGCTTTCTAATTTATCATTTATGGTTATAAGAAATTACGTAATAAATAGTCGATGTTAACCATTATAATGTACTACTTATTGACAGATAATAAATAGCAGATGTTTTGCCACAATCAATTTTTTAAGAGATTTCGTAGCTGGCTATTGAAACATTTTTACAATTTGCAGCAACCAATCTTGTGGAATGATTTTTGTTTTTTGTCAACAAGTTTCAAAGTTCAAAGCAAATATTCTTGATTTGCAATGCTACCACTAATTTGTTTGTTTAACCAACTATCAGATAGTCAAATTATTATAACTAAATAATACAACAGAAAAATATAAGGTTGTATTTCAGTTATTTCACCCACTTAAATATGCTTTTGAAGGATGTGACAGATAAAATCAAACTTTTCTGTGGAGATAAATATTAAAGGTGGTAAACCAAATTTATGCATATGTGGATGATGTTAGGTTGCATATGCTAGGAATAAATATACGCAGAATTATTATTAATCATTCTGAATCTGAATACGGTTTGTAGTTTCCACTTTTATTTTCTTGTGGTATGACAATCCTCTCCAAAGTCATATTTTTTCTAAGTGCAGCTCCGCATACTAGAATGCGACTGTTAGATTTCAGTCATCTTTGAAGACATACCAAGATAAAAATGTATCCTTTTTAATTTAACGAAAACAGCACTAGGATCAACAAGGAGCAAAACGATTATTTTCTAAGGCGCGAGAAGATACACTTGGAAGTGAATAAATTTCAACTACTTGCTCCAGTTCAACTGCTTGCCATAGCTGGAGAGAAGCGAGCAACTGGGTAAAAAAGATTCATAAGAAGTCGAGCAGTAAATATGGAAACGAAAAGATCGGAAAAATTTATAAAAAATACCTGGGGTGCATTGCAATGGAAACATAATCTGCTAAGGCCTCGCTGGCTAAGCGATGCTTATATAAAGAGCTAAGATCATGCATTGGTTAGCGTCTACAAGGCTAAAAATATAATGGGTTCTTAGGGTCTTATTATATCTTGCGATCTTCGTATCAGTTATTATCGGTTATATTAACATGCCATGCCAATGCAGAACACCTATCGAGGCAATATTAATAATCCCACATTATCCCTACTCACCGAACTTGAACTAAATGAGTCAAATTTAATTAAGATTTGTCATTGTATAACAATTAGTTGAAATATAGAAATTGATGGAGATCTAAATTAAAAATATTGAACTATAACGACCACGCCTTTTCGTCAAAAGCCAAATGGAGTAAAAATATCCATATCTATCAGGATGGATTACTTCACCGGTACATCACTAATTCAATATTATATGTCGATATAAATGATATAACTGGGTGAATCCATTAAAAGTAGAAGAATTTATGTTATTTTAATAAAAATTTTAACCTTAGAATACAACGATTTCATCTTAAAAAATAAATTTCCATTTTATCACGTGATTCTGCGCATGACATTCGTATAAGGAACTTTAAGTTTGTTTAAAAATTATGCTATTTATAAAAAGTTTAACTTAATGTCATTTTAGTTGGAATTAATTATTAAACTTACAAAAACGAAGTATTTTTCCATAAAACTTTCCAAGTAGAGAGTCCAATTGCTTTATAATTATAGATTTTATTATTAAAAGAATGTAATTGTCATTGTGATCTAATATGCAGACAGGAAGTTACTTAAATTGGGGATATTAAAAAAATGTTAAATTGCAATAGTTGCGTCACACAAACAACGAACAAATCATAACTTTTGGTCCTATTCTGATAACCAGTAGTGTATCTGATTGCTTTTAAAAGACAACGTTTTATTATATTTTCTATTTATTTCTACATTTTGTGTTTCCACCCACCATTTACTCATTTTTTTACCCATTCATTGACATAAACAATACCAAAGTTTAAAAATTGTGAATCTTTCTAACAGGCAGCAATGAACACTTCGTTCACTCTATGTCTCATCTAGAGATATTAAGATTGGTTAATAACTTAATGAATGCGACCTAATCATTAAATAGATAACTGGCCCAATTGGAACTTTTCAAGATCTTTTACGAGGGCACTATAATTTACTCTATACTTTTTACATAAAAATATGTTTTAACTTAATTGAAGGCAATGATTTATTTGAGTATTACGAATAAAAATAATGGGCAACAGGGTAAAGTTAGCATTAGGTTAATATGCTCCTGAGTAGAACCTAAAACGAAATGCCTCTACAAAAGATTACTAGAAGGAAAAATGTAGTCTCTTTTAATCCATGCGCTTAATTCAACGATTTTACAGCTTGGTTAAGTCTAAAAATAGGTTTTAAGTTTGAAACTTTTTACTCTACTTTTACTCTACTCCATTTTTTAATATTTAAAAGAAGTACATGAGCAAGGTGAATGCAGTAACAATGTGTAAATAAAATTGCTGCTGCAATTGAAGAAATTTCGGGCCTGTTCCTAACTGCATCACTGCACTGCATATAATGCGCAGTACGTTTGTAAACGTAAAAAGCGGCCGCACTGCAAATGTCATCTGTTCGCAAATGCAACACTAAAGTATATTATGCGCAAATAAAAGCGAAAAACTGATCATAAAAATGGCTGATTCATGAACGTTGAGTATAAATTTTGTTTAGTTTTTATTATTTATTTATTTATATATTTTATTTAAATTGTTTTATTTTTATTATTTTTACACAAATTTTTATCAATTTTTGTATCGTGTAGTTCACAAATCGAGTTTATTATTAATTTTTCTATTTGTCCAGTATTTTTTCGCTCGTAAATGCACACAAAAATAAGTAAAACAAAGCATACGTAATATCTGATTAGCAGTGGCAGTGCAGAACAATCATATTATGCAGTGCAGTGATGCATTTACGACCAGGCCTATCCACTAACTTATTTGTATATTTTATTGTTTTACCCCAAAATAGCGTGTTTCCTTTACTTCTTCTTCTAACTAATACTTTTTTTCTAAGTGGTCAACGAACATAATTTTATGCACAAAAAAGCTGGTCATAACCTTAACAGACTTTTTTACTGCCTGTGCTAAAGTCGGAACGGGCTTAATCTTTCTCGCGCATAGTAATAATAGATGTGCCATTACTCTATACAAAATATCTTAACATGCAGCTGAATCATCTTGCCGATACCGCTCTCATATCTAATTTTTGATGCAAAATCATTTAATAATAATTCTGAAGAGAGCTTCAAAAATAATAAAAGCTTGGCAGCAGATAAAGACATTCATTGACTGTTGCTGAGACTCGGTATAACAACATGATAACAGAGTTCCATCTTGCTAAAGTAGATGTTATTAATGTGAATTGTAAGTGGATTAAATAAACAACGCGATGCAGTATGCAATAGAGTCCGTTAAAAAACTCCGTTAGAATTTCCAGGTCATGGATTTCTTTCAATGGGGTTATTTGAAGTCGACAATTTATACGATGTCCACAACTACTTATACATTGAAGGAATATTTGAACTCAATGACTTAAACCAAGTTGTCCACAGCTTTCCATACACTGAAAGAGTAAATGAGAAAATACAATCCTGAAACACATGCCTATAAATGGATCATTGCAAACTTCGACACCGTATGTGTCAGCACAGCCGTGGAGGGCACGTTAGGATATAAAAGAGCCAAAAAAAGTTGATTTTCTACTTTGATACAAGTCCCGCGTCAACTGTGGTCAACCCTATATAAACGTTTAAATGTGCTTTACCTTTAAAGTAAAATATAAATACAAATAAATCGGAACGTCAAGAAATGTTATCGTTAAATTAGCTATAATAAGCAAAAAAAAAATTCGTTTTAATTCCATGCTTAACCCAGAAGCTTCAAAAGCAACTGTGTATGATATTATAAATCGTTCCGCGTAAATTGATTCTACTTCACTAAAAAGTTTATCTTCAAAGCTTTTTTAAAAACCTCATTAGCTAAGTGAAAAACATACAAAAACTCATTAAAAAATGTGGTATTTTACATTGTTTTAAGATTTTTGACTTCCTATGGTAAATTTTTTAGAAGCCTATATCTTTTATATTGCATATATTGAAGCAAAATAATAATAAAAGGGGCCATCCATCTAAGAAAAACTCATATTTTAGTGTCTGTCAAAAATGTTTTTTTTATGCAGCAGTTTTTATGTTTCATTACCTCTTAAGTTAAACACGAAAAATAATCTTTACCCTTTTCAATGGAGGAATGACGAAGGTCATTGCTATAAGCGGCCGGCTCTGCAGATCAGAAATAGCAAATTTCGTTTTGACTAAACTGCAAATATGTATCTCTTTTGTTATGCCTAAGAGATTTGAAGAGGTTAAACAATTTTATTCCGATAAATATATCTCAGTTGGGTTTCTGACATCTCGTCCTACGCATCTGTCTGGTAAAGATCACAAGAGCCTAGGTTTTCTTGATATGTTGTTTTATGTTATGCATTCAAATGATTGGTATTAAACAGCCGAAAATGTCAAATAATTCCTTAAATTCTTAGAGAATTTAAATTCATTCTCTTATTAAATGTATTAATTAACAATTTAACAAGACAGGTAATCACAACAGAAAGTATTGAATGCATACAATGCACTATAGCGAAAGAGCTTTAAAGTCAACATGATCCAACATCATCGATAATGATTAAGTGGATCTGTCCCTTTCTTTATATTTCATACATAATGTCAGAAATTGAGCCTTCGACTTCATTGGAATGTTCTTTATAAATTATTTTTTCCAATTTTTTTATTTGTTGCCTTTTAGACATTCAATTATATGGGATAACTACATAATGCTCTTCATTTTGCTGTAGGGGCTAGAATGTTGAACTATTTCATTTTTGTCATTTTTGTACTCGACATGACTCCTTTATGAGTACGATATTGCGTTTGTTATAATTTTTATTTTTTGTTTCAAATAAAAGAGGATTTGTATGTATTGAAATTATAATTACTCGGAAATCCTGCAGAGAAAACGTGCTACTTGTCTTCGAAAACATTTATACACAATAATATACAAAAATATTTGAACAAGTCACTGTACATATTAATGTTTATACATTACAACTAAACATGTATGTAACATAAACAATAAGTAGTTACATACATACGCACGTGCATGCATCCTTAAATTTTTATTCATATGTGTGTATGAATTGGTATACTCATTCACATAAATTCTTTTATCTAAACATAAATATGACTATAAAAATATAAATGTTTGTACATACATACATATATCTATGTAACAAGTATATAATTCGTTTTACAGAAAGGGATGGTAAGTATTGTACTAAACGGATTACTAACTATATATTTTACTAAAAATATTTTTTCTAAATTCGAAATTTTAACATTTTATTTTTATCTATTTTTTATATTTTTGGCATTACAAACAAGAAGAGTAAATAATTTCAAACGTGCCTTGAGGCAACAAAACCGGTAACTACGTCTGTAATAAAACGCGTGAAAATTTTTGTGTAACTTTTAATAGATGAGCTTTTTGGAACACTCCGACTAGACCAAGTCAGACTGCGGAACGACTTAACGTGCAATTACTGGTTACTAGCTACTAATTTATCTCAATATTTCAGTATGTATCTTTATCCTTTGATATTCCCTAAAATGCTTTTGTTACTGGTTACACAAAGCAACCGATATTTAGAGCGAAGTAAGTCTGCCTAATCTATCTGCGAACGAAAGCTTAAATAACCATTGTTATTATTAAAAGTTAATACAATTTAGTTAAAGTTATTTTACCTCGATCTAAAACTGGGAAAATTTGCACAAAATGAGTACTTTAATTTCGAAAGGAACACTTGTATTAAATTTGCTATCCTTACTACGTAGTTTTCAAATCATAGTTCGCAACTTTACCGTTAATAATGATAGTTGAAACTCGACAAAATCTTCAATTTTTCAAACGGAATACGCGCATAAATGTTTAAGTGATCTTTACCTTTAAGTGCAATATAAATATATTTAAATCGGTTCTTAGCGTAATATCTATGGAATTAACTACATAGTTAAAAAAAAAAACATGCAACATATGTACATATATAATATAAAATACACTTTTTTAAAAAATCCTTAAAAATAAAACAATTATCAAATCTAAAATCATTTCAAATTCTTGAATGTAAAATAGCTCATTGAAAATCAATTCAAAGGTTTTAAAAAATGAAATAGCGACAGTCAGCAATAAGGGCCGCAAAGACGGAAAAACAGGCTTATATCCAACGTATAGCTCAAAGCCACAAATACTCAATGGTTTTAGTGTCGCAATAGCACAAGCTCTTTTAGGCTTAGCCGCCACTCTTATTAACGAAGGAAGAACGGTTCATTTTGTGCTTAAAAATACTGAATGAATTTCTCTTTTAACTGCTTAATTATACAGCTATGGGTCTGCGTAATTACTTTTATAAAAAAAGGTTGCTTATTTTGATTAATAAAGAATATTTTAAAGAAAACTGTAACTGTTGGATTAAGATAATCTAAGAATAACTTTTTGCGAAACTGTTCATCCTATAATCGTAAAAATCAAAACGGTATATCGAAACATATATGAATAAAGTTTTTTAATACCTTTACTAGCTTATTGTACCCTGTTGCCTAGGTCTAATTTTAAGGCCCTTGTAGTCACTATATAAGACATTACAGTCTTGCTTACTATAGGGGTCCACTCCGAACATATAAGAAATTATATTTTGTAATCGAGATAACATATTAAAAACCAGCAGAGGTCCAATCTATCAAGTCTGCCACCAAAGGTAAACAAATGTAAACAATTTGCTTAGATTGGACTTGTATGGTCAAAAATAGTATTATGCGCTTTTTATAAGATTTTTTTATTTTTAGTTTAACTTGAGTTTAGCCATTAAATCTAGATTTTTTCATTAAAAGCTTTCACCTTGATTTTTACACTGCTCGCTTCTTTAATATTAGCTCATGTTAAAGAAATGTTATTCTACAATATCGCATACCAACATGAGTTTATTATAAATGTTTTAATAAATTACCTAATTTATAGACACCCACCCACCTCGATAATATTTCAGTATTTAATTGCCATGGCATTATTCACTTATTACGGACAGACATTTCCTAAAAATATAGTTTTCAGTTACATAAATACAAAATTGCAATTAAAGATTAATACAAATTAATTAATTAATGTTTGCGATATAGAACGAAAATAATATACAGAAATACTCTAAGAACTAATAAAATAAATATTTTTTTAATGATTTATATGTGACAAAATTTTAAATTATATGTTACAAATTAATGTTTTTTGTCTCGATTATTATCATCATGCATATGACCTAAGTGCCTCGATTAGTCCGGTTTTAAATAGTACGGCACAATAGTGGAACCGGTTATCCATACTATGTGAGATATTCCTGTATGTTATATTAGTGGTTTATTTTTAACATTTAAGCTGTCTTATCTATTTTTTTTTTCTATGATATTGTGATATACGTGAAGATAACTTTGGAACGACGAAATGTATGCAGGCGTTTTCCAAAGAAAACAGGAATTGTTTATGGGCTTATTGGCCAAAATAGTGTTAATTGTTTTTACATTTCTATAAGCTAATAGGTCCTAATGAAGATAAATGTAAAGGTGTGTTTACATTATGTATGCAAGTCATATGGAATGTCAGATTTTCCATATGTAAATCAATACGCATAGTGTAAACCTCATGAAACATACATATGTATGTTAATTTCGTATGTGCTATAACATGTGTTAGTTTTTTATTTAGAGCACGCTCTATTTGATATATAAAACCTTATGACAACAGAAGTTTTCAGTGATGCTAACTTTTACTTTCAAAATTTCCAATCAAAATACTAAGAGATAAAAGCTAGAATTCTATAAATATATAAAATATTTTTTTAAAATTTGTTGTAATAATCGGCTAAACTTTAATATATAGGCATTTTCATGAATACGAAAAACACGTCAGCCAAACTCAACGCTAAAGTATTAAAAAAATGAATTGAAATCTGAATTATTGCCCTTAAAACCTCCTTTTTAGTATTTTTTTTTTCGTAGTAAAAGTGTACATACATCAAAAATCATGATCACTTTTCTTTGGTGCGACGAGTAATAAAAAATTATATTTTAGTATTTATATGTATGTAAAAGGAAAAAGATAATTTTAAATTTTACATACAAATATTTTAAACAAATAAAAAGAGGATTTCTTGGATATAATAAGCATTTATTGGTTTTTAATAATCAAATGCTGGTTTTTTAGAAGTTTTAATTTTTTAGCGTTCTACAGTTTTTTGTAATATAAAGGTGTGTGTACATCTTCCAGGTAGCGAAAACTTCAGAAAACATCCTTTAAATTAATTTGTTTACAAAAATCGTTTCTTCAATGGAAACTTTTGAAATGTTTTTCTTATTTACAATTTATCAATAACACTTGCATACTCATGCATGAACAATGAGCAAAAATTGTATGTTATTTGCTTTCTTAAGGCAATTAACAATTTCAAATGTGAAAATACATTGGTAAGATGTACTTTATTTGAACAACGCCACGTACCTGTGAACTTGTAGTTTTGAGCTCGTGTTTCTAAAAACGAACATAGCCAAGTACCTCTAACATATATTATAACAATATTTATAAGAAATCTTATAATCTTATATTGTGAAGTTCTAACTTTATCGCAAAAAAACGATTGATTATTTGATATCACTGTTTTCAGTTTTTATGTTTTCTTTTCGACGACAAGAGGTTATGTCATATGTACATAACATATGCAAGTTTGAACATAAAAATTATAACCCGTATGTTAAACACTGATTTTGACATACACACCAAATAAGATATGGATAGCAATTTTGACATTCCATATGACTTGTAAACAATCCTTAAGAAAACCCACATATTAACAATTAATAAATATTTTATGATTATACAAAACAACAATAAGAACTTACAATAAATTAAAAAATATTACATTTATAAGTAATCAACGACATTTATAAATATTACGACAAACAGCTAAAGCTACCTATACACGATATGTTTTTTACAACTGACTTTTTAATTGTGTAAGTCATGTATAATTCTGCATGTGATTCAAAATTGGTATTTTACAGAAGACTTTTAATATTCGGTCACAAACATAAATGAACATTTACGTCTGACATATATATGTAACTATAATTTGTTTACAACAGCTGATCTGCTCGCAAATTTAATTAAAATTATTTTTTGTTAAAAGTATTTACTTGAAAAATGGATTCAAAAACTAAAAGAATTGAATTGTGTAGTGAGTGTTGTTTCAATAACATATTTCAAAAAACAAAAAATTATCGAAAACAAAAAATTAAATTTCCTTTTTTAATTAAATCGCTTTTTTCATTGCACAGATATCCAAGCCATTCGACATGAAAATGGCTTGTTGCCGTCTTAAAATATTTTTGTGTGCGTTACGGAACTACTGAAGACTTGTCAATTTTAATTATGATTTTTTACTCTAAACATAAAGAAGATTAGAGTACATCGAATAATGATACAGAATTTACATATACGTTATCAAATAATTAAAAGCAATTTCAGATTTTGGTCATATAAAATATTACCTACAGCCGGCTTATGCTAACGCCAATGGTCAACCGCCGTAGATTGTTTTCGTACGTCATAGGTTTTTGCCAATACTTTTTAGGTTATGTCTGTGCTTTTTAGAATAAGCAGAAGCAGCTGATGTCAGATGGTTTGTCAGAACAAAATAGAACACGTTCTAAAGGAAATTTTGTCAGATGACTTTTCACATGTATTTTATAGAAGCAATGTTTTAGCAGCTTACATATCTACGTATGTATATGAGATAACAATTTTGTTCTTATGTTTCCTCACAGCTTATTTCGAGCATAATGCTGTTTTGTTGCAATTTATTAAAATGTTGTTCTGAGAATTTAATTTGGTTTATTCGATGGACTAACTTTTCTTCTTTTTATTGCTTTTGTTATGCTTTTTGTTATGGCCCGGAAAGCACTGCACACTGAAACAAGTTTTCGGATCTTTAACCGTTGTGTTATTTGAATGTAGATTTTTGTTGTTTGTTGTTTTGTTATCTGTAGATCAATAAATCTTTTTATTAATTTAGTAGGGAAGCTGTTACCCGGTAGTATTTTAATAATCCGTGTTATATTGTCATTTTGGAATTTATTGTCACTGATGCTTGGAACTCAAGTTATTACATATTTAGCGGTATTTCTAATTTGATATTTTGATTGTGTTGAATTACAATTCATTGTTCTTCCAGAGGCCGTTTTTTATCATTCCAGTCAAAAAGTATTTTTTTATTTGTTCTAATTATTTTTGTACCAATGCGTTTTTCTCTATTTCTATACGATTTACGATTGAAAAAAGGGAAAAGAATACGAAAGTATTCTTATTTGCGAAATTATTTTACAATGTACACAAACTAGGGTAGATAGATGCGAAGAATGTTATGACGGAATAGCAATCCAGAATTTGTACCAACACATTCTGCTGGTGTCTAATTTTTCCTGTTTTCTTTGGAAAACATTAGCACACATTTGTAAATAATTTTTATTTTTTAAAATTTATGGGAATGAAAATAAAAATGAACTGAAGCCAAAATCAATTTTAACTTAATCGTTAAAGAATAAATATTAAAGTCGAAACGATTTTTTTTTCAATTATAAGATTTCCACAGCAAAGAAGCGAAGTAAGTGAAGCGATAAAAATATACAGGTTCTTTTAGAGCTGTAGGCTGAGCGCGCCACTGATTTGCGACGTACAAGAAGGAATGCACACATTTACAAAGATATTTCGGTTCAAATAAACAAAAAAATTAGTTCGGAAGAAATACACATCAAAATAAGAAATTTCACGCAGAAGTACAGATATTTCTTCTCTTATAACAAATTTTTTGGCACAAACTACCTAATGACAATGGTAGAGAGGAAAAAAAGCGAATGGGACCTTCTAGTAGAAGTCCATCAGATTAGCAATTGTACGATGCTTTACACCAAACAATTGGGAACAATGTGCCAATAGTGTTAAAATTTCGGAAACATCTCTATTTGTTACAATTAACATTTTATATATTAAAAAACAATTTAATTATAAAAAAATTTTATTTAAGAAAATATATGCAGTTTGTAAAAAAAATGTTTTCAAAGCTAGAAAATTTTAGGAATTTCTATTTAAATAATGAAAAGCAACAACAAAATCATTTTCTTTAAATTTTTTTTTCTATGTAACTGTTTTCCTGTACGTTGGCAACAAAAAGGCGCCGACACTTTGAAATAATAATAATAAACATAACAACAACAATGCTACAAAATAATTTTACTTACTTTGAATGGTGTAAAAAAATGTTTTCAAAAAACCAAAAGCAAAGAAGATCCGTTATTTTTTGCACATTTATTGAATGTAATTTCCTTTTAAGCATGGTAAGTATTGTGGATAGCATTTATTCTTGAAATTACGCCTATGCAAGCAACAAGTTATCACACAGTTAAAAATACACAATGCCAGGAAAACGACTGAGCAAAGATATTACACAGCTAATGTATTTCAATTACTATAAAGGAAAGTCTCACAAAGAAATTGCGGAAATGTTCTCCCTTAATCTAAGGACAGTATATAATGTTATAAACCGTGCGGAAAAAGAAGGAAGGCTTGAACCACAACCAATACCAGGCAGACCAAAAAAAGTAGATCGACACATTGAACGAAAAATTTTGAAAATTATTGACGACAATCCACATTCCAGCACTAGGGGAATTGCACTTCAGATCAATCGTGAATGTGATATAAGTATCTCCCATCAGACGGTCCGAAACGTTCTGCAGAGCCGTAAATACTCTTCAAGAGTCGCCAGAAAAAAACCTCTGCTCTCCGTGCTAAATATTGAAAAACGATATAAATTTGCCACTGAGCATATTTCTTTTCCTCCGGAGTACTGGAATGATGTAATTTTTTGCGACGAGACGAAGGTGATGCTTTACTATCATGATGGACCTCAAAAAGTTTGGCGCAAGCCCCTGGCGGCTTTAGAAAACAAAAATATAATACCCACGGTAAAATTTGGTAAATTATCTGTAATGGTGTGGGGTTGCATTTCATCCAAGGGTGTTGGCGAACTAAATATATTAGAAGATGTAATGACGAAGGAAGTCTATCTGGACATTTTAAGAAACGAGTTGACTGCCAGTGCTCAAAATTTCGGCTTTGTTGACCCAGAAAATCCCGCAAAATTAAAATATAAATTTTACCAAGATAATGACCCAAAACATAAATCGTACGTTTGCAGATCCTGGTTGCTATATAATTGCAGAAAAGTAATTGATACCCCGGCACAAAGCCCCGACCTAAACTCAATAGAAAATTTGTGGGTCCACCTAAAGAAAAAAGTCGGAAAAAGGTCCCCGAAAAACAAAGGGAAAAATACCCGATGATTACAACATACCAAAACTGATACATTCAATGTGTAAACGATCAGGAGCTGTAACTGATGCTAAAGGAAGACATACAAAGTATTAGCAGAAAAAAAATCTTGTTTTTTAGGCATATAGAAACAATTTTTTTACTTATTATATAATTTTGAAAACATTTATTTTACAGCGTGCAAAGTGAAGTATTTTTTTTAGTTACAATTTTTTTTTTTTTTTGTTATTGGAATAAATTTAGTTTTTTCTTGTGAAATGTGTTTAGAAACATCTAA
Organism: Cistogaster globosa; assembly: GCA_937654795.1. Taxonomy (NCBI): domain Eukaryota; kingdom Metazoa; phylum Arthropoda; class Insecta; order Diptera; family Tachinidae; genus Cistogaster; species Cistogaster globosa. The sequence goes on from OW569408.1 coordinate 20,623,760, forward strand.
AACAATGTAAATAAAAAAAAAATAATAAATGTTATATATTTGACCTGAAAATCAAGGTTTATCTTAAAGTTTTTAATTTTCTTTGATTTTGAAAACACTTTTTTTACAAACTGTTTAACAGATGCCATTACCATCGACGAAGTAGCAGCCATTGATATCACCAGTGATGTATTCATCGTCTCCTGCACCACTATCTCCTCTTAATACCTCGTTCTCATCAGCTGCCACAGCTTCATCGTCCTCTGGAAAAAAAAAACATTTAAGTGAAGTGGTCAAAATGGTCATGGATTAAATTTAATGCTAAAGAGTGTGGTAGAAGAGAGCCAGTCGCTAAAAACAGAAAATGTTACCTCGAATCGGGAGCAGAATAAAACTAGCAATGAGCTTATAACCTCAGTGAAATCATTAATAGATAAGATTTAAAAAATTGTTATTCCATGTATAATAAAAATATGAAATCTTATTATATACCCTAATCAAATTGTTTGTACTCACTAAAACGTTAAGCTGTTGCAATCCTGATAATCAACGCTTTTACGTTATTCTCGCCAACTGTTGATGAGTAGTTGGGCTGGCTTCGTTTAGTTAAATTTCCAGAAATATTTTCTATCCATGAGGAAGAAACTTAACCGTTTTCCATTTAAAAAAAATGTGTTAAGTGCAGCATTCGAAATGAAGCTTTAAGTCGTCAAAATGATTTTTCGATTACACGAGGACACCTAGACATCCAGTAGTTGAAGGTTTTTTCTACAGAACTTTTCTTGAAAATGTAATAATCATAGTTTTTTCTGCTTGGTGCAATGTTTATGTATGTGATCTTTGATCTGCGAGAAAATGAAAACGCAAATGTAAAAATAATAATTCTTTTTAGATCTATTAAGCAGTAGGAGTTCTTTCTATGCCTGCCAATATCCAAAAGTTTGATATGTATATTAATTGTGCTTCTAATTTATGAGGTTTCTTGTCTATTTTCATAAAAAAATTATTTTGAAAATTTTTCTTTACATAGGCGTAATAATCAGGTGGTGTTAGTTGGCCAACCGGTTTTTTTATAAATTCGCCTTGGCATTTAAGTTGCAAGAGCTGTCAAAATTTGAGCTAAACCAATAAATTCAAATTAGTGTTTAATAACAGAAAAATTGAATTTGAAAAATTGTGCGTGAAAAAAAGAAAACAAAAAAAGTAAATTAAACTAAAAGGTTATAATAAAAAAATGTTTATTGGTGTTAAAAAGATATACTCACCCCTATTACAAAATTATTGGGAGTTCCCATTCACAAAGGGAATGTGAGTTTCCATTCCCAAAAATGTATTGTATGGGAATTCCCATTCCCAAAAACTTGCTATTATGAAATAATGGGAACATTGCAAATCAGCTCACATTTTCGAACATTGAACTTAAGTACTATCTGCAGTTTTTAGAGTAAATTTTACATGACCGATTTGCTGAAAATTGTGAAATTCTTGTGTTAACAAATACAAATCTTTTTAAAAACTCCAAATTTTAAAAAAATTTTTTCCAATAAGTGCCTCTTTGCATTTGTTGCTCCAAAATGATGAAGACGTCAACAGAGGGAATGAAAAACTTCACCGAAAGAAGTTGTGAGATGCCTGCAATCCTTTTGAACTTCCAGATTGCCAGTAAGTAAAATAATTTTTTTATATAAAAAATTTTTTAAATTGTTAAATGCATTATCGCATAAATAAGGATGCTTTTAAATATCTGCTGGAGGAGATGAACCTTTTGATGTCAGAAAAACGGACCAAAGCCAAAATTCCTTTAGTAATACAGGTGAGTGCATGCTTACGTTTTTTTTTTTTTACTGAGGGCAGCTACCAGAAAGGTGTGGCAAAAGACTACCAGGTGGCAGTGGCTCAGCCTAGGTTTTCTGTGGTACTTAAGGAATTCCTCTACACTATGGAAGTTCCAATATGTAGTAAGTGGATTAAATTTCCATCCGATGAAGAAAACAGGAATGCTGCGGAGGAATTTTTTAAAAAATTCAATATTCCAAGAGTGTTTGGGTGTATAGATGGAACCCATGTCATAATTCATTCTCCGCAAGATGTAAAACATCTGTACTACAATAGAAAGGGCCGTTTCAGCCTCAATGTTACCCTGGTAAGTAAGTTGTATTAAATGTTTTTGCAATTTACAATTCTCAAACTCTTTCCAGATGTGTGATCACAATATGAGGATTCGGTATGTAGACGCAACTCACGCTGGGTCATGCCACGACTCATGTATGGAGCATGAGCAGTTTTTGCAAAGAACTGGAAAGACAGCACCTTGAAAAAGGAAGAAATACTCGTATGTGGTTGCTTGGTATGTAAATACTTATACATTCGTTTTGAAGTTTATGATAAACTTATACTATTATTGCAGGAGATGGTGGCTACCCATTGGAGCCATGGCTGATGACCCCAGACAGGAGTCCCCTCCATGGTTCTGTTGAAGAAAAGTACAATAAGGCCAACACGAAGTGCAGAAATATCATAGAGAGAACTAATGGTGTTTTAAAAAGTAGATGGAGGTGACTTTTTGGAGCACGAGAGATGTACTATGCTCCAAAAAAAGCTATAAAAATAGTCAATATGTGTGCAGCATTGCACAACATTTGTATCTCCTACAAATGCGACCCTGTCGAATGCACAAGTTGTGATGAAGAAACAGGGGAGGAAGTTATCTCAACGCCACCAACCACTTATCAAAATGTTGCGCAAGAAATAAGAAACAATATAGTAAGTTCTATTTAATAAAAGATATTGGTTTATTCATTGATTTAAAAATTAACTTAGAAACAAAAAATCAAGAGGAGCTTTACAATAAGGCAACAATTAATTCATTTCATTGTATTTAATTATTCGCCCTTACTTCCATTGTCGTTGTGAACGTCAATACAATATCGACAACACTTTTGGATCATAGACATCAAAAACTTCTAAAATTGACAAAAGTCTGATGACGACGACAACGGGAATAAGGCCGATAAATTATTTTAAATTGGTTTTCCTCCCATTAAGAAGTACTTCATCTGTTTAAGCTGAATCAATTTCTTTCTTTTGTCAATTTGCTTTTGTATTTCCTGTACCTTTAACTTTTCAAGTTCCATATGATGGCGTTTTATTTCGTTTAGTTTTTTTTGCTTTCAAATAAATTTTTTTTTGTTTCAAATTCAATATTTTGGTGTTAAATTCACAATTTTTTCCAGGGATCGGCTAATTCTCTTCACGTAAACTTTTGTTTCAGTATTATCGTAAACAAGTCAACCAGGTCGGTCATCTTCTCTACCATTTTTTCTTGAGCTTTATTTTCGGTCTTAATAAGGCCCACAGCCGACTTTTCTTTAGCCTTTGGTGTAAATAGTTTTCGGGATGTCATTGAGGGAGGAATTGTTATAGACGATGGTGAAGGCGTGGGAATCTCCACTTCCAAATGCACTGTATTTTCCTTGTTCACTTCTATATCACTATTTTCGTTATTAATTTCTAAATCACCAAAAAGAAAAGAGTCCTCGATCCCTTCTAAAGCCTCTTTCATATTCACCACTTCATAAATGCGTTCCTCGGTCGAGGTAAGCCGAAGCTTTTTTGGTGGTCCTCCTCCAGTACCATCCCGATAGCGATGAATATCTGCAGCCTTCTTCCGTGTATATCGTCGCTGGTCTATCCAAACCTTTGAAACATTTATGAAATTATTTTTTATTTAAAATTTATAAAAAAAAAACCTGAATACATTTTTCCATTCTGGCAAAATCTTCTTCGGAGGTCCAGCACTATTTAAAGAAGTTATTGCATCTGCCCAAAACGAGTCACTTTCTTCCTTGGTTATCTTGGAATAACCACTAGCAATACTTGGGCAGCTTTCCATTTTCTCAACTTATATCTGCAATTGAATTTTTTTCACCGCCCTAGAAATGCAAAAATGTCTATTCAGATTGCTAATTTTTATATTTTTTAAGAAATGCTTACATTGCGCTCACATCATATCAAAATTCAAAGGGAACGAATGTTTGATAAATATCGAAAAAATTCGCATGAAATTTAATTTCATAATAAAGGAATTCACATTCGAAGATGCCAGATTGGGGAAAAAGAGCTTCGTAATACCAAGAGTAGGAAATGGGAACAAAATTGTTGGGAAACGGTTTTCATAATAAGGGTGATTGTTATTAAATAAACTAAATAAATAAATAAAAATTTTGTTTATTTAAAAGTATTATAAAGTCAAAAATGAAAGTTTGCTGCTTTTGTAAAAAAAAAAAACAAAAAGTTGAAACCGAAAGTTTCTTCCGTGTTCCAAGTGATGACCGCAGAGTTAAAAGGAGCAAAATATGTGGCATGGACTTTTCCCGGGACGCCGTTGTTTGCATGGATTACTTTGCGTCATCCCACGCTAATAAAGAAAAAAAATCTCTTTTTAACCGAATGCTGTGCCAATGTAAATTTAATCTTTTATATTTTAGTGGTTAAGGTTTATATGTATGTGTTAGTAATTGTATATTTTTAACACGATAACACTATTTTACATAATTTAGAATGCCGCTTTACAATCCAACAGCAGTGTTTCCCTTTACCTTGGAACAAATACAGTTTTACACTACACTTCCAACAGAGGTATTACCTAGAAACGTAAATTCCATACCTACTCAAGTGTCTTAGGGTATCCCAATGACTGAGATTTTTAACTTGTGGAATCAACCTGTGTAAGTTCCATTTTTCTAACAAAAGTTTTTTAACTAAACTTATTTATGTTTATAATTTAGAATGATACTTAACAATTTAACTGTAATGCGTTCTTCAACCGCGGAGCAGATGCAGTTTGGTATTGAAATCCCTATGGAATTTGGACCTAACAATGTGTATTCCACACCAACTCAAATGTCTGAGGGTATCCCAGCGACTGGAAATTGTTTCTTGTAAAATCAACCAGCGTAAGTACCATTTTTCTAATAAAAGCTTTTTAAATAAAATTTTTTATACATATATTATTTAGAACAACACTCAACAATTCAACTACATTGTGTTATTTGTTTACGAAAAGTGTGTTCATTAAGCAGCGATGGTAGGATCCGTTTAATGTATTAAATAAAAATGTATCTTCCTGTAATTGTATTTTTATTCACCCATATTTATAAAATTATTATTTCGCAGGTAGCAAATATATACGACGCTATTGATATCGGCAATGGTAAAGAAGCCGTACGAATGGCTATAAGTTAGTCGGAAATTATAGAATTAAGTCCTACCGATTACAACATTTTGGGCGAAATCACCAGTCACCTAAAAAGCTCGACTGAATGTTAATTATTCAATTGATCCTTCTAGCAATATAGAAAAACAATTTTAAATTAAACAATTGCAAATTCAAAGCAAGGTTTGCAATGTTCATGATCTGCAGCAAATTCAACAAAAGTTACAACAGTAGCACCAACAAATCGTCCTACAAACTATTAAATCATATAGTTGGTCGGTTTAACAAACACTTCAACAGCAGGAAAACTAACGTAATTAGTAATTTTTTCAATTGAACCGATGATTATACGATCAGTTGCAAATACTGTTTTGATAACTTCATTACGTTTATGCAAAAAGAAACAATTTCAATTGCTTTTTATTAGTTTAGTTATTTCTTGTAAATTAAAAGAAATGGGAATTCTTATTTATTCATGTGTATTTCTTAAGATCCTTATATATTTTTAAGTAATAGTTAAAACGTAAAGAATTATTATCAAATAGTGAAAGTATATTTTTCTTTTTCGGTCTATTGTTCTTTTACATTGAGGGTATTTTAATTTTGGTTTAATAATTTTTTCTTTAACATCATAAATAAATATAAAAACTATTTACTCTTACAGTATGTGCTCGAAATTTTAAAAATCTTTATTTACTTGTTTACCAGTTAAAACCATGAATTTAATTTTAGTTTATCGTTAGCTAAAATGAAAAACCATATAATAACAAAAATATTAAAATTGATTTCTTCATTGTAGTAAAACAATTCTTGCATGTAGACCCATGTTTCGATAGGAACACAGATATTTCTTTGTTAGTTAAATGTTTTCCACTTAACCTGACGATATGTTGTTGTAGCGGCCACAATATTATAAATTCTTCTGTAAAGTTTCACCGATATGACCGTTTTACCCTAAAAACAAATAATATTCAGAAAAACAGGGACTCGATAATGCAATATTAATATACAATAAAATTTGAAGAATTTTGTCTGTGTCTAGTTAAAATTCACAAAATAAACAAAATCATGTACACTCGCGTATAACTAATAACATTTTATCTTAATTGCATCTAAATAAAATAGACATTATGATTACATGCATACAAAGAATGAAATACTTTGTTTTGAAAAGAAAAATTATGTAATTTAATTCTTTATTGTAATTTTTATTTTTTAACATAATATTTTCTTAAGGTGCCTTTAGACGAAATGTTTTTTACATATGACTTGTCAGTTTAAAAATCCACATGTAATTCCTTATGGATGTCAAAGTAGTCAAATTAACATGTGGCTTCGATTTTTGCGTTTAAACGTACATGCAAATTTCTTCTGACATAACATACAAAGTAAATCATTGTTTACAAAAGTTGTTTGGTGAGCGGCTCTGTTAATGCTAATAAAGATGTCAACTCTATTCTGTTTCCAACGATTTTAGTGCTTTTTGCATTTTTGATCATTTTAAAACGGTATCAGTGAAGAAAGAAAAAGTCATATGCTTTGTCATATAAAAATAGGATGTGTTCTAAATCAAAAATTAGTCATATGACTTTTACATATGTATGTATTTAACATAAGAAATGTTTTAAGCCGTTTACACGATACATATGTATTTTGTTATGGAAAATCTGACAAGTCATAATCAAAAGACATTTCATCTAAAGGCACCTTTAAATAGAATTGAGAACTTGTTTTAAAAGGTATTGCAACTAAACAACAAAAAAATCAATGAAGCTTATTAAATGAATTCGAACTGCCACCACCTGATTTCGCCATAGGACCGACATAAAATTTTAAACGTAACTTTTATAAAATAACATGTAAGAGTGCTATATTCGGCTATGCCGAATCTTATATACCCTTCATCATACATGTAAATCTAGTTAGGTAAAGTAACTTCAATCAAAAACACAAATATTGGGGTAACAGAGAATTAAGAAATAAACAATAATAATAATTTTACATCAAAATGTTATCGGCTCTTAATGGGTTAAGCATTTTTTTAAACAATTTAGTATTTTCTGAAAAATCTTTTCAAAAGATTTTAAATGATATCCATATTAATATCTTAAAAAATATAATGCAAAATCGTACTTTTCTATAAAATGGTCAGAAGCCCTTAGCTCGAAAAATATATACTATCTCATTCAGTACATTGGCAAAGTTAATTTTAACACTAACACGGACATACAGAAGGACAGACAGACATCGCTCAGTAGACTACGCTAATCATAAGAACTCAGAATATATGTACCAGATAAAAAAATTGCATTGTTTTTGAATACGTTTACACAAAAATAATGTTGTTGACGTAACTACACACTATGCCAATGAAGCGAATGAAAACACATTCACACAGCGATCGTATGATGAAATATGATGTATGTATTTCATGTATTATCTAAATGTCATCAGTTGTTCACAAAGATTCATTATTGACCTGGCTGTATTCATGAATCATTTGTGAATACTTGTGAGTGAAGGGCACATAGAACTAAATTAAAACACATAAAAGACAATTTTAGTATTGTACGTAGGATGAGTGTTGTCAACTTTCCAACTGTATTTCAGAAATTAGTGCGATTATAGAAAGTAGGTTTAATAAAAAAGTAGATACATAAATACACTATTACTTAAAGCTTGCTTGTATTTAAAAACTGAATTTGAAAATATTATATTATTTAAAGAATTAGGCCCCAATTTGCTTCGTTTTTCGGTAATGATATTGCCTGCTGCAAAGAAAACACGTTCGGAGGCAGCACTTCTAGCAGGTATAGCCAAAATTTACTTTGCTAGTTTCAACAATCGGGATTAATTGATCGTATGATGGTTCCACTAGTCCAAGACATCGAACTTGGTGTCATCCTTCACATAGCAAAAAGAATACTGGTTAAATTCGTCCGTAATGCTTCTTTTTGTAGTAGGATTTCTCGTGTTTTAAAAATCAGAAAAAAAACAAATCGAAATCAGATTGTGCTTTGTTTTGTTAGAGATGTGTATGTGTGTTTCAGGAGTTGAAAAAGAATGAAGAGTATAAGAAGAGAAGTACACTCCTAAAAGTACCGTTAAAATGCAGAAAAATTAAAAGAAGAAGTACACTCAAAATAGCGAAGAACAAAAAGAATGTTACTCGAGAAAATATCGTGGTATTGCCTTGATGCATTTTGTACTCTCAAAACTCTTAAATTTTTACATATACACTTCTTCACCATTTGTGCTAATATTCGTAACGCATGCATTAAAAATGCTGCAATAGAAAAACTAAAAGAAAAAATGATAATTTCTTGCTAAAAAAAAACGTTTAAACTTCCAAAAGATCAGTAAAATTGGCAACACTGTGTGTATTCCAACAGACTCATTTTCTACATATGTTCAATGTACATATGTATATACATACGTACAATTTGTGGTTATTGTTTGTACAAGCAAAGATTTTGTTTCTTATTTCTTTTTTTTATGCATGAATACCATGATGAATGCTATGAAATTTGATGGCCAGCAATGAATAGGTACCAGAGTTTCAACCAGTTTTCAAAAATTTCAGATGGCATGAATGAAATGGTTGAATAACTTGTGTTGGCATAATAAAAGTAGAACGAAAAAAAAACAGTCAAAGCAAATGGATAGTTCAATACAAGCACGTGCATTGATGTTTTTTAGCAGTTAAATGAACGGCAAAAGCAAAGAACATATGAATGAGCAATAAAAGTGAATATGCAATATTCTTTCTCTGATATGTACTTTACGAGGTCGGAAATGGATGTTGAAGAAATTACAAAGGGAATGACTTTTTGTTGGGAATGGTATAAAAAAATACAAATAAGTTTATTTATTTCGTAAAATTTCGGACTATTTATAAACGATTACATAAAGTTGGACTTATAATTAATTTCCTCGTATACATATAAATATATTTTTTTCGTGGTTTTATATTAAATATTTTTTGTAAAAAACCTCGACTTCAAAACAAAGAAACTTAAAATCATATCTCTTCAGGACGGTAAGTATACATTATTTATATTATAATTGAGAAAGATTGCGTCAGGAACAAAATATGAGTGCAGATTAAATAAGAAAATTCAGCAGTTATGTGGTCACCCTTTATTTTTTACACTTTTTATTGCTGACACAGTTAAACAAAATTTGTTTAAATTCTAGGCGTTAGTCTATAACTTTTTAAAAGATTGGTCATATACATCAAAGAGCAACCATTAGGGCATCCTTTAGTTTCTAATTTTTAATATTTATACTTGTTATTATACTTGATATAGTAATGGCCATTCTGTCCAATTTTCAAAAGCCATATAGGTCAAATTACATCGGCTATAGGGTTACCCTTTAATTTGTAATATGAAGTTTGCTACTTGTTATAGTGGACTTAGCAATAATGGTTCTGTGCAAATTTCAATCTGTCTACAAATGTTTAAGAGTCTAGTCTTGATGTATATAACAGCAACAATTGTAACACCCTAAAATTTATAGTTTTAAATATTTTTACTTCTTATTATACCTGTTCAATTTTCAAGTGTTTTCGTACAGCGGTTCAAACGACAGGGCCATTAGATCAATTTACTTCAGATAATAGTAAAACTAAAATATACTTCTTAATATGCCTGTTTAATTTTCAAGTGTTTGTATACAACGGTTTAAACGATAGGGTCATACAGGTCAATTTACTTCACATATAGGAGAACCATTTAATATCAAAATTCAAATTTTATAAATTAATAGCGGACTTAGCAATACAGGTTCTTTGTAAATTTCAGCTGTCTGTCTATAACGGTTTAAAAGTTTGGCCACATACATTATCTTACATCAAATATTGGGACACTTTTTAATTTCCTAGCTGGCTATAATAAATAAAAAGTTTGGCCACATACATCAAATTGCATTAACTATATGGACACCCTTTAATTTATAATTCTAAATGTGTAAACTTGTTATTATAATAGTCATAGTATCCGACATTCTGTCCAATTTTCAAGCGTTTGTCTATAACGGTTCAAAAGATAGGCGCATAAAGGTAAATTTGCATCACCTATGGGGACGCCCTTCAATTTTTAGATTTATCTTTCCTGGTTTAACATATATTAACTAATTGATTTTTCAGTTCAACTATTTCTCCACTACGCCTCTGATCAATTGTTTCAATTGAAAAATGCGTAATAATAAGCAATTGCTCTAACTGTAACAACATTCCAAACAAATAAAAAGTAAAGATCAACATCATTCGATTTTCTACCTGCTAGTATATAATTCTCTTTTGTACTTGTACTAAGTGACAAACTTATTTAAATGTTTGTAATCTCAATGTTTTGTAAATTAACATACTGTTGTACATACATATGTATGCATGTACATACATATAATTTGTTCTTTATTTGATGTACCTTCAATAACAAAGAAATAGTAATAATAAATCATTATTCTGATTTTTGTCAAAGTGAACAGTCGAGTATATTATTTATTACAGTCCACTAAAGATTTAGTTTGATTATTATACATCATAATTTTTGGTCCTTCGAGCCGGATATTAAGGACTTTTTTAATCTTATAAAAATGATGAATTTAAAATCATTAAAGCTTAAACGGAGCCGTGTGCGATCTTGCATTTCACGAGCACATAATTTTTGTTCTACAATTAATGATAACACAAGCTTAGAAGATCTGGAAGCACGTTTTAAGGCCCTTGAATCATATTGGCAACAATATATAGCAATTGAAGATGAGATGTGCGACTTTGACAAAGATGATACAGAAGAAGCAGAAGCCTTTGAAGGCGAAACATTCGAACAATACGAGGCGAAGTATTTATCAATTTCTTCAATACTATCAAAAGCCATCAAAGTACGCAAGAATCAGCCAGAAAATGCAGAAGAAACGTTAGACAAATTAGCTGGGCAACAAAGTACCCTGTTGAACCAGTTAGGTGCCTTGGTTCCCAAAACAAATGATGTTGCGTTACCTAAGATTATGATTCCAAAGTTTTTTGGAGACTATAGTAAATGGACTGCCTTTAGAGATCTATTTATTGGTTCTGTTGATAGTAAGACAAACTTAACGAAAATTCAAAACTTTTATTATTTAGTTTCTTTTTTGGATGGTGAGGCTTTCAATCTTATCAAAAACATACCAATTTCGGAAGACTATTATATGGAAGCATGGGACAAGTTGGAGAGTAGATATGATAGGCCACACCTTTGTGCATATTCGTACATTCAAACCTTTTTTAAACTACCCTCTGTTAGCGCATCAACTTACAAAGGACTCCGCAAAATTTTTAATGGGGCCGATGAATGTCTTCGAGGCCTCAAGGCGATAGATATGAACTCTAGAGATCCTTGGTTAATTTATTTATTGCTGTCGAAGCTAGATGCCACGACTCGACAACTTTGGTCGGAAGAGGTAGGGTCTAAGCCAAACGTAAGCATTTATGTATTTCTAGATTTCTTAGAAAAGAGACATACTTACTTGGAATCTAATGAAATGTTGGGCGCTGCTTCAACTACAAAAATAACTTCGTTTCGCTCCAATATTTCTCGCACATCTACAACAAAATGTTTAAAATGTCAACAACAACATCAGCTTTTTCAATGTAACGATTTTACGGCTCTTAATATTGACGATAAACGTAAGTTTATCAAAGAAAATTTTCTATGCTTTAATTGTCTTAAAGCAGGTCACAATGCTGCTGCCTGCAGCTCTAAGTTTAGTTGTCGCTTTTGTGATAATAGACATCATTCATTAGTTCACTATACTGATGCTTCATCAAAAACAAATAATGACTACGCATCTAACACTAATTTTGTTTATAGTGGTCCAACACATGTTGACCAACCATGTCAATCTACAAGGCTTATTTTTAACTCATCGGAAACAAATCAACCACCTTCGTTAAACAACAATATACAACCTAATTCATCTATCGTTGCAAACAATCATGTCACTTCGAATAGTCATCCACAAGTAGTTCTGCCTACAGCTTTAGTTCGTGTTAAAGATAAGTTTGCAAATTTTATAAATCTAAGAAGTTTAATTGATACAGGATCGCAAGTTTCATTTATAACTGAATCGTGTGTGCAGTTATTAGGATTACCCAGATCGAATGGTCGTTTATCGATTATGGGTGTATCTTCTACAAATGCTGGTGTTACTAGAGGTCAAGTACAACTGAATGTTTATTCTTCTCAAAACCTAGAAATGATTACTATCAATGCATTTATTCTTAAAACAATTACTGCTGATATATCTTCTTACAGCATCCCAGGATCCAAAGAGGATTTATTATCTACGATAAAACTTGCAGATCCAAATTTTAATAAGGCTGGTGCTGTCGATATTCTATTGGGGGCAGATATTGTCTGGTCGATTTTAAGAAGCGGTAAAGTGCCGCTTAATACTAGTGGTTTGTTTGCCATCAATTCTGTATTTGGCTGGATAATTTCGGGACAGATCAAATCTACACTTGCATCCTCAAATATAGCCTCATACGTAGTTTCAACAGATATTGACAAAATGCTTCAAAGATTTTGGGATCTAGAGGAGTGTGTTGTAAGAAAAAGCGAACTAGATTTAATAAATAATGATCCAGCCGAAATTCACTTCCGATCAACATATTCTAAGTCTCCCGACGGCAAGTATATTGTGGATTTACCTTTCAAAATAAAAACCGCCTCATTTTCTAATACATTAAGCGGAGCTATTTCTAGACTACATGCAATGGAAAAACGATTTTGTTTAAATCAAGATTTACGAAAGCAGTATGCTGATTTCATGAATGAGTACGAGGTTTTAGGACATATGGAAGTTATCTCTGATGACGAAATTGATAATTATCCACAATACTACTTACAACATCATGCTGTACTAAAACCAGACAGCAGCACAACCAAATTAAGAGTAGTTTTTGACGGCTCCTTCAAGGATTCATTTGGAAATTCGCTAAATGATACTCTTCTGATATACAACGAGACCTGTTTGGCGTAGCTATAAGATTTCGCAGATCTTCATAAGTTTTCACAGCTGATATAATGAAAATGTTTAGACAGATCTGGGTTTCAAAAAAAGACCGTGATTATCAACGAATTGTGTTGAGGAGTGACTCCAGAGATCCTGTTAAACATTACCGGTTATGTACAGTAACTTATGGCACTTCTAGCGCGCCATTTTTGTCGGTACGTGTTTTACAACAACTTGCTTACGATAACCAAACAGAACTACCAACAGCTGCAAATATTATTCTGAATAATATTTATGTGGACGACGTGATGGCTAGTGCAGATAGCTTGAATGAGTTATATCGAGCACAAGAAGAACTAGTGACACTTTTAGATATGGGTGGATTTAAGCTGAGAAAGTGGAGCTCAAACTCACCACAATTTCTTAATAAAATTCCAGTGGAAGATCGGAAAGAGTCTAAGGTGAAAAATGGCTCCTCTGAATCTTACATCAAGTTGCTTGGTTTGTATTGGAATCCTGATTTAGATTCATACTCGTTCCGAGTCCATAAAAGATCCTATGATCATACTGCAATAACGAAACGCAAAATTCTATCCGATATTGCTCGTATTTTCGATATTTTTGGATTTTTAGCGCCATCGACAATACTTATGAAAATTTTGCTTCAAAGGTTATGGTTGCTTAAAATTTCCTGGGATGATCCTCTTCCATCGCACATAACAAAAGATGTGAGATTCAATTGTTTATTTTGAAAATATTTCAATTCCGCGTCAACTTTTTTTATTTCCAGATGTTGAAATCCATTGTTTTTGTGACGCCTCAAGTTTAGCTTATGCTGCCGCTATTTACTGCGTATTTCGAAACCAGAACGATAAACCTAAAATCAATTTAATAGCAGCAAAAACAAAGGTGGCACCACTAAAGGTATTATCTATTCCACGAATGGAATTGTGTGCTGCTGCGCTTTTATGTCATCTTTATTCTACAGTGAAAGAATCTTTAAACATTGAATCAACATAGCTTTATGCTTGGACTGATTCACAAATATTGTTACATTGGCTCTCATCACCACCACGAATATGGAAGGTTTTTGTTGCACATCGTACAGAAGAAATTCTATCTATAATCCCACGCCAGTTTTGGAACTACGTCAACAGCGATAACAATCCAGCTGATTGTGCATCTAGGGGCTTAAGTCCACAAAGCTTATTAAACCATGAGCTTTGGTGGAATGGACCATGCTGGTTAAAACGCCCAGAATCTGAATGGCCAAAAACAAAATTTAATATCGAAGAAACGCTGCCGGAAGTCGAGGAGGAACAACGAAAACACGCGTTTTGTACTTCAGTTAATGAAACTAACTCTTTGCTCCTTGATCTATCTGATAAGGTTTGTAACTGGAATCGGCTTCTCAGGATAATTGCCTTTGTTCAACGTTTCATCAACCGTCTTAGAAACCGGTCATCAAATCGCATGAAATTTATTTCTTGCAGTGAACTACAAGGAGCCCGCATTGCGCTAATTGTTTGCTTGCAAAACAAATTTTTTTCAAAAACTATCAGGTCTTTAAATGAAAATCGTCAGCTGTCAAACAAGGATCCACTTCTTAAGCTTTCTCCATTTCTGCTACGCGTCGGAGGTCGTATTCAGGAATCTACAGCGTCTTTTAATATCAAGCATCCAGTTATTATCCCGAAATGCCACATCGCAGACCTAATAATTTATGATATGCACCAAACCTATCTTCATGCTGGAACTTCTCAATTATTTACTTTGCTTCGGCAGCAATATTGTACTTGGAGCACGAAATCTGATCCGTTCGATAGTCTTTAAATGTAAGCGCTGTTTTATGCTCCGAAGACAAACTTCGCAACAATTAATGGCTAATCTTCCAGCTGAAAGAATTCAACAGTACAGACCGTTCTTCAATTCAGGATGTGATTTTGCTGGGCCGTTATATATCAAAATGACAAATTGTAAGCGCCCGCGAGTAAGTAAAGCCTATATAGCGTTATTTATTTGCCTGTCAACCAAAGCACTTCATTTAGAACTGGTTGCTGCATTTAAACGTTTTATATCCCGCCGTGGGAGATGTTGTAACCTTTATACGGACAATGGGACCAACTTCAATGGAGCCCGTCGAATGTTATCAGAGATGACTCAAATGCTGCTTAATGAATCAACGAATGCTGACACTGCGGCAGCAATTGCAAGGGACGGCACGTCATGGCATTTCATACCACCATCATCCCCACATTTTGGCGGCATTTGGGAAACAAATGTAAAATCAGTAAAGCTACACCTGAAGCGAGTAGTTGGATCTACACTTTTATCATTTGAGGAAATGTATACAGTTCTTGTTCAAATAGAAGCCATACTTAACAGCAGACCACTTTGTGCTATATCTGATACTAATTTAAATCCTTTAACTCCATCCCATTTCATTACAGGTGAACCGCTAACTGCCATTCCAGAACCTAGCTATTTATCTACTCCATTATCCCGTTTAAAACATTAAAAATTTTTACAGCATATGGTACAAGGATTTTGGAAAAGGTGGTCAGCTGAGTATTTAACGTCTCTTCAACAAAGACCCAAATGGCAGAATATATCGCAAAACTTCAGTATAGGAGACCTTGTAGTTTTAAAGGAACCTAATTTACCACCGACAAAGTGGCTATTAGGAAGGATAACTGAAGTACATCCTGGTGCCGATGGCTGTGTAAGGGTTGTTACGATAAAAACTGAAAAAAGTTCATTTACACGTCCCATCACAAAAATTGCTCGCCTTCCTGTTAACTGAAACATTGTTTCAGGGGGCAGTATGGTTTAGCATATATTAACTAATTGATTTTTCAGGTCAACTATTTCTCCACTACGCCTCTGATCAATTGTTTCAATTGAAAAATGCGTAAAAATAAGCAATTGCTCTAACTGTAACAACATTCCAAACAAATAAAAAGTAAAGATCAACATCATTCGATATTCTACCTGCTAGTAAATAATTCTCTTTTGTACTTGTACTAAGTGACAAACTTATTTAAATGTTTGTAATCTCAATGTTTTGTAAATTAACATACTGTTGTACATACATATGTATGCATGTACATACATATAATTTGTTCTTTATTTGATGTACCTTCAATAACAAAGAAATAGTAATAATAAATCATTATTCTGATTTTTGTCAAAGTGAACAGTCGAGTATATTATTTATTACAGTCCACTAAAGATTTAGTTTGATTATTATACATAATTTCCATTACTTTTTGCTATTGACAGCTATAGTAATACGCATTTTTTCTTAAGTTTTATAGAAGTGCGCTTTACGGCTCATAACACACTTACATAATACACTTAAAAAACATGTATGTTGTATAAGGACACCCTTTAATTTCTATGATTATGAACTATTTTTAAAACGGGACCAATCTGTAATTACTCGAATTAAAAACCTCCTTCTTTTTTTAAGTCGGTTAAAATAAAAAGAATTTTGTCAAGTGGTGACCTATGAGTGCAATCGTATTTTACCCAAATTTTATATAGAAATTTCAGAGAACTTTTAGTAATTTAATGTACCCTGGTACCTTTTCTCGTTTTGAAGTTATTTTTTTCGAAATTGGCAACCATCCTACCTACATCTTCTTTTTTAATATTTTATTCATTTCCAGAGCTTTAAAAAAATTAGTTAATTCTGATGGGCGTAGCCGACTTTCTTTCACACACTTAGGTTGATCGTTCTGATCGATATACCGAATGCGAGTTGCAAATTGGTATGGAGAAATTGCTACAAGTTTTTCATATTTTCGTTTATATTATTTACACCCCCTTTGGTTTTATTGTTATACTTTATAATTTCGGGCTTAGCAGTCAAAGTTCTTTAGACTGACGGGGTAAAATGCATGTTGATAATGGTGTTACAGCTTTCTTGTGTTTTGTCACGTAGGACACAACGCACATGGCTTGAAGAGTGACCGAAATTCATTTTTTCATGTTCGCCAATTTTGATAATTTTTTGATATTTTCTTATCAGATATCTGTAATATTATGATTCCAAAACATTAGACTGATATATTTATTATTACTTTGGACAACACGCTCGAAGTTCATATATGTTCGCTTGTTTAAAACGGCATGCAAATTTACTGTATAATCAATATCTTGGTACAAACACAATAAACTTATTACTTGACTTTGTTTTATATTTTAGTAAGTGACAATTTTCATAGATAGGACTTGCATAAAAAAAGTTAGTATCAGTGCCACATAAAAAATTTCGCAGAACAAAATATAAACAACATCAAAATTTCAATGTTCATTAATTTCAGTGGACCGCATCTTCTTAGTGCTGTGGAGCGCTGTTTAACGAAAGATGTCAAATTACATCTTGAAGTCTAAGCTAAAAGCTAATAGATGCTCCTGCCTGCTCCTTTCCAAAATTATTTTGACCACAATAAATTGTTATGCAGCGAACAAATTTTATATATATTGCATGGATTCTGCCAAGTTGTTTGTTGCTCTCCACGGCTGGTACTACATGCCTATAGCAGAAGCTATTCTGCCAATAGGTATGTCTTTTTCTAAAGGCCCTAATTCAATGATTTCATTTTTACTATTTACATTGTAATTGATTATTTGTCAGGTATGCTGTCCGAAGAAGCTCAGGAAGCGAGCAATAAGAAATTAAGAGCTTACAGATAACATCATTCGCCAAGAATTGGACGTGTAGCCACTAATGCAGACGTTATGCATAATCTTTTATTGTCTTCAGACCCATTCATAAGTAGATTTCGCTCTACGAGCTCGGCTCAATTGATAGTCAAAAGTTTTGTTTACATTTGTTGACCTTTCTCCATAAGGTTTTAAAATTCTTGGACTTTAATGAAAAGCGACAAAAAACTAAGACACTTTATTATTAGTACCAGGAAACTGAGTATTTATTGCAAAATTAAATCTTTTATGGGAAATCCATACATTAGAAAATCAGCACGTTTAAAAAGATATCAGCAATTGTGTTTACTCCTTCACAAAGTGACGACTCATTAAATACAGCTGCATCCTCTGCTCTTCCAATTGATCGAGCGTCTACGATAGCCAATAAGCTCACGCTATGAAAACCTTTGTGATTATGTCTCTGATGGAAATATGTTTTCCACCTTTATAGAAACTATACTTATGCTCATACTTACAAATCTAACTAAATTAGTTAGAATATAAAGAAATAAATAAGCATTTATGAGATTAATGCTTATGGCTCCCAAGCACAATCGAAAATTCCTTTTTCACCGGCAATTCTCTTCGATGATCAGGCTATTTATGTAAATACATACAAATAAATATGACCAAATGTATTCATACTTTCAAAAAATCATTCTTCAAAACAGAACAAACAGCTTCAATGGTATAATTAAGCTAATAGATGCTACGGAAATTCGAAAGCCATATAATTGTAAGAAATTCTGCCCAGTAGCTAAGATTTTCAAGGTTAAAAAAAAAAAACTTAAAAAGAAAATATATAAAACACTAGACAGAATGCGTCCAAGTGATTGTAATTATTTACCCAGCAACATAGCCTTAAGAATTTCTGGCAACTCATAAAAAGTCGTATAAGAAATTCTTGCAAAATTTTGAAATGCTTTTGGGTCTTCCAAACACAGCTCATTCATTACCATAAAAGTAAAGCTTTCAAACGGAGTACGTTTGATAGCAAAAATGAGAAACCATATGCAAAATGGATATTTTGCAAACACATGAAATTCCAAATGGGTTATCAAACTGACAAGTCATATAACAATTACACACCGTCTAAAAGCACTTTAAGTGTGTTTTTATGATGTATCCATATGTATCCACTTAAAATGAAAACAAGTTTCAAATTTTCTCTTGTTGCTTGCAATATAAGTTTCCAAACGTTTGGAAACAAATATTTACTAAATGAGAGTGTTTGTGAATTGTATTTGGTTATATTATATCAATCTTAAAACCACCCTCGTGTATTCATTTTAATATACTTTGTTTTATCATCTCTTTATTTTTTTATACTTTCCTCTAACTTTGGTTGCTTTAAAATTTGTGAAACAGTTAAATCATACGACATCTAAATATAGAATTGCATAAAACATTCATATATACATGCAATATATGTATGTAACAGTATGATTGTTATTTATTTAACAAGTGTTGTGGCTTAAATCAAAAAGGAATAACGATTTTGATAATTCTTTCAAGTGTGTATTTAACTCTAAACTAAAGTAAACTTAATAAAGTAGTATTTGTTTTTTACTAAAATTATGAAATACCTTGAGACTCTAAAAAATAAAAGAACCCATCTAAATGGTACAGCCACAAGGAGAACTTTTTGTCAACGGTGAACAATGAAACATCGCTTTTCGAGTTAAAAGCCAGATGCGAGAAATTAGAGAAAGACTATGATAGTTTCCAAGTGCTAGATATAGAAATGGCTACCCTTGCTGATAGTGGTGTGGAACGTTCTGATGAACTAGAAGATTTTGAGACTAGATATTTTCGAATAAAAACCAGGTATTGTGAAATCATCGATTCTCGTTTGCAGACTACAAATATCCTTGGTGATCCAGTAAATTCTACAATGATGCATCAAGATTCCATGCAGAAAATTATAGAGTCCCAAGCAGCATTTTCAGAAAGGTCAAATTTACAGTTGTCTTTCCCAGGAGTAAGTACAGCTACTTTTTTCCAAACTGCAAACACCTCTGTCTTGTCTGCTGATGTGAGATTGCCGAAGTTGAATATTCCAAATTCACGGTAATTATGCTGAATTTAGATAATTTTTTGATTTATTTAAAAATTCTGTCCACAACAACCAATCGCTTATCTATGCACAAAAGTTTCAATATCTTAATGGTCTTTTAAAGGGTGAGCCTGCTATGCTCATCAGACATCTTGCTGTGTCCGACGAAGATTATGCGGAAGCTATGAAAAAGCTTAAAGAGCGTTACGATAAACCATCGCTAGTTATCGACTCTTTAATTGAAACATTTTTATTTATTTCTAAGCGTCAACAAGGTCATAGGAATGTCTTTAATGTTGCTAAAGAAGTAATTAGAGGTTTAAGGGCACAAGGCCCAAATGCAGAAAAAAAGCTGATTCTTATTTTAATAAAAAAGTTAGATAGAGAAACCCATAGAGCATACAGAACATTGTAATAAGATCATATTTCCTACACTGGAGAGTTTCATTGCTTTTATTGATGAACGATGTGATGCTTTAGAGCGAGTGCCAACTATAGGTGATAAATTATGAAATAACGCTGCACAACTTAAAAATAAATCTGTACGAGCTTACACGAGCGTTATGAAAAAGGGCTGTACTGCCTGTTCACAAAATCATCATATTGCATATTGTCCAATCAGCATAGCGGTAACTTATCGCTTTGATTTTGTCAAACAAAACATGTTATGTTTTAATTGCTTTAAACTAGGTCATCTAGTGCAAAGGTGTTCCTCTAAACATCTTTGTGAATCCTGTAAAGTTTATCTACATTCTTGTATACACTTGGAACGTAATACTGTTCCGAAAAATGAAGTAAGCCCTACATTGGATAATAATTTGGTTAAGGGTGAGAAACAGCCTTTGTCAGTAAATCTTGGTGTATTGACTGAGGTAAGAAGTTTTAATATGCTTTTGCCCACTGCGACAGTTTTGGTAAAGGACCAACTGGGTTTTTTCCAAAGATGTAACGTTCTATTTGACTATGGCTCTCTGTGAGAGCTGTGCAAATAGACTTGGGCTAAAACGAGCGCCTTCTAAAATATTTGTAAGTGGCTTAGCTAACAACATGGCAGGTGCAACAAAAGGGTTACTCGAGTTAGAAGTCACATCTTTATATGACTCTGAAAGTATTACCATGCTAGCTCATGTTTTTAAGAGCTTAACTTCTCAACTAACGTGTTCGCCTCTTATTACTGCCTGTTTGGAGGATATAAAAAACCTGTCCCTAGCTGACCCAAAATTTAATACTCCTAAGGCTATAGATATTTTTATTGGTTGTGACTACTTCTTTCCGATACTAAGAGATAGCCGTATTATTAAAGACGGCAATTTACTAGCACAAAACACGATGTTTGAATATGTAGTATGTGTAGAATGTATGCCTGAAACTGAAATCAGCTATTGTCGTATTATGACTCAAAACATGCCTAATAATGATTTAAATAAGCTTTTACAGCTATTTTGGAAAGTCGAATGTGTTCCCCAGCTGACACCTACTCTAACTGCAGAAGATCAACAAGTAGAAGACTTCTACAAATCGACTTCTATTCGCACAGATAAGTATTTAGTTAGATTTCTATTTAGAGAAAATTTTTATATTGGTGAGTCTTACCACAGTGCTTTAAAAAGATTGATGGCCATCGAAAAAAATTTAAATTGAATCCTAATTTAAAGCTAGCTTATGCAGAATTTATGAGAGATAGTTTGTATGTAGAACATATGAAAGCCGTTCCTAAAACTGAAATAAAATGTATAAATAAGAAAATTAATTATTTGCCGCACCATGCCGTGATGCTTGATGGGTCCGCAAAATCTTCTAATGGCAAATCTCTTTATGATTGCCTACTGAAGGGCCAAGTAATGCAACAAGATTTAGTTGCAGTCATATTAAGATTTAGATGCAAAAAGTACTGCTTTTCTGCAGACATTAAACAAATGTTTTAAATGATTAATGTACGTGAGCGTGATCAAGACTATCAGCGAATACTATGACGCGAAACTCCCGAAGATGAAGTGCAACACTATCGACTCAGAACTGTGACATATGGCACGCGGCCTGCTCCTTATTTGTCATTCCGTACTCCTTGTAGCTGAGTGAAGATGAAGGTGATAGATACCCTATTGGCGGTTAAGCTATTAAGACCTCATTTTATGTTGATGATTGTATGGCAGGGGCTAATACAATAGAAGATGCTAAAGAGCTAGCAGATCAGATAAATAATTTGCTTATGGCTGGCGCCTTGATTGTTTTTCGTAAAAAGATATAGACAAAGGCTATTGCTTCAATACCAAACGGAATTTGCTTTCTGAGATATCAAAACCTTCGATCCTCTCGGTTGGATATCTCCGGCTATAATTTCTGTAAAAATAATAATTCAATTTTTATGGCTCTTAATTCTGGAATGGGATGAGATTTTACCTGATGATATACAAAATGAAGTCGAATAACTATTTTCTGATTTTAATTTATTTAACAAAATTAATACATCAAGATTAATTTTCTCTTCATAAAAAAATTTTATCATTCCACGGTTATTGTGATGCTTCTAGCTATGCATATGCTGCAGTAATTTACTGTCGTAAAATGTCGGCAGACGGACAAGTATCTACAAATTTGGTGATCTCCAAAACTAAAGTAGCTCCAATAGCTTCCCTTTTAATTCCCCGGCTAGATTTATGTGCAGTATATCTACTTGCTCAACTTTTTGAATATATATAATCTGTTATAAAAATTAAACCCGACGATATAGTTTGCTGGTCTGACAGCAAAACAGTTTTAGCTTGGTGGTCATCACATCCTTCAAAGTGGATAACTTTTATTAGCCATCGAACTTCTTATATACTAGAAATACTGCCAAGGGTAAACTGGCGATACGTTCCATGTAAACAAAACCCAGCCGATGCTTCGAGTAGAGGTGTAAAATCTAGTGTTCTTATAAGCGATAATATGTTTTTTAATGGGCCATCTTGGTTGTGTCAAGAAGGTACTTACTGGCCTGCTCAACAGTTAACAAAAATTACTACCGATAAAGAACTTCGTTCAGTGAATCAGATAACTCTTCTTTCAATTCAAAACAACTCGACTGTTATTGATAGAATAAATGAACGGACATCTTCTTAGCTGAAAATTGTGCGAGTACTAGCTTAGTGCTTTAGATTTGTCAAGAATATTAAGTCCAAGCTTAGAGATATCTCTACTCTTAAAGTTGAAGAATTGAAAGAAGCTGAAGTTGAAATTAAAATTTATAAACATTACCAATCAATAATCTTTACCAATGTCTTTAAACTGCTTAAAAATGGTAAACCTATACTAACCAATAAAAACCTCAGAAAACTCTCACTGTTTACATATTCTGATGGCTTGCTTCGTGTTGGAGAAAGATTAACTAAAGCTGATTTATGCACATTGCCCGTAAAATGGTTCATGATTTTGACGCTAAAAATCTCCACGCTGGGATTACTTGTTATCATTGGTGTACGAGGAATTGTTAAACTCACTACCCAAAAATGTAGAGTTTGTCTTCGCTACAGCTCAAGTGCCCAGGAACAACTTATGGGTGATTTGCCTAAATTCAGAGTCAACGCTACTTTTCCTTTTCAAGGAGTAGGATGTGATTATGCTGGCCCAATATCATACAAACAGCGGTCAGGCAGAAAATTTCCGATTTTAAAGGCCTATGTTGCTGTCTTTCTTTGTTTAGTGACCAAAGTTGTTCATTGGAACTCGTCTCCGATCTATACATGTATGTTAGCTGCCCTGGGTCGATTTGTTGCTAGACGAGGGCTATGTGCTCATATACACAGCGACTACGGCTACGCGAAAACTTAATGAAACTCTTAAAATAGTAAAATCCCAAAACTTTAATATTAAAATTTCTAATTATTTGTCTCTTAAAGGTATCCAGTGGCACTTTACACCCCCAAATGCTCCACATTATGGTGGAATTTGGGTATTTGTTTATATTATATTAATCTTAAAACCACAATCGTGTATTCATATTAATATACTTTGCTTTATGATCTCCTTACTTTCTTTAAAATTTGTGAAACAATTAAATCATACGACATCTATATATAGAATTGTATTTACATAGTTTTTAAGAAAATATAATTATATTATAATAAATTAGTCTCTACATGAACATCAACGACTCAAGCTTGTTCTTAGACTGAGAGATTGAAAAATAAAAAATGCCACAATAACTTGCATTTCCATTTTGTTTATTTCTCATTATTCATCCTATGCCGCCAAATCAATAAGCGGTCAAACATATTAAGAGTCAATTTTCCATACATAATCTTATACATTAAAAAAACGATCTTGTCTACACCTGAAAAAATTTTGTAGTAGCTTGTTTTCGATGCAAAATCGGTCATTTGCTTAGC
The DNA here is from genome assembly GCA_937654795.1 of Cistogaster globosa. NCBI lineage: Eukaryota > Metazoa > Arthropoda > Insecta > Diptera > Tachinidae > Cistogaster > Cistogaster globosa. Next base: position 20,648,088 of record OW569408.1, read on the forward strand.
TATACACGTCGGTTTCATAATAGAATTTGTATTTATCGCAATGTTAAATTGCAAATGTAAATGCTTGTAAAACCATTTTTTGATCCTATTTTATTACATTTTTGTGACAAAGCGTATCTGGGTGAAATATATTGGAATCACGAATAAACACAATTTAAATTCGTAACAAAAACATTATTAAAAATTCAATAAAGTCAAAGTGCTTAAAGCTAAAATAAATTAAATTATTTTTATTTATTTATAGTAGTACATATGTTTTTACTTTTATTTCCTAATTGAAGCTGATTGAATTGCTTAAAATTCGGCGTCATATAAAAATTCGTAATATAATAAAAAAAATTTAGGAAGCTTCCACTCTTTTCAATGATAAAATTTGCTCACATTTTGCACTTATTTTCTTTAAAAAAAAAAAAAGAAATAACCCAACTTTTATTAATTTTTTTTTAACAGCAATGATTAAATTTTGCGTTAGGTCTATCAGATCACATCGAAAGCACTCGCCGATAAAGCAAACACAGCCAGTTTGCATATTAGGAATATAAGCATATATTAGATAAATCTTAGATGCTGTTTTAACACTGTCTCAATTGGGAAAAATTAGAATTAACTTCCAAAAACAAAATCTAACTGCTGAGGAAAAGAAGAAATCACGAGCATTGTTGAGTAAGCAAAAAATTTTTTTATATAACAAGCAGTGTCTTCAAAAATTTATAAATAAATTCATTTTTGTCTGTATAAAATCTACTTTTTTACAAAAATGAATAGAATACATAGTATTTAAAAAAATATAATCAATATTATTATATTCTAAACGAAATAATTAGCGAAAATAAGCAAGTGAATTCAAACCGGCAGTCATTTAGTTAACCGTTTTTAAATTACATGATTCCAGTATAATTTGTAGGCAGAACACATTATACGTGATTTGAAGTCACTTTGACAAAAAGTGACTACCAGAACAGATCTGATAGAGCCCTAACACAAATGTGAAAAATAATTTTATAAAATGATGTTGATATAGTAAAATTAAATTACTTTTTCTTTCTTAAAAAATATAACAGAAAATTATAAAGATATTATCAAAACCTATTTATTACATTACAATCATTAAAAACCGAAAAAGTGAAAATAAAGGAAAACAGAAAGTTTACAATTCAATATTATATAAAAAAATGGGGATTTTTATTATCCAAAAGGTTATCAGAAGACAATAAATAGGAGTATATTCGTATGGATTCAATGTTATGAAAATGTTAAAGGAAATTTAGGCGATTCTGAAGTTTGATTATCTACGACGCACAGTGGCTGAAAATCGTTTTTCGTTGGCCAAAAGTAAATTTTTTTTTGTTACCGATTTTTAAAATTTTTACGTCATTTTGTAGTTAATATATCCAAATTAAGGTAGCCAAAAAATTATGTTAAAATATTGATAATTGTGGGCGTGGCATGCTGTCAAACTCAACTTTTTTTTTAATTTCAGAAAAAGGTGTTTTTCTTTGGTTTTTACCAAAATTAAATGGTTACTACTCGCAAGATATCATTGATAATGGTCTGCGGTTTTTTTTATAATGTTGGTAGGATTATTGTCTTTAGTTGTTGTAAGTAGGCACAGCTCTAGCGTTTCATATTAGGGGCGTTATGAAATATTTATGAAACTACTATATTTCCCTCAAATTTAAACTTTAGTGGAATAGAACTTCTAGGGAACAAAAGGGAACAAGAAACGTATACAACCACGAGAAAGGTGAAAGTGTACTCCTTAAGGCTATATATACTTTTGCACCCGCCACGAGCCGCCTGTAGAACACTTTTTTCATTGTAATGAAATTACTCGAAAAAAATTCATATACAACGGTGTATTAAATTTTCATTTTTTTGCCTAAAAGTTTATTTTTTTTAGTTTAGGCTACGTATAACTAAATAAAATAAATAAAATACCTTCGAAAGGGTTTAATGGCTTTGTTTTGATCAGCAAAAAATAAGTAATAAAATTATCACAATGTGCTCTACAGAGCATATGATCTCTTTCTAAATTTACCTGTTATCAAATGTTAGGGTCAACCAAAGTCATAAACAATTTTATAACAATAATTGCGACATTAAACCACTAAAGTTAAAAAACAACCCCATATTGACGCATGAGTGCAGTTTTGTTCAATTTAAGCGCTACCTGCTATGAAATTAAAGATCAGTGTGTGAAGAACATGTATCTAAAAATTTATAAAGGTACGGATTCGTTAAGGGATTAGTGTACGGATAAAACATAACAAACGCAAATAAAAATGTTCAGAAGAAAATGGAGAGCTTCAGTTATAAAGAACTGGCCGAAGTGTATTTTAAAAACAAAAATCAGGAAGATGTTCTTAGTTACGTTAAAATAAAATTAAACTTAAATTCGTGTAGCACCGAAATGCAATAGCAATTATATAATTTCGTCAAAGCACTAAAAAAACGCTACAAAGAAGTTATGTACAGTAAACAAAAATTTTATATAAAAAGTGCAAAGTGGTTAGAAGGTCAACTTACTGTCGCTGCAGAAACAGCAAAGCAAGATAAGGCTGGAAGACCACGCAAATCATTAGTGGACAACTGCAGCGATAGATCTATGAGGCGGAAGCTTAAAGATATTAACGATGCCTTTGGTTCTACAAATATAAAAGAATCTTTCCTACATCAATTACGATCACAGAACCAATTTACAAAAGTGGATATCATTGAAAAAGTTGTTAGAGCTAGTCCACCGAGAACAAAACGGATTCTTAAAAGTATACCAACTCCGAATGATGCAATACAGTACACAAATGAGGAGGCATTAGCATTATTTCTTGATTTGAAATTAACAAAACAGCAATATATTAAACTCAGACAGCGTGCAATTGAAAAATGCTTAAATATATATCTAGCATATCATCACATAACCGCTGCTAAAATGGACTGTTTGCCATCAAAGGACACTATTACAATCACACAAATTTCGGCAGAGGTACAACTACAATCTCTACTTGATCACACAGCCGAACGCTTGCTGCAATCAATAACAGGAAATGAGTTGAAGAAATACGGAAACACAAAGTTAATTCTTTTTTGTAAATGGGGATGTGATGGTTCTTCGGGACAAAAACAATATAAACAAGCTGTATGTGAAAATATTTCTGACTCAGATATTCTCATGGTATCATTTGTACCATTGCGATTGAAAAAGATTTTGGAAGATTCAGAGCCTTCGACTAGTACAACGCAAACAATGGATATTTGGAAAAATGAGACACCATCTTCTACGAATTACTGCAGGCCAATCAAATTTCAATTCAAACAAGAAACAAATGATGTTATTAATAAAGAAATTAGTGATATCAAGGCCCAAATTACAACACTACAGCCATTACAATTACATGGGCAGCAAATTGAAGTAAGCTACCAGTTAGTCCTGACAATGATAGATGGAAAAGTGGGTCAGGCTTTGACTAACACGAAGGCTGCTTCCAGCTGCATTATATGCCAAGCAACATCAACCCAATTAAACCAAGTCCCAGCAAAATCATTAGATAATACCGATGCATATGAATTTTGATTATCACCACTACACGCAAGAATACGACTTATGGAACACATACTAAAAATCAGTTATGATTTGGATTCGGGTCTTCAGGATCAATAAGAAACAACGAGACCAACAAAGAGTTAAGAAGTTCAAAAAAGAAACATGTTCAAGATGAATATCGCAAACGTGGACTGATTATAGATCAGCCAAAACAAGGGTCAGGCAATACAAATGATGGCAATACTGCAAGAAGAATCTTTTCAGATCCAGAAACAGCATCTGAAATAACAGGAGTGGATTTTAACCTTATTTTCAGATTTAAAATAATACTAGAAGTACTTGCGTGCAATGAAGAAATTGACTAGAAAATTTGGAGATTATGCTAAGGAAACTGCAAAAATATATACAACTAACTACCCATGGAGAAATATGTCTGCAACAGTTCACAAAATCCTTTATCATGGTGAAGGTAGCGCAGAAGATCCGAGTACATTTTCCATTCGTCATGAAAGCTTAAAAATTAATTTTTTATGCAATCTAGGCTTAGGTAATACAATTTGTTAATTATTGACATTATTTTTCATATAATATGCTATATAAACGCCCACAAAAAGGGGGCGGGGTCCAAAAATAAATTTTTATGATTTTCTGGCTCCAGGGTAAAGACCTTGAACCTTCTTTGACATAAAAATGTTTCATTTGCTTAACAAATTTACAAAAAAAACTTGTAAAAATGTGTACTTTTTCAGGGGTTGTTTTAGTTTTTCTAAGGGGAATTTTTTCCCCCCTGGTCCGACTTGGCCCATTTACGAACTTAGCCTGCCCTATCCTTCAAGATATATATGTTCCAAATTTCAAGGGTCTAGCTCTTTTCGTTTAGACTGAATCGTGTTCATACAGACAGGCGAATGGACGGACGGCCGGACGTATGGACAGACGGACACAGCTATATCGTCTTAGATTTCATCACTGATCAAGAATATATATACTTTTTTGGATCTTAGAGGGATATTTTACTATGTTACACACAGAATAAACCCATATTTCACTCTGAAAGTTAAAAAAAATAAAATGTTCAACTTTGACCTCGAATTCCTTAAAAAGTCCTCAATCAATTTTAATGTAATTGAAACTGAATCAAGCTGAACTAAATATCTATCCATTAAAAAAAATTATTTCAATATTTTGATCGGTTCAAAAGTTACAGAATTTTGGCCAACGAAAAACGATTTTCAGCCACTGTGCGACGGTATGGTGTCACTTAAGCTTTAGCAAGACTCATTTGCAAGGGGTTTTCCCAATTATAAAATATATTTTTTTATTTAGAATCATAACATAAAAGTGCAATCATATATCTGGTGGTGTTGTTCTACGCATGCGATACAAGTAAGTGATTAAGATTGCAATCACGGTAAATAAGGAAATTACTTAAACATTTTTAAACAAATACTAATACCCAGGATTTGTATTTTACATTACTTTTTCATATTGTATCAGCTTGATAATCATTATAATTATTTAACTCTTTTACCTACCAAACTTTTATAGATGCAATTCATTCATAGTACTAGCCTTAGATTCAATGAATGATGGTTACGATTTTAAGGATAATTTTAATTGACGTATTTACGTCATTTTGACGTTTTTATTCTGTAAAACGTATACTTTGACGATTGACGGTTTTTATTTTTAGGATGCATACAACTTGACGGTTTTTTGGCATCAATCGTATATACTATTTTTGGAAGAGACAACGAAACTTAAGTGATTAAAAATTGTAAGTATACATATACTAGAGGAAGAAATAATTAGATATGTATATATATTATTTTAAAAACTCAAGCAAAGGTGATAAATTTTGCTCAATTTACTACAATTCATATTATATATCATAAGGTTCGATGAATATGCGCAAATCGGCGATTTATATACATATAAAGAATTTTATAAAGGAATGAATATAAGTTTAAACGAATATATACCGTTAAGGTAACTAACTGGTATATATTTTCATCTTCCTTTATTGATGTACATATGTATTTATACATATTTAAATGTTTGTATGTGCCTTCATAGAACAAAATTGGAATTAAAGCAATGTAGAACTGGAAGATGAAAACGTAAGTAAAACCAAATATGGAATATTTAACCGGCTTAATAAGGAACCATTCCTCTTGACGCAACTCTGCCGTTTTTTAATACTCCTGAATGCATTCTTTCAAATACATACCTTTTATACATCTCTTAAAACTTCTTTTGATATGTACTTTTTTCTAATTAAAAAAACGGTCATACACACAATATCATACAGTCCACACATATGATTTTAATTGTAAAGAAAACAAGTAGAAAATAAACTTAATTTTAAAGCAAATAAAATTAAGCAAAACGTTTTACCATTCGGTTTGTCAACACGGCTTTTCCAAATTTATGTAATATTTTTAATGACGTATTTTTCATCAACGAATTTGTAGTCAAGTGAATTTATATAAGACTAAAATTCGAAAACCCTCGAGACGAAAATAATCGAAGGAATTTAATTTGCTAAGAATTATTTGAATAATAATTTAATGTAAACATCAACAAAAATTTAATTAAAAAACATCATCGGATAATTTTTAAATATATAGTATCAAACTAGATGATATTTTCATGAGTTAAAGGTATGGTAAGATTAGGCAAATAAAAACGAAAAAATTATAATCACTTTTTTTACAAATATTTATTGAATCGTTTCTGACTCGTATAATTACAAATGACGATTTACAATATAATAAATGTGATATCTTATCTTTTATGTAAAAGGTTAACTAAAGTAAATATAATTACTAATAAGTATTTGAAACGAACAAAAATTGTTTTTCATAATTTAGTACTTACGCCCATTTAGACAAACATTTGACTAATCTGAACGTACCTTAACACTAATTTATGATCAATGTAAATATTTTTTTTTGTTGACATACATACATACGTTAGTTTTGTAAAAAAATTACAGGATCTTATTTACACATATATAATTTATAAAATTTTTAATGCATTTTATACGTTTTATTGTTTAATAAAGGGGTCGACTTTTTTTATGTGTAATTAAAGACGTCTTTTATACAAAAAATCTTAATACATTCTTAAATTATAGAATTTAATATATGACGATTTTTTATAATTCTAATGACGATGACAAAATTGTCAAGTTTGACGAAAAAGCCTAACACCCCACTAAAAGTACATATGTGCTTGTTATTCTTTTCAAAGAAAAGTTGATTGCAATAATTCAAATCTATTTTTTGTAAAAATAAAAGCGTTTATTGAGTATTTATTACAAACAGTATGGATATAAAAATTTTTCTCACACCAATTGTCCCCGAAACGCTGTAAGTCAGTTTAACACAATAAGTTTAATTGTGCTGATTTATATAATGCAACTCACTTAACCCATAAAAGTCAGCGTATTATCGCTGCAACACCGATTTACCCTGTTGAAAATTCTATTGAAGCAATCCGAAGCGACTTACATAAATATAAATCCTATTAGACAAATAACTGCTTGTAATAAAATTGCTCGTTAACTTCGCGTTCTTTTCCCCAAAAAACATGCGTTATCGCATTTTGTTTCTGAAATCACTGTTGAAAACATATTTTTTTACCTTAAAACAAAATTAAATTTAAATAAAGTTATTACAGTCTATAAATTTAACTATTTCATCCGCAATATTTACGCAAATAATTAAAACTTCTTTTGGCCCAAAAACACTCTTGTTCGAGAATATATACCAAGTCAAAGAGTAAACAACATTGCGCGTTTTCGAGTAAACAGATCACCGCTTCCAAAAAAATTATCTAGACTTAATACCAAGGCGCATCAAACAGGTGACTGCGTCAGATCATGTGTTTATCATATGTTTTATCTTTTGCGTGTACTTTGTTTTTGTAAAAACTAATTCGAGCTGTCAAAAACGTCTAGTAATGTGTGTATGTATTTGTGAAAAATAAAAAAGCCACTAAAAATATATTGGAATACATACACACACATACACACGTTTTTGACAGCTCGAATTAGTTTTTACAAAAACAAAATACACGTAAAAGGTAATGCTTCCACCTGGTATTATTGCGCCATGCTTAATACAATAGATTAGATTAGATAAGACACGAAAAGATATGTGGCATCACTACGTTAACCCCTTCATTTTTACAGGACAGGAAATTTTTATTTTGTATGATTCTGTCCCTTTTATTTTTTGTGGGTAATTGACATTTTCTTTATTTACATTTTTGTTAAAACAATTTTCCACAAGTGACCATAAATTGGCGGAAAAAATTGGAAATTTGTATTTTCTGGCGCAATTTTCCATTTTTTCCGCCAATTTTACTGTCATAGAAATGACATATACATAGTTCGAGCAGCAGAAGCAGAAAATAAAAGGAAGTTGACGAGAACAAAGCTGAAAAAATGTAAGTATTTTGGTGTTTCTAAAAAAATTTAATAAGCTTTATTAATTGATTTAACTTGTTTTTCAGGAGTCGCAGATGCATTATGGGTTGCCCTGAGGTAGGAAAGATTCCCCGGTTTCCGAAGGATGCTTCCAGGTAAGTTTATTTGAATTTGTTTAATATGTGTGCAGTTGGGGAACATTTCAATTTTTCCCAAAGTTTTTAACTCTTTCTAATGAAAAATAAATGTAATTCCGTGTGGATCTCCAATTGGTTAATAAATTATGTCCAATTTTATTCGTTATTAGAAACCCGTGAAGTGTTTTGGTGCTATAAAAATTTATACCTTTCGATATTTTGTCTAAAATGAAGAACGTTCTTTTATGAATACAAATGCCTATGCAAGTATTTTTTTATCCAATTGGCATGTGATAATCGTTATATCTCTGAAAGAGTGAAAATTAAGAAAAGTGGATGGAAACTACTACTTACCAATTACTACTTACCAATTTGTTCAGATGTCTGCCAATAACCCACCAGCCTAACAAATCGCATCCATTTGCAGTAAGTAAAAAGCACATTATGTTAATAAAAAACTAAATTACTTTCTATTTCCAGAAATACTTACCATTCAGGGTCCAATTGTGCCATTTATCCATCAGCCTGACAAATCGCTTCCATTCGTAGATAAGTTCCTGTAAAAAATGTGTTAATAAAACAAACTAGTTTCATCATTTTTTCAGCTAATTTAGTGCAAATTTTTCAAATTGCCCGCAGCCAACACTTACCGATGTGCCCAAAAAAAATTAAATTAAATTAAATGTGGCTGCTGTAGTCTAAGTGGTAAACACGTTGGCTACAAACCTGGTTGACCAGGGTTCAACCCCTGCGGCAACCAAAAATAAAAAATGTTTTTTTCTGTTTAATGGTATAAATACATATTCAGAATTAACATTAAACATGCAGCCTCCTTCGTCGGTACTTCTTAATAGCATATTCGCCGGCGAAGTAAAATAACTAATAAATTGGCTATATCTATCTTTCTCTTTTCACCACCTGTCTTATCTCTCATCTATCCCTTTCCTAAAGAATGTAGCACGGTTACAAAAATAACTAAAAAGGCATTATTGCCTGAAGTGCTACTTCTCTTTTTAAAAAAAAAAAAAAAAATTAAATGAAATTAATTATATTATTATTAATAATTTGTTATTTTTGATAAAATTTTTCACGTTTGCCAACAGAAAGTTTTGTTTATTTTGTAGCTGTCATTGGTTTTTTGTTTGTATGTGAGGTAAGAACTGTATGTATAGTTGACTGCTTTTTCGCATTGTGTTTTAGGATGCCACTTTTTTATTTTCTTTTTCATATTTAGGGGTTAATCGCATATGATAAGTTACTTTTTAAACGTCAGTGTTGAGGAGTCTGGTTATGTCTGTGCTTAATACTGATACGATTGATTTTAATTGTCATATAATTACCCAGCAAGAAATGATTGACGGAAATTTATCCATACACACCTGTCTACTAGACTTGTAAAATATAGTTCAATTTAGTGATCCCTCCTTTTAGTTCAAAGTTTGAAAATGAACTAGTTCAAGATTTAGTTCAAAGGCTCTCTTTAGTTCAAAATCTCTCTCAGTTCAACTTTCAACTTCTAGTTCAAACGCTATCTTTCGTGCAAAGCTCTTTTAGTTCAATATTCTTTTTAAAATATGATGGCAACAATACTGTAGCATTGCCATAACGAATGTTAAATTAAATGCGTGGCAGCACTAATTTCATGTCGGAAATAGGCGGGCGAGAAGATAACAAACTAAATGTAACAAACTAAAATTTTGACTCAATACGAAGAGAGAATTGCTCTCTTTCTCTTTCTTTATACTGAGAAGCAAGATGAGTGATAACTCATTTTCTTTATGTAGGCTGCCAGACAATAACTTTTTTTATTTAGATAACTATAGTTGCCAGAAAAAAATTAAAAACAAAGTATGGCTTTGATATTCCAAACAAAAGTTGTAATGTAAACTGCTTTAAAGAAAACTCATTTTCAATAGAAAACGTTATTGAATAGCACAAATAATAATTTAGCTAGTGAAAATAAAACATACGTAGTTAAAGCACCAATGTCAAGTCCAATTGAGAAAAAAAAGTAGTTTTAATGAATGTGCTCCTGAGAATTTTCAATTGAACACAAATACATACAGTCAAACAGTAATAAATGATTATCCACAAAAATTTCGTAAAGATATTTACGAACATATAAAATCCTTTGAAGAATTAAAATCTGATTTAAAAATAATAAAAGATAGCTTAGTTAAAGTTATTGATAAAATGTCGTTATGTAGTAATCAAGAAATTATTGAAAGCAATAAGAATTGCAAACCACAATTTTACAATATTCTAGAGCATTCTAGTAAAGAGTTAAAATTGGAGAACGATAACCGCAATCATACATTAGGTCGTTTTGAAATAAGTGACGATACCTTAAATGTTTCGAAGTTTATAAACTACAGAAAAGAAGCTAATCCCGATGAAAAGTGCAATAGAATTGTGTTGCGGGAAGAGGCTAAGTCTTTGAGGCCAAAAAGAATATTTCAAAGGAAATTTTCGACTGTTCCTTTTCAATAAATTTAAGTATTTTAAAAGATTTTAATGACATTAAAATTACTAAAAAGAAACTTCTCGAAGACATAGTTAGAGAAGAATATTTAAAACATAATAATGTTTGCATCTTATGTTTTTATTGCGTTAAGTCTGTTAAAGAAAATACATTTATATATGCATACTGCAGATTTAACGATTGTAGCACTTTTCGCTTTGAGATAAATCCTAATGGAGATGTATCTGTTTATAGAACAAAAGAAATTCAACATGCGAAGGACGAAATGCATGTTGGTCAAATAAGAGGCGTGAAACGCTCTGTTTTTAAAAGCAAACTTAAAAATAATAATGCATATTTGTTTAGAAAACAACAAATTTTGAATGCGGCTGATGAAATTGCTGAAAAAGGCAATTTACAGGACATATGTAGTTTGAAAGCATTAAGAAAATGTAAATCTGAGGGAAATTATGATTATTATTATCACTCAAAAACAAATTTCTCTCTCATTTTAATGAAAAGAGGACCTTCTAAAAATTATATACATTTAGTTTCTTCACCCTTTGCTGTTTATACATGCGAAAAAATTACATTTGAGACAATCTCAAGTAATAAAGAGATTCTTGAAGACTCTAAATTCACCCTACATTTAGATGCTTCTGGTGAAAGTGAATGCGCTGAAAAAAGAATTTTAATCTATAAATTAGTTTTACGAAACTGTAAACTAAAAAAAATTGTTCCAATTGCTGAAGAAATTCTATCGCGACACACACGCGATGCAATATGTTCTTTTCTGGATTGCTTAAAGTTTTATTTAAAAGAAAATAAAATTAAATATCAATTTAAGTGGTCTTTTTGTAAAAGGGTGTGTACAGATGTTAGTGCAGCATTATATGGAGCCGTACTTAAAAGTTTTAATAATCAAACTTTGTTAGAATACCTCAATGCTTGTGCAACATTTTTGAACCATTTTAAAGTAAACCCGAATTCTAAACCTGAATTTGTTATATTACAGTGGTGTAAATGTCATTACATTCACATTATGTGCAAGGACTTAGATGCGAAATTGGGCAGAAGACATATTTTAAGGCCTCTATTAAAATGTGCCTTAATAGCTGCTTTTAACTTAACCACTATGGAAGAAGCCCAACAGTGGTTTAAGCATATGTTTATAGTATTGCTTACAACATTTAAGTCACCAAAATTTGAAAGAAGTATTGAAATATTACATCTATGCTTAATAGAAGTTGATGAGGAAAGTAAAGGGAAAGATTACAACCTTCCAGATAACGATCAAAATCTTTTCTTGGAATCAATTGCATTTAACAGCCCATTTCGAAAAATGTTCCCTTCAATTTTTAATGAAATTGAAAATGATATTAAAAAAATAAATAAGGGACGTGATTTAAATCCATATCGAAATGATGAAATATGTTAGTTTATACTAAACAAATATTGCCCTTTTGTTGTTCTCTGGACTAATATTATTGGTATTCATGTTGATTCATCTGAGGAGCATATAAGTAATGCCCCTGTTGAATTCGCTTTCTATTTACAAAAGCATATTATATTACCTCAAAAATCAGTACGAGCTGATGTATTTGTGAAAGTTATGAGAATGGACTACCTTAGTTCACTGAAGGAATTGCGGTACAAATATAAAATGTTTGGGTCAATACCCGAGAAAATTGAGGATATACTTACCTCAAGTTTAAATAACTTAAATGAAGAAGTTACTAGTACAAGATTAAAAAAAGAACACTGTTATGTTACTTCAACACCCATCAACAAAGAAGTTGATGATGTTGATATAGTAGAAAAGGACCACAGTTATTCACAAAACAGCTCAAATATTGAACCTGTCGAAGAATGGAAAAAAAAAGACTTTAAAAAGCAAAAGGTAGTTCGACCTAAAGTGATGTTTGCTTCAAAAGCAAGCAAAAAAATTTCAAAAATTAAAAAAATGGAGAATAAAATAATTAAACAAGATAAATTTTATCTGTTTAAATTTGATTTATTATATACTGAAATTAATAATATAAAAAATCCAATCGAAGTTGGTTTTATGGATTATTAAGAAACTTCAGACTGGAATTCATTAAAAAATGGAAATTGGTTAACAAACTTTGTACTAGATTCTTGCCTTTTAGCAATTCTAAAGGACAGTAGATCAACTGCATGGTTCTGAATGCCTACCCAATCGAATGAAATAAATGTTAAAACAATAAGCATTTTTATTCAAAATCAAGCGGAATTGTTATTTGTTCCAATTTTGAGTGTAGCCCATTTTACTTTAGGTATGCTTAAGTTAGGTACTTATAAGTTTATATATGTTAATTCTTTAAAAGATTTTAGTGTAGGAAAAAGAGTTTATGATGTCTTGATAGCCAAGTTAGAAAGTTATAAAAATTCGTGGACATATAGAGAAATAACTGAAAGGGAAATGCAAGACGATGGTTCAAATCGCGGAATTTTTGTTTTAATGTATGCATTAAAAATAATTCAAAACAAACCGTTAACAAATTTATGGAATCCTAAAGATTTCCGAAAGAAAATGAGAATATTTTTGCTTAAGCATCAGGGTGACAGACCAAGATTTTGTTGTCATTGTGGTAATCTTAAAAAGACTAATGGTAATATATTTATATGTAAAGACTGCAATTTCTATATTTGTCAAACTTGTACAGTAAACCATCGTTGAATTGGTTCAAAAGCTTGTAAAGTTATTGAACAAAATATACTATCTATATAAATTCTAGATGCATTCAAACATTCTGTCAAAGATCTTTGTTGACGGAAGCCTTTTATAAAATAAACTTTATTGTAAAACTGTGATATAATATATATGTAACTATATAATTTAAGTACAAAATGAATGGTATGTAGGCCTAATGGGGAAGCCAGCCATAAAAAATAATTGGCAACGCACATCGCATGGTACCTCCTGGGTTGTGTGGAAAACTATGCAAATGTTTTTTTTTAATATATTTTTTATATAAATTTCGGTTTTTTCTTAAGACAAAAAACATGTAAGAATTCTATACAAGAAATAGACTTTAAGTTCATTAAAATAGGAAATGTATTTACATTAGTAATTTAAAAACTAGTTTTATGTTATACCTAGCTTCAAAAACCATTACCTTGTGTAATTAAAACCTTCTGTCGATTTATGGCTTTTGCGCTGTAGTCGATTATGGTTTCAGTTTTTTAACCGTAGCAGGCAATAATAAATTCTAAACAATAAATTTAAAAATTAAACACCCAAAATGCAGTGACTTTTGAAAACAAAATGCATATATGCCGCACTGAATTTATTTGAAATAAATTTTTAACATTTTTAACGTTAATAGCAACAACTAATAAAATTTTTTAAATAATAGTAAAACAGTAAAATTATTAATAATAAAATAATTCAATTAATTAAAGCATTAGCATGAGAAATGTTGTCTGGCCTACCGTTTTTTGTACTAGAAACAAAAAAAAAAAAACATCTGGCAGCTCAAACGTTTATTAACACGCAAATATAAGGGTAGGTTTTTTCTAGAATTATTAAATTATATGTATGTAAATAAGTGGTATAAACCTCACGCTTGTTTTGTTTCAGACAAAGTATGATTAAGAGATTTGTTCACACACCTTGTTCGAATTATCCAGTTCGGAAAATCGTCTGAGCGTGATTTTAAATTTATGGAAAAAATGTGATAGATATTTTATAATTGTGGAGGAAGGAACAAGACGAGGTTTTCAATTGATAAATGAAGCGAGAGAATATATCATCTCTTTGGAAGAGCATAGCTTAATAGGGCATGTTATATCACCGGTAAGTGATATTTACTGGAAACCAGGAGCATTCAGTTTTTTTTTAATTGTTCTTTTGAAAAAAATTAATTTTTAAACATAAATGTTTTCAGTGTTCTCATGACAACATTTGTCCTCGCATTTCAAACTCTGAAGATCGTACACCTTGTAATTTCGAAGTTTCTTTTGTTCCAACAAATTAAAGTAAGAACTCCAATAAGACGGCCACTGCAAGACTTAGTTACGTTGTGCTTAACAATAATTAACTCGATTTATTTTCAGCACCCTTCGGTACATCTTGATGAGATAATAAATTGGAGTGCTTTAGGAGATGAAGCTATCTACCCGTGCGAGGTACTTTTGTCTATTTATAATGGTTTTCTCCAGAGACTAAACTTTTACCTCTTGAAGGCTTCCTTGTCTATCAATGTCGGCTTCTAACTATCCTATTTGATATGAGAATTCAAAAAATTTTATATACAAGGACTATATTAAAGCCTGTAACATATTGTTAAAGGCGAGCTTCTAACATTCTTCTACGACAAGACATACTCTTGTGCCTTCCAATCGACGCTCTGCTTGTCTAAACGAGATTTATCCATTTCATTTAATTGACTATACACATCTTATTTGGAATTGGTACCATTAACCTAAAGATCATCTAAAACAAAGGAAAAAAAAAAACGTAGCAAACCTAACAAGTGAAAGACATCGCTATTGAAGATAATTTTTATTAACGTATTAAATTTTTTGTTTTTTTGTGAATTTTTTTTAAGAAAAGTGTCACCTTTTGTACTTGATGTCTAAATGATAATAATTGAAATTTCGTGAGTTAAAAGCAAAAAATAAAATAATTTTTTTTTTATTTGTCATTTAAGTCTATTAAGTTAAAAAAACTTTCTAAAATTTTCATTTCATACCTTTTTAAAATAATCAGGTTTAAATATTTATCTGCCTATTAAATTTCGATTATTATTTAATAATAAAATTCTGGGAAGCAATTAAAACTCGTTCGTACTTCAATGCTGTTTTAGCTTTTGGCTTTAAAAATTAATTTATTTATAAAAACTAAAAGTTTTTGTTCAGCGTGCTGTCTGTATTTTAAGTCATTTATTATTTATGAATTAAATATTTTGTTATTCATATATTTAACATTTTTTAATCCCTTTTCATACGTGTTAATTTGCAACTATCTAATTGATCTTTTTTTGAAACAATGGTAACTCTTCAGTATATATTTGGTTAGTTTTAGTTCTGTCTTCATGATTCAAAGTGGTCAAAAATAAAATTCGTTTTGTTTTTTGCTAAGAACACAACTTATACAAAAGGCCAGTAAATAAATAGTGTAATTAATAAATAAAATCTTAAACTTATGTGTTTGTTTTTGGATTCAAAATACAGTCCATTGAAGAATCGAACATAAATTTTTGGCCCTATCGACCCGGATACGGTTGTGTTAAAAGTGAAAAACTAATTTGATTTGCAAAAGACAAAAAGAAACTTACGCGTCGCGCAATCGTGGCAGGCTTTCGTTTAAGTGTCTCAACATTTGCAACCAACAACAACAAATGCATACAACAAGTGTCGTAGGTGTCTCGCATGGAGACAACCACCCTTAAAAAGAACAAACGATCATAATTAACATCATTAATGTGTTTGTCATACATACAGAACATAAGTAAGTGCCTAAAGTGTTTAAAAATAGATTTTAACAAAAGGTGCTAAAATACATGGAATTTCAGTAGAGAAAAAAGTTCTTACGTACATACATGAAATTTCCTAGAATAAGAAAATCAATTTAAGAAAAGATATATTAACTCATTTGCATACATAAATCAATTGGTGTGAAAAAGACAAAACTATAAACAGTAAAAATACGTACATATGTGTTTGTGACAAAGCGTCAGTCAAAAATCAGTTTAATTTGAAATGTAATTGGAATCTAACAAAATTTAAAGAAAGCAATAAGAATCCAATTAGAATAAAAGCAAAGCATTTTAAACCAAAATCCTATTAAAACACCAATAAGGAAAATTTAAATTAGTGCATTCAAAACTGGAGTGTTTATAAAAGGAAATTTTAACATTAGATAAAGGTTGTGAAGTTACTAAATATTAAACTCGGAAGTAAAGTGTCTTAAATAGTAAACCGGGAGTACGTAAAACAAATTAATAAATCGGAACTAATCTGTTGAAAAATTGAAATCGTATGTAAAGAGTCTAAGCTAACAGAAGAGTGTGCGTGTAGATAAATTATACAGTAAAACGTAAAAGAACTACAAAAAACATTAGAACAATTTTGAATCGGTAATAACTACTTGTTTGGTAAGTTAAACGTGAACTCATTCAAAATGGATCAATTAAGAAAGAAACGCACACAACTGAAAAAATCAATTACCAGATTGTACAATTTTATTTCTGGTCCCAATGTTAATCACAACGATATCAAGGTACGTATCGATGAATTTGAAAATATTTTTATGAAATATAAAGACGTTCAATATGAAATTGACGATCTATGCCAAGATGAACTTGAAATTCAAAAAGAAGACACTTATCGTAATGAAATCGAAGAAATGTATTTCACTGCAAAATCAATATTTTCGTCATTAAATCAAGATAATTTAGACACTACAGCCATTGAAGGTGCTTCAGCAAGTACTCCACAAATCAATAATGATTTAACAGCATTATTGCAAACAATGTCAACAACATTGACATCAGTCGTTACTTTGCAATCATCAAGCATGAATGATTCAACTCGTAACAACAGTTCAAGTATTCGTTTACCACAAATCGAGGTTCCGGATTTTGATGGCAGCTTCTCAAATTGGATTCGGTTCAGAGATTTATTCAACGCCATGGTTGATTCTAAAACAAATTTATCGGACGTCGAAAAGTTAGAGTATCTTCAATCAAAACTTAAAGGCGAAGCATCTTTAATAATTAAACATTTGACTCCTACAAACGACAATTATAAAATAGCTTGGGATTTAGTTAAAAAAAAAAAATACAATAGACCAGATCAAATAAAAGAAACATACATTAGATTGCTTCTAACTCAACCTTCAATAAAAAATGGTACTTTGTCTGAATTTAAACAATTTTACAACAACACTATAGAATGCTATAATGCCCTTTCAATGTTATATGAATCTGTTGCATCATGGGATCCATTATTGATATTTTTAATAAAGGAAAAGTTAGATAAAGAGACAATAACGCTTTGGTACCGTCAGCAAAATGAAAGTGATAGACGGTCATTTAAAAAGTTGTTAGATTTCTTGGAAAGTCGAGTTATTGAGTTAGAAAGCTTAGAAACTCCTAGTCAGTCAAAGTTTAAGAAGCCTATTAAATTTGTCACAATGATTACAACAACTCAACCATGTCCCGTCTGTAAAAAAGATCACCTTTTGTTTGCATGTCAGAAATTTAAAGATATGACTGTTGAAAAACGTAGAAAGGTTGTCCTCGAAAGTGGTTACTGTTTCAACTGTCTTAAAGAGAAACATCATTCTAAAGATTGTAAGTCCAGTTCATGCAAAACATGTGGCCTGAAACACAACACATTATTGCATGTAAGTACCAGCCAATCTAAAAGTAACGCAAGTCAGACAAGTGACAGTGCTAATCCGATTGCAGTAAATTCAAGTCAGCAGACTACAACAAGTCAAACCACGCTCCTGCCAACAGCAATAATCATGGTTCGTAATAAGAACAACAGTCTGCAACCATGCAGAGCTCTTATTGATACTGGTGCCCAGTCAACGCTCATTTCAGAAGCCTGTGTGCAGCGACTTCAGTTGAACAGATCATATGATAGAACTGCTTTTTGTGGAGTTGGTGGAATTAATACAAGTTATACCAGAGGAAAGGTACAGTTAGAAATTTTTGCTAAGGATACCGGTAAAACATTTTTAGTTCAAGCTTATTGCCTTTCTAATCTCACACAATATATACCAACAAAAACATTAGTAAACCACAAACTTGAATACTTCCAAAACTTTAAACTTGCAGATCCTTCCTACCATAAACCGAACCATATCGACATTATATTAGGAGCAGACGTGTTTCCTCATTGCATATTAGGTGAAAAGGTATCACATCCGTCGGGTTCACCAACTGCACTTAGCACAATATTTGGTTGGGTGATTATGGGTAACGTCAATAAACAGCCTAAAAGGTCAATCGTCATAGCTCATTTACATACCGGCTTGGATGAACAGCTTCAACGTTTTTGGGAAATAGAACAATGTGATGTTCAATCAAAGCATCTTTCTCCAGAAGAAGAATTGGCTGAAAAACATTTTCAAGAAAATGTTCAAAAACAAGCAGATGGACGTTATATGGTGAGACTCCCGTTCAAAACTGATTCTTTTCAACTTGGTGAATCGAAGACAGTGGCGATGCGGATGCTTGAGTCAATGGAACGACAGTTCTCCAGGAATGTTGATCTCAAGGTCGAGTATCAAAAGTTCATGAACGAGTACATGCAGCTCAATCACATGCAAGAAGTACCAAATGCACCAGAACAACAAGTTTACTTCATGCCACATCATGCAGTATTAAAGCCATCAAGTACCACAACCAAACTACGTGTTGTTTTTGATGCATCATGCAAAAGTTCAAACAACACATCGTTAAATGATCATCTTTTGGTTGGACCTACAGTTCAAAATGATCTATATTCAATAATTTTAAAGTTTCGTAAACATAAAATTGGTTTTACAGCTGACATCGAGAAGATGTACAGACAAGTGCTTATACATCCAGATGACAGACCGTATCAAAGTATTTTATGGCGTGATTCACCGGAACATCTTCCCAACACGTATCAGCTAAATACAGTTACATATGGAACTGCATCAGCTCCATTTTTAGCTACCCGTACCCTATTGCAAGCTGCTCTTGGTAACTCGCAGGAGTTTCCAGAAGAGTCAAACGAAATCAGAAGCAATTTCTATGTAGACGATTATATGTCGTCGTCACCAGATTTAGCATCAGCTATTTCCCTTCAAGCATCACTATGTTCAGTTTTGTCGAAATCAGGTTTTAACCTCCGCAAGTGGTCAACAAACTCAAGGGAGTTGTTGGAAATTATCGAGCCTCAAGATCGTGCTGGTTTGTCTCAGTTTATAATTGGTCAATCAGAAACAGTGAAAACACTAGGTCTACTTTGGAATACGTCAACAGATTGTTTTCAATACAGCGTATGCTTTCCAGAAGCCTCAAAAATTATTACAAAACGTCGTGTGCTTTCTGATATTTCGAGAATTTATGATCCAATCGGCTGGTTATCTCCAGTTTTAATCAAAATGAAAATATTTATGCAAAAATTGTGGATTAAAGGTATTAGCTGGGACCAAGACCTGCCAACTGAATTAAAAGCAGAATGGTTACATCTTCAACAAAATGCCAAAAGCATTCGAGATCTGCAAATTCCAAGATGGTTTAATTTCAGCGTTGGAGATCGCATTGAACTCCATGGGTTTGCAGATTCTTCGGAACTGGCTTATGCTGCTGCTATTTACATTCGTGTTATCAAACCAGATGGAACAATATCAAGCAGACTAATAACTTCAAAAACCAGGGTAACTCCTATTCGGCAGACAACACTTCCACGTTTAGAGCTTTGTGCTGCCCACCTCATGGTGAAGGTAATGCTTAAGGTTAAAGAAGCGTTGGAATTACAAGATGTACCTACATATGGTTGGACTGATTCAACAGTCGTGTTAGCTTGGTGGAATGACCATCCTCGGCGATGGAAAACATTTATCGCAAACAGGACGTCCTACATTATCAATGTTATTCCGGCAAGTAATTAGCTTCACATTGCATCAAAACAAAATCCTGCAAATCTGGCTACACGAGGAATATCGTCTTCTGAAGCCAAAACCAATGACTCATGGTGGCAAGGTCCACATATATTACAAAGTTTCACAACTCTACAACATTCTACAATAACCTCTACAGTAAATGTTCCAGAAGACATCGATTTAGAGGATCGTAAGGTCATCGCAACTGCAACATCCATCATTGCCACAGATTAATTCGATTTGTACTCAAATTACAGCAAGCTACTACGAATAACTGCTCTAATTTTACGTTTTGTTTATAATTGTAAATGCAAATCGCAACGTCAAACTAATTTTATCACTACCATAGAACTCAAAAATGCTCACAGAATGCTGGTAAGGAAAGCTCAACATGAGTCGTATGCAGTGGAAATTCGTATGTTAGCATCAAATAAACAACTACATCCTTCAAGCAAGCTTGTCAGTTTATCTCCATTTTTGGACAACTTAGGAATGCTAAGAGTCGGTGGTCGTCTTGAAAATGCTTCCATCAGCTATGATCAGAAGCACCCGTATATTCTACATAAGACTAACACGTTAACAAAACTCATCGTTCGTCATTATCACACAAAGAATTTACATGCTGGAAAACGTCAACTACAATACCTATTGGGTTTAACGTATTGGATTCCAGAAGTTTCACAAGTCGTAAAAAGAACAATCTACCAATGCACAACATGTATGCGGTTTAGACAAAAACCTTATCAACAACGTATGGGAGATCTCCCTAAATGTCGTCTACAACCGGGTTCAACATTTCTGTACGTCAGTATTGATTTCGCTGGTCCAATGTTTATAAAATCGTGGAAAGGACGTGGTTCCAGAACATATAAATGTTGGATAGCTGTATTTGTTTGTTTAAATACAAGGGCAATCCATCTTGAACCTGTAACAGATCTGTCTACAGGAGCATTTCTTGCCTCGACGTGGAAAACCACTTCATGTTTACACCGATAACGGAACAAACTTTGTTGGCTGTAATCGAGAATTAAAGGAATTGTATGACTTTCTTCACTCGAATTATACTTTCATTCAGAAGGACATGTCCAATGAACAGATCCAGTGGCACTTTATACCTCCTTCCGCACCAAATTTTGGTGGCATATGGGAAGCTGGTGTAAAATCCGTCAAGTTCCATATCAAGCGTGTTTTAGGTAATTCATCTGCAACATATGAAGAGCTAAGTACCTTGTTATGCCAAATAGAGTGCTGTCTAAATTCCCGTCCATTGTGCTGTCTGTATTTTAAGTCATTTATTATTTATGAATTAAATATTTTGTTATTCATATATTTAACATTTTTTAATCCCTTTTCATACGTGTTAATTTGCAACTATCTAATTGATCTTTTTTTGAAACAATGGTAACTCTTCAGTATATATTTGGTTAGTTTTAGTTCTGTCTTCATGATTCAAAGTGGTCAAAAATAAAATTCGTTTTGTTTTTTGCTAAGAACACAACTCATACAAAAGGCCAGTGAATAAATAGTGTTATTAATAAATAAAATCTTAAACTTATGTGTTTGTTTTTGGATTCAAAATACAGTCCATTGAAGAATCGAACAGTTTTAATTTATTTAATGTTAAAAAAATACAAGTAACTAACTCTTCGTAACCACTTCAATCTCCAAAAGAACACGACAAAAACTGCCCTTTAAACTACACTTCTCTCTACATCACGGTGAACCAACTATTAGCACAATTTCTATGTGATTTTCATTGTTCTCAAAGACAGCAGCTAAAAAAAACAAAACTTTTGACAATGAAAACTACACTGGTACTCTAACAATAATACAAAAAATAAACAAATAAAACACAATAAATAAATTTTCTTATTGTCATAGACAACCACAAAAATAACGAGTGCAATCTAGCAAATACATCCAATAAATCTCAAATCACAATATTGAGAGAGAAGAACAAACAAGAAGAATATAATTGAAATGAAGAAATACAATCTGTATTCGAAAGGATACTAATGTACATCCTTAGGATATCAAATCATGAAACAATAAGCAAATATACACACAGAGATACTAATAATGATGAAACGAGTTAAAAAGAATTTACTATCACAAAGATAGAACACCAATACAATCATACAAATATAAATATCCATACTACAGATAATAAACAATGCAAATTAGTACCAGGCATTGTACTGAAGTATTTAAGCACTTTAATATGAACACCGTTTCCAAACTCCAGATTTCTAATTGTTTTTGTCGGAAAATTAGCTAATCATATGCTGGTAAATTAAAACACCTCTGACTTCACTTCAGAGCTGAGCTTTTGTAGAAAAACGCTTTGACAAAACAAACAAAATTTTTGTGTGTTTAAATAAGTCCTTAAATATCAAGACTTTATCCTGCCTCAAAACTAGCAAAAATTTAATATTTTTAGACTTTTAAGATGTGTTATATTTATAATATTATTTCTTATGTATTCTCTTGCTTGAAAGTCTTTACCATTGAAAATGTGCAATTTCCCAAAATCATGGTAGGCATTTTAACCACAAAATTTATTTTTAGCCTCTTCTTTGCGTCTGTAAATCTCATTGCATGAGGATGCCCGGTATTTCAATAATGAAAACTGGAAACCTTTCAGAGCATGTGTTTAAAGTCCCGCATATTGGAAATAATCCTTTTATTATGGCATCGAATATCAATCCCAACAAACTGCTCTATTTGCAAAGAAGTTTTAAAATTTGTATTCCTAAAAGGTGCTAAATGGCATAAAAAACTGATTGGCATGAAAGAGGTGAATGTTTACTGCATTTTTAAGGCAGAAGTTTTCGCTAACATTAGGTTCAGACAGAAAAAAATATCGCAATCTGAATTTCGTTGTAACAACGTCCAAGCAACGGATAGTTGCCACTCCGTGTTTAAGTTAGAGACTGGCCACACTCTCTTTGGCCTTGAGTAACACACTATGCAAATGTTAGTAACTCGTCGAAAGCTTACAGGTGCCATAGTGGTCAATTAAAGCCTCTTAGATATTCATCAGATAAGTCAGGCATATACAGAGAACCCTAGCGGTATTTTTGCGAATGAATTTGAACATAAACGCTGATTTAACTATAAGAACCGAAGTCATATAAATACAAACAAAAGCGTGAATTGGCTGACTAGGCGCTAGGAATGTTGGCCAGACGTCTATACGACGAGGCTCTGCTTTATTGAAGCGATCACAAACTTCAAACGTTCAATAAAATCTCACTACGTACAAAAGGATTGACTGCTTGGTAAATTTAATAACATGGCAAGATTTAACAACATTATTTTATCCATGCTGCGGTATAGAAGACGATACACACCATACAAGTAACTAAACGCTTGAAATTATACTGCAGGTGGACATCATTCGAGAATGTTTTTTAGGGCTTTGGCTTATCCTTAGTTTGAGGGTAACACTAGAGACACTATCCATGAATATATTGGACCAAGTTATCATAAGTAGCATAAGGGTGCGTACAGAGTGGGCGCTGAAGCCGAGCCGAGATTGTCAGTGCGATAAAAGATTGTCAGTGCGATAAAACTGATTACACATAAGTCAATACAAATAAGCTTGTGTATAACACAGTGAACGCCGACAAAAGCAGAGAGCAAAGCCGATGAGTGCGAGAAAACAGTTTGAAAGCGTTTTGTGTGCTTTTTTGCATTGTTTATTTTTACTTTTTAGGCTTGCTTTGTGGGACCAAAAAACAAGTTGTATCACATTTGGACTGGATGTTTTCCAAATTCTTTTGTGTTAAAAATTGCCTTAATCACACTAGGAGAAGCAAAATACTCTTCATCAGAAGAATCCATTTCTGTGTAGAGTTATTTTATAAACACAAATGAAAAACAATACTAAATGTTATAAAAGCAAAACACATGGAATAAAGAGAATTTCAGCGCTGATTCTCGCATTCACTGTGTTATATACAAATTGTCTTCTCGCATGAAAATAAGCGTCAATAAGCTCGGCTCGGCTCCGCTCGGTTTCAGCGCTCACTCTGTACGCACCCTTAGATGCCATAAAAACGAGCCAACACCAAAGATGGCGTTCTAGCTTATTTTCTTTTTCTTTTTCAACTTAGAGGATTAAAACTAATTGTTATTTTTTTACATAAATTTTCTTTTTTACTAAACGTTGAATGAAAGTGTAAATTGGCAAATTAAAATGAGAAATATTTAAGTTATAATTTTTCATAAATTTGTATTATTTTTTTTTTTTTCTTATAGAAAAAATTTATAGTCTGACTTGAGAATAGCATTTGTTATAGATTGTATATAATTAATACCTCATGAAAATAAAAACCAAAATGTGCAAATTCCAAAATTACATTTAGAATATTAAACAGCCTTTTATTAAAAAATAATTATTTTATAAGTTTATTTTTTTTTTATAAAATAAAAATTTAATATATGAAATCCCTATTGCTTCAAAATTTATTATAAAAACCTACGAGAATTTTTAAAACGTAAGCTGTATTTAAACTTGTTAATAATTAAATGCGATTTATAATTATTATTTTTTTAGATTTAAAAGGAAAAAATAAGTATTTGTATGTACGTATTTAAGTTAATACAAATTAAATGCAATCAATAAATTAGTTTTTTTATGGTAAATGCTTGTGCAATCTGTACTTGTCTATGTATGGATAATGTATTCAATTTAAAAGGATCTTAAATCAAAAAAGATATATGACATAAGTAGGAATTTTTTTCTTATTAGAAAAAAGTCATAAATTTGTTAAAAACAAATAATTAAAATAGCAAATTTCGTACATACACCAACTAAAAAACCAATTTAATATCCAAATAAAATACCAAATCCTTTTTACAAATTTTTCAAATACAAAATATGTGTACTAAATTTCAATAAACTAAATTAACATCAGACCTGTGGGATGTCAATTACAATTTGTAATTAATTACACATGCAATTACAAATTACATGTAATTGTAATTTAAATTTTTTCAATTACAATTACATATAATTGTAATTGACTTTAGTCCCTGATTTCAATTACAATTACTTGTAATTTGTAATTGAAAAATTTCAATTACAAATACTTGTAATTTGTAATTGAAAAAATCCAATTACAAATTACATGTAATTGTAATTGAAAAATTCAATTATATAATTGAAACAAAATTTTGTAATGATTACTTCTGTAATTATTTTTAGTCAAAAAATATTTAATAACAAAAATCATCAATTACATACACATAATAAACATGCAAAAAATAATAACAACCTTAAGGAAGATATACCACATACATGTGTACTATATACATAACAAACTAAAAAAAGTGCAAATTTAAACAAAATTTTTATTTGCTTTAAATAAAACCTTTTTTTTCAAAATTTTCATCTGTTAAGCTTTGTCGCCTAGGTGTTAAAATTATACTAGCGAATGAAAACAAATTTTCCTACTTTCTTTTTTACAATCGGATGTATTAATGACTATGGAATATAAAATAAAAAAATATATAAACGAAATCAAAGTTTTTAATTTTTCGTAAGCGATTATTACCTTCATTTACGTCCTCACTGTAATATTCTTCTGAGGTTTAATATAAATTTTAATAAACTTGCTGAAATTATCCGAAACGTTTTAGAAGTTAATTTTTAGAATTTTTAGTTACACTTAATGTTTTTAGGAATGCAATTGAATTTTATTTAAGTACAAGTAATGATTATTGCCTAATTACAATTACATGTAATTTGTAATTGAAAATATCCAATTACAAATTACAATTAATTGTAATTGACTTTAGTTCATGATTTCAATTACAATTACTTGTAATTTGTAATAGAAAATATTCAATTACACATTATGTGTAATTGTAATTGAAATGTAATTGAATCCCCCCAGGTCTGATTAACATATTAATGATTTTTTTTTTATTTTTTTTTTTTACTAAATAAATTATAATAAAATTGGAAGAAAATCCCGATAGCTGTTTAAATTTGATATTTTTATTTAAAATCAAAAAATAAAAATACAATTTGTTACTCAATCAAATGTACTTAAATCTTTGCGAAAGTACTCAATAGTCCCAAGCAGACCTTCTTTTAGTGGTACTTTTGGTTCCCAACCAATATATTTTTTTGCTCTACTTATGTCAGGTTTGCGATGCTGTGGATCATCTTCCATAGCTTGAGTTTGTTTTATCTTACTCTGAATGCCCACCAGCTCTTTAATAATGATGGCAAATTCTTATATACTGTGTTCAACTGGATTGCCAATATTAACTGGTTGTGAATAATTGGAAGACATTAGGACTAAAAGGCCATCGACCAAGTCAGACACATATTGAAATGATCTTGTTTGTTTGCCGTTACCATAAACAGTTATGGTTTCATTGCGCAAGGCTTGTAGTATGAAATTTGAAACAACACGTCCATTGTTCATGTGCATGCGTGGACCAAATGTATTGAATATGTGTGCCAAACGTACCTGCACCTTTTCCTAAAATAAAAATGAAAGAGAGATTACGTATAATTCCAGACTCTCTCCAGTACAGCTTCGTTACAGCAGTACCAATGATCCAACCAAAACTTGAATAAAAACTTCATTAAAAAAAAAGTTAACAAAAAAGATATAATTCATTTAAAAAAAATTTTGAAGAAATAATTATGTATGCTCTGAAAATAAATGAAATGTAATGTTTTAGTTAAAAATGTCCTTTTACTTCAGTGTTTGAGTACTTACCATTGCATTTGCTCCTGCGTCGGTGGTGGCGGTTGTACAACCGTAGGCAGCGGTGGGGTAGTGTGCTGCATAGCAACAGGTTGCTGAGGCACCATCGGTGGCCCATAAAACATGTATGGCGGATATGGGTAAGCCACCGGTGTTTGCTGTTGTTCGTCGTGCTGCCCCTTTTTAAATTTTAAAAAATATTTTATTTTTTTGTGGCAATGTGGGCAGTTGAAACTCTGAAAATAAAAAATAATTGGAATATATATATTACTTACCATTTTCCTTTTATACAAAAATCGTGCTCTACCACGAAGAACTGCAGAAGAAATGAAAAGGCGCCATTATTCCTAAAAATTAACTAGGCATCACATAATTTTTAGAACTTTGATGTAGACATGCCAGACTTAAAATTCAATTTCATGAACTTATGGCTTATGAGATATAAGCCCATTTGTAATATGAGTGAAATTTGAAAATTTACTTTTTTTAATACTTTGTTTAAGAAAATATGCTCAACAAATATAACCTATATGCCAGATTACAGCCAATATACGTGGCTTTCATTTACAATTGGTCCCATCCAGGAACAACTCCTAGTTTTCGAGATATAAGCCCATTTGTAATATGAGTGAAATTTGAAAATTTATTTTTTTTTAAACTCGTTACAGCAGTACCAATGATCCAACCAAAACTTGAATAAAAACTTCATTAAAAAAAGAGTTAACAAAAAAGATATAATTCATTTAAAAAAAATTTAAAGAAATAAATATGTATGCTCTGAAAATAAATGAAATGTAATGTTTTAGTTAAAAATGTCCTTTTACTTCAGTGTTTGAGTACTTACCATTGCATTTGCTTCTGCGTCGGTGGTTGCGGTTGTACAACCGTAGGCAGGGGTGAGGTAGTGTGCTGCAGAGCAACAGGTTGCTGAGGCACCATCGGTGGCCCATAAAACATGTATGGCGGATATGGGTAAGCCACCGGTGTTTGCTGTTGTTCGTCGAGCTGCCCCTTTTTAAATTTTAAAAAATATTTTATTTTTTTGTGGCAATGTGGGCAGTTGAAACTCTGAAAATAAAAAATGAAAAATAATTGGAATATATATATATATATATATATTACTTACCATTTTCCTTTTATACAAAAATCGTGCTCTACCACGAAGAACTGCAGAATAAATAAAAAGGCGCCATTATTCCTAAAAATTAACTAGGCATCACATAATTTTTAGAACTTTGATGTAGACATGCCAGACTTAAAATTCAATTTCATGAACTTATGACTTATGAGATATGAGCCCATTTGTGATATGAGTGAGATTTGAAAATTTACTTTTTTTAATACTTTGTTCAAGAAAATATGCTCAACAAATATAACCTATATGCCAGATTACAGCCAATATACGTGGCTTTCATTTACAGTTGGTCCCATCCAGGAACAACTCCTAGTTTTCGAGATATAAGCCCATTTGTAATATGAGTGAAATTTGAAAATTTATTTTTTTTTAATACTTTGTTCAAGAAAATATGCTCAACAAATATAACCTATATGCCAGATTATAGCCAATATATGTGGCTTTCATTTACAATTAGTCCCATCGAGGAACAACTCCTAGTTTTCGAGATATAAGCCCATTTGTAATATGAGTGTAATTTGAAAATTTATTTTTTTTAAAACTCGTTACAGCAGTACCAATGATCCAACCAAAACTTGAATAAAAACTACATTAAAAAAAAAGTTTTTAAAAAAAATTTTAAAAAATAAATATGTATGCTCTGAAAATAAATGAAATGTAATGTTTTAGTTAAAAATGTCCTTTTACTTCAGTGTTTGAGTACTTACCATTGCATTTGCTCCTGCGTCGGTGGTGGCGGTTGTACAACCGTAGGCAGCGGTGGGGTAGTGTGCTGCAGAGCAACAGGTTGCTGAGGCACCATCGGTGGCCCATAAAACATGTATGGCGGATATGGGTAAGCCACCGGTGTTTGTTGTTGTTCGTCGTGCTGCCCCTTTTTAAATTTTAAAAAATATTTTATTTTTTTGTGGCAATGTGGGCAGTTGAAACTCTGAAAATAAAAAATGAAAAATAATTGGAATATATATATATATATATATATATATATATATATATATATGTATATATATTACTTACCATTTTCCTGTTATACAAAAATCGCGCTCTACCACGAAGAACTGCAGAAGAAATAAAAAGGCGCCATTATTCCTAAAAATTAACTAGGCATCACATAATTTTTAGAACTTTGATGTAGACATGCCAGACTTAAAATTTAATTTCATGAACTTATGACTTATGAGATATAAGCCCATTTGTAATATGTATAAAATTTGAAAATTTCTTTTTTTAATACTTTGTTCAAGAAAATATGCTCAACAAATATAACCTATATGCCAGATTACAGCCAATATACGTGGCTTTCATTTACAATTGGTCCCATCCAGTTACAACTCCTAGTTTTCGAGATATAAGCCCAATTGTAATATGAGTGAAATTTGAAAATTTATTTTTTTTAATACTTTGTTCAAGAAAATATGCTCAACAAATATAACTAATATGCCAGATTACAGCCAATATATGTGGCTTTCATTTACAATTGGTCCCATCCAGGAACAACTCCTAGTTTTCGAGATATAAGCCCATTTGTAATATGAGTGAAATTTGAAAATTTATTTTTTTTAATACTTTGTTCAAGAAAATATGCTCAACAAATATAACCTATATGCCAGGTTAGAGCTAATATATGTGGCTTTCATTTACACTTGGTCCCATCCAGGAACAACTCCTAGTTTTCGAGATATAAGCCCATTTGTAATATGAGTGAAATTTGAAAATTTATTTTTTTTAATACTTTGTTCAAGAAAATATGCTCAACAAATATAACCTATATACCAGATTACAGCCAATATACGTGGCTTTCATTTACAATTGGTCCCATCCTGGAACAACTCCTAGTTTTCGAGATATAAGCCCATTTGTAATATGAGTGAAATTTGAAAATTTATTTTTTTTAATACTTTGTTCAAGAAAATATGCTCAACAAATATTACCTATATGCCAGATTACAGCCAATATATGTGGCTTTCATTTACAATTGGTCCCATCCAGAAACAACTCCTAGTTTTCGAGATAAAAGCCCATTTGTAATATGAGTGAAATTTGAAAATTTATTTTTTTTAATACTTTGTTCGAAAAAATATGCTCAACAAATATACCCTATATGTCAGATTAGAGCCAATATATGTGCCTTTCATTTACAATTGGTCCCATCCAGGAACAACTCCTAGTTTTCGAGATATAAGCCCATTTGTAATATGAGTATAATTTGAAAATTTATTTTTTTTAATACTTTGTTCAAGAAAATATGCTCAACAAACATAACCTATATGCCAGATTAGTGCCAATATATGTGGCTTTCATTTACAATTGGTCCCATCCAGGAACAACTCCTAGTTTTCGAGATATAAGCAAATTTGTAATATGAGTGAAATTTGAAAATTTATTTTTTTTAATACTTTGTTCAAGAAAATATGCTCAACAAATATAACCTATATACCAGATTAGAGCCAATATATGTAGCTTTCGTCTACAATTGGTCCCATCCAGGAACAACTCCTAGTTTTCGAGATATAAGCCCATTTATAATAAGAGTGAAATTTGAAAATTTATTTTTTTTAATACTTTGTTCAAGAAAATATGCTCAACAAATATAACCTATATGCCAGATTAGAGCCAATAATTGTGGCTTTCATTTACAATTGGTCCCATCCAGGAACAACTCCTAGTTTTCGAGATATAAGCCCATTGGTAATATGAGTGAAATTTGAAAATTTATTTTTTTTAATACTTTGTTCAAGAAAATTTGCTCAACAAATATAACCTATATGCCAGATTAGAGCCAATATATGTGGCTTTCATCCACAGTTGGTCTCATCCAGGAACAACTCCTAGTTTTCGAGATATAAGCCCATATGTAGTATCAGTGATAGCGCAGGTAATAGTTGTAGTTGTAACGTATTTTTAGTTTTTTTTTTACATAAGGGGTGTTTTTGTTCATAAAATATCGATTTTTATTTTTTTTATTGCATTAACTTTTGAATAATTTATTAAATTTGTTTAATTGAATAACTTTTCATTTCCGGTTTGTTAAGTTAGTTTGTTAACTTAAAAATCTTCTCCCATGAAAAATAAAAAAAGAAGAGCTGATATTCATTGTTGAGTATGTACTTATGTAGATGTTGCCATATAATTAATAAAATCTAAGTACATTTTGTTGGATTTCAACTTGGTAGCACTCAATTTAATGTAAAGCACTCACTTTTTATGCGTGTGAGAGACTATTTCGATATGGATTTAAATCATGTCCCTTATTTATTTGTTTAATATCATTTTCAATTTCATTAAAAATTGAAAGGAACATTTTTCGAAATGGGCTGTTAAATGCAATTGATTCCAAGAAAAGATTTTGATCGTTATCTGGAAAATTGTATTCTTTCCCTTTACTTTCCTCATCAACTTCTATTAAGCATTGACGTAATATTTCAATACTTCTTTCAAATTTTGGTGACTTAAATGTTGTAAGCAATACTATAAACATATGCTTAAACCACTGTTGGGCTTCTTCCATAGTGGTTAAGTTAAAAGCAGCTATTAAGGCACATTTTAATAGAGGCCTTAAAATATGTCTTCTGCCCAATTTCGCATCTAAGTCCTTGCACATAATGTGAATGTAATGACATTTACACCACTGTAATATAACAAATTCAGGTTTAGAATTCGGGTTTACTTTAAAATGGTTCAAAAATGTTGCACAAGCATTGAGGTATTCTAACAAAGTTTGATTATTAAAACTTTTAAGTACGGCTCCATATAATGCTGCACTAACATCTGTACACACCCTTTTACAAAAAGACCACTTAAATTGATATTTAATTTTATTTTCTTTTAAATAAAACTTTAAGCAATCCAGAAAAGAACATATTGCATTGCGTGTGTGTCGCGATAGAATTTCTTCAGCAATTGGAACAATTTTTTTTAGTTTACAGTTTCGTAAAACTAATTTATAGATTAAAATTCTTTTTTCAGCGCATTCTAGTTGTTTAACACTTTCACCAGAAGCATCTAAATGTAGGGTGAATTTAGAGTCTTCAAGAATCTCTTTATTACTTGAGATTGTCTCAAATGTAATTTTTTCGCATGTATAAACAGCAAAGGGTGAAGAAACTAAATGTATATAATTTTTAGAAGGTCCTCTTTTCATTAAAATGAGAGAGAAAATTGTTTCTGAGTGATAATAATAATCATAATTTCCCTCAGATTTACATTTTCTTAATGCTTTCAAACTACATATGTCCTGTAAATTGCCTTTTTCAGCAATTTCATCAGCCGCATTCAAAATTTGTTGTTTTCTAAACAAATATGCATTATTATTTTTAAGTTTGCTTTTAAAAACAGAGCGTTTCACGCCTCTTATTTGACCAACATGCATTTCGTCCTTCGCATGTTGAATTTCTTTTGTTCTATAAACAGATACATCTCCATTAGGATTTATCTCAAAGCGAAAAGCGCTACAATCGTTAAATCTGCAGTATGCATATATAAATGTATTTTCTTTAACAGACTTAACGCAATAAAAACATAAGATGCAAACATTATTATGTTTTAAATATTCTTCTCTAACTATGTCTTCGAGAAGTTTCTTTTTAGTAATTTTAATGTCATTAAAATCTTTTAAAATACTTAAATTTATTGAAAAGGAACAGTCGAAAATTTTCCTTTGAAATATTCTTTTTGGCCTCAAAGACTTAGCCTCTTCCCGCAACACAATTCTATTGCACTTTTCATCGGGATTAGCTTCTTTTCTGTAGTTTATAAACTTCGAAACATTTAAGGTATCGTCACTTATTTCAAAACGACCTAATGTATGATTGCGGTTATCGTTCTCCAATTTTAACTCTTTACTAGAATGCTCTAGAATATTGTAAAATTGTGGTTTGCAATTCTTATTGCTTTCAATAATTTCTTGATTACTACATAACGACATTTTATCAATAACTTTAACTAAGCTATCTTTTATTATTTTTAAATCAGATTTCAATTCTTCAAAGGATTTTATATGTTCGTAAACATCTTTACGAAATTTTTGTGGAGAATCATTTATTACTGTTTCACTGTATGTATTTGTGCTCAACTGAAAATTCTCAGGAGCATATTCATTAAAACTACTTTCTTTCTCAATTGGACTTGACATGGGTGCTTTAACTACGTATGTTTTATTTTCACTAGCTAAATTATTATTTGTGCTATTCAATAACGCAGATATATAATCGTTTTCTATTGAAAATGAGTTTTCTTTAAAGCAGTTTACATTACAACTTTTGTTTGGAATATTGTCAAATTTCGATATTTCATTTTCAGGATCATAATGTATATTACAAATAATACTACCGGCATTTTCAGGTGTGCCTAAGCCAGATTTTACTACTTCGCAATTTTTCAGCAAAAATTTTGCCATACTACAGATTCTTCTTCTATTTCGCAAATTATTTTGTATATTATAACTTTCTCTTCTTTTCAAAGAATTTAAAGAATTTATAATAATTTTAAATAATTCACAATTTTTTGAAGAAATGCACTGCAACTCTTTCAAAAAAGAGCATTTTATCAGTATGGACTTTAAATCAGTTGAATTAAAATTCGACTTACGCTATACTCCCATTATGCTTTCTTTGCTCTGTATAAAGAAAAAAGAAGTTTTTAAGTTGTAAGATATTAAAACGTTTTTTATATTCTTTATTTTGTATAATATAAAAATACAATTGATTAATTTAATATGTTACCATTTTAGTTAATTAATAAAATTAACGTTAAAACAGAACTCAACGTCCAAAAAATGTAAGCCTTCCTTCTTTTTGTATGATCCATAAAAAGTTAATAAAAAAAGCGGGTTAGCGAAAAAACAGCACAAAATAAAAAATAAAGTTAAAAAACCGTCTATATTTTTTTACAAAAAAAAAAATATATATTAAACAAAAAAAGTTCCAAAAATTGTTTGTGATTTTTTAATTTTTTTTATTAAATAAATATGTTTTTTAGCAAAATCTAAATAAGCACTTTGACGATTTTTAACACTGCATTAGGCGAACTAAACGAAAAAGTTTCTGGCAACACTGATTAGGAACATTTTTATTTAAATTTTGACATATAACTTTAAACTATTATTTCACATAAACTTACCTTCGCTGGTGTCCTTTATCGGCGTTTTTTTTCCTTATACAGTGATGGTCCTACTCTGTAAAAGAAGATAAAAATATATTAAAATTTGAAAATATGTAGTGTAGATTAAAAATGGCTTTTATTTGGGTGTTTTTTTTTTAACTTGACATAAAATAATGCCAAGTTGATACATGTACTAAAATCAGAGCCATACTTTGTTTTTTAATTTTTTTCTGGCAACTATAGTTATCTAAATAAAAAAGTTATTGTGTGGCAGCCTACATTAAGAAAATGAGTTATCACTCATTTTGACTCTCAGTATAAAGAAAGAGAAAGAGAGCAATTCTCTCTTCGTATTGAGTCAAAATTTTAGTTTGTTACATTTAGTTTGTTATCTTCTCGCCCGCTGTTATTCCAGTTTGTTATCTTCACGGAGATCGTAAATAGTCAACAAGAAAAAAAAAAGAAACAAACTAGAATAACAAACTAGAATAACAAACTAAACTTGTTTCACTCAAATCAAAGAGAGGAAAATTAAAAATGGCTTCCTTAGTCTCTCACACTCATAAAAAAATGAGTGCTTTACATTAAATTGAGTGCTACCAAGTTTAAATCCAACAAAATGTACTTAGATTTTATTAATAATATGGCAACATCTACATAAGTACACACTTAACAATGAATATCAGCTCTTCTTCTTTTATTTTTCATGGGAGTTAACAAACTAACTTGACAAACCGGAAATGAAAAGTTATTCAATTAAACAAATTAATAAATTATTCAAAAGTTAATGCAATAAATTAAGTAAAAATCGATATTTTATGAACAAAAACAAACCTTTTGTAAAAAAACTAAAAATACGTTACAACTAAAACTATTACCTGCAATAAATTAAGTAAAAATCGATATTTTATGAACAAAAACAAACCTTTTGTAAAAAAAACTAAAAATACGTTACAACTACAACTATTACCTGCGCTGTCCCTGATACTAAATATGGGCTTATATCTCAAAAACTAGGAGTTGTTCCTGGATGGGACCGATTGCAAATGAAAGCCACATATGTTGGCTCTAATCTGGCATATAGGTTATATTTGTTGAGCATATTTTCTTGAACAAAGTATTAAAAAAATAAATTTTCAAATTTCACTCATATTACAAATGGGCTTATATCTCGAAAACTAGGAGTTGTTCCTGGATGGGACCAATTGTAAATGAAAACCACATATATTGGCTCTAATCTGGCATATAGGCTATATTTGTTGAGCATATTTTCTTGAACAAGGTATTACAAAAAATAAATTTTCAAATTTCACTTATATTACAAATGGGCTTATATCTCGAAAACTAGGAGTTGTTCCTGGATGGGACCAATTGTAAATGAAAGCCACATATATTGGCTCTAATCTGGTATATAGCTTATATTTGTTAAGCATATTTTCTTGAACAAAGTATTAAAAAAAATAAATTTTCAATTTTCTCTCATATAACAAATGGGCTTATATCTCGAAAACTAGGAGTTGTTCCTAGATGGGACCAATTGTAAATGAAAGCCACTTATATTGGGGCTCTAATCTGGCATATAGGTTATATTTGTTGAGCATATTTTCTTGAACGAAGTATTAAAAAAATTAAATTTTCAAATTTCACTCATATTACAAATGGGCTTATATCTCGAAAACTAGGAGTTGTTCTTGGATGGGACCATTTATAAATGAAAGCCACATATATTGGCTCTAATCTGGCATATAGGTTATATTTGTTGAGCAAATTTTTCTTAAACAAAGTATTAAAAAAAATAAATTTTGAAATTTCACTCATATTACAAATGAGCTTATATCTCGAAAATTAGGAGTTGTTCCTGGATGGGACCAATTGTAAATGAAAGCCACATATATTGGCTCTAATCTGGCGTATAGGTTATATTTGTTGAGCATATTTTCTTGAACAAAGTATTTAAAAAAAAAAAATTTTCAAATTTCACTCATATTACGAATGGGCTTATATCTCGAAAACTAGGAGTTGTTCCTGGATGGGACCAATTGTAAATAAAGTCACATATATTGGCTCTAATCTGGCATATAGGTTATATTTGTTGAGCATATTTTCTTAAACAAAGAATTAAAAAAAATAAATTTTCAAATTTCACTCATATTACAAATGGGCTTATATCTCCAAAACTAGGAGTTGTTCGTGGATGGGACCATTTATAAATGAAAGCCACATACATTGGCTCTAATCTGGCATATAGCTTATATTTTTTGAGCATATTTTCTTGAACAAAGTATTAAAAAAAAATAAATTTTGAAATTTCACTCATATTACAAATGGACTTATATCTCGAAAACTAGGAGCTGTTCCTGGATGGGACCATTTGTAAATGAAAGCCAAATATATTGGCTCTAATCTGGCATATAGGTTATATTTGTTGAGCATATTTTCTTGAACAAAGTATTAAAAAAAATAAATTTTCAAATTTCACTCATATTACAAATGGACTTATATCTCGAAAACTAGGAGTTGTTCCTGAATGGGACCAATTGTAAATGAAAGCCACATATATTGGCTCTAATCTGGCATATAGGTTATATTTGTTGAGCATATTTTCTTGAACAAAGTATTAAAAAAAATAAATTTTGAAATTTCACTCATATTACAAATGGGCTTATATCTCGAAAACTAGGAGTTGTTCCTGGATGGGACCAATTGTAAATGAAAGCCACATATATTGGCTCTAATCTGGCGTATAGGTTATATTTGTTGAGCATATTTTCTTGAACAAAGTATTAAAAAAAAATAAATTTTCAAATTTCACTCATATTACGAATGGGCTTATATCTCGAAAACTAGGAGTTGTTCCTGGATGGGACCAATTGTAAATAAAGTCACATATATTGGCTCTAATCTGGCATATAGGTTATATTTGTTGAGCATATTTTCTTGAACAAAGAATTAAAAAAAATAAATTTTCAAATTTCACTCATATTACAAATGGGCTTATATCTCGAAAACTAGGAGTTGTTCGTGGATGGGACCATTTATAAATGAAAGCCACATGTGTTGAGCCAGTACAATAATAATAATAACCATAATGATAATAATAATAATAATAATAATAATAATAATAATAATAAATGAATTAATAAAACCTAAAAAATAATACTAAAAATGAATTAAATAGCACTAAAACTAATACTTACACCTAATATTTGCTTTACTTTTAAGTTTTTTGTAGAATTGCTGAAAATGTAAAAAGTAACGGGTATGCTAATTGCTGATGCATCAGTATACCTACAAAAATAAAATCACTTGCAAAGTAATCTCTAGTTAAAACGGTTGTGTTTTCTTTAAAGAAGTTTTGTGTTTTTTATCAAAGTTTATTTTTCATCCAAGTGCCCTAATTTTTTTATTTAAATAATAATTTATTTAATTTAAATTTCTTAAAAACTATTAAGAAAAAACATTTTGGCGCCCGAGCAGGGACTTGTGAAAAATAAAAAAAAAACCAATAAATAATAAGTGATAAACTATTTCATTTTTATAAAAACAAAGTTTTATAATTTAATTAAAACTTAAAAATTAAAAAAAAAATAAACAGTGAACAGTTTAAAATAAACAAACAAACAAGTGTTTAAAAACAACAGTGCTAGTAATAAATACAAAAGTTTTTAAACAATCACAAAACAAATAACAAAAAACAAACACAAACTAAATTGTTTTGAACAAAACAAATATAAAACAACAACAAAAACAACCATTTCATCTTGGAATCATCTTACCCAGAAGTTTATTCAGATGCCCTGTTGCCGCTGTATCATCTGTAGAGCAGAGCGTAATCAGGGGAGTAACTCCGAAACAGAACCAGAGGTAAAAAATGTAAAAAATATTTGTGTAATTACCTTAAGTTTGTAAATTAATCAAATTTAAGAGATTTTTGTAAATTATTCAAAAATTAATTTCGCTTTGCAAGTCGAACACAAAATATATTTTTTACACTTAAATAATTGTGAAACAATTTATTTATTTGTTATATTTAAACAAAACCCACCCTTAAAAGTGAAACTTAACGCGAGTGTTAATCATTTTGTTAATATACAAACATACATATATAATTTATTCTCTTTATTATTGAGAGATAAATTAATATTCTTTAATTACCGTCGGTATTGCAATATTGTCGAAATAATTTTTATTGCTTTAAAAAATACATGAAAATATTCGCGAGTGTTAATTTTATTTATTTTAAATAAATTAATTAATACTATATTTGCATTTTCTTTAATTTTCAAATTCGTTGTTATTAAATTATTAAGATCAGTGTTTCATTCCGAGTGTTCCTATACCACTTGTAATATTATTTACTCTCAGCTAATAACAGTGTGGTGCGTTCACACTAGCATCGAAAAGTTAATTTTCATACAGTTTTAAAATAGTAAGTTGTTTGTGTGTTCACACTAGCATCGAAAATTTTTATTTTACATTTTTATAAGACAAAATTGCTTAGCGTGTTCACACTAGCATATTATATTTTATAATATTTGGAAAATTAATTTTAAAACGATTTTACTTGGTTAAATAAATATTTTTAGTATACCAAAGGCTGTTTAAAGTGGTTTTAGACAAAAATTATATAAATTACTTTTAATTTAACAAAAAAAAAAAAAAACACTGTTCAAAATTTAATATTTTTGCGAAAGAAAATAGATCTTAAAATTGTAAAAAAAATATCCGAATATCGTGTAACCGACGAGAGAATAATATTTTATAATTCTTGTAGTCCAAAACAATTAAAATTTTTTTGTTTTAAATAAAATTCGGCCAATAAATTAATTTGGTAAATTTAAAATTTGTTTTGAGGAATAAGGTAAAGTAGAAGTTATACAATGCCTAGTAGAAAACATCAAGATTCTCCTTCAAGATCGGAAACTTTGGAGAAATTAATGGCAAAGAAAGCAAATGTTGTACAAAATATAGTTAGAATTAAGCAATCTATAAGGGAAAAGACGATATCTTTTAACCCTATAGAATTAGAATGTCGCTTAGACATTTAAAAAACTTATATTGACCAAGCAATGAAGCTTCAGTCAGAGGTTGATAATTTAGATCCCGATAATGACGATAGAGCTGAGCTTGAGGACATTTGTGTGACAACAAAATCAATGTTTTTGAGTCTACTGGCTAAAAATAGGCAGCCAAGCTTGCCCGAAATTTCTTTCAGTGCACAGACACATCAGTCAAGACTCCCAAATATGCAGCTCCCCAAATTTAATGGAAAATATTCTGATTATAAGAATTTTATGAGCTTATTTGAGAACTTAGTCCACAATGATCCGACGTTGACAGATATTGAAAAGTTTAATCATTTAATATCATGCTTGTCCGATTCAGCTTTAGGTACAATGAAAGCTTTTCAGATCTCAGAAGAAAATTATCCCAAAGCATTAGCCAGCTTAAAGAAGGTTTATGACAATGAATGCCTAATATTTTTTGATAATATTGCAAAACTTTTTGATTTGCCAGAGATTACAAAACCTTCGGCTTCTGCTTTGCGAGGCATGATTGATACCGTTTCTGCTATTTACGATTCGCTGTTGTCAATAGGTGACGATAAGAAAATAACGAATGCCATATTAATACATTTAGTGATGTCAAAAGTAGATCCAGTGACCAGATCAAAGTGGGAAGAACAGCTTGATTTCGAAAAGCTCCCTTTGTGGTCAGACTGCGAAGCCGCCTTAAACAAACGGTACCAGCATATTTCTGCTGACGAATCTTCTAGTTCAAGACCGAGGTTTAATAGTGATAATAATACTAATAAAACTGAAAATTCTAAAAGAAAAAATTACAAAACATCATTAAATTGTACAAAATCTAAGCCATCTGCTGATAAGTGCTTGTTTTGCAGATCAAATCAGCATATAATAAATAATTGCCCTTCTTTTACTGCTGAGCCCGTAACCAAAAGATTTGATTTCATAAAATCTGTGCCAGCATGTATTAATTATTTGAGAAAAGGTCATACAGTAGCAAGATGTCAATC
Source organism: Cistogaster globosa (assembly GCA_937654795.1). Taxonomy (NCBI): domain Eukaryota; kingdom Metazoa; phylum Arthropoda; class Insecta; order Diptera; family Tachinidae; genus Cistogaster; species Cistogaster globosa. The sequence continues at coordinate 20,688,277 of OW569408.1, forward strand.
TTCTAAGTGCAGAATATGTAGTGGTTCTCACAATTCACTATTGCACAAATTTAATGCAAGTTCTAGTAGTTCTAATAATTCGAATAGTTATGCTGAACAGCCATCTACTTCACACGCGTCTGTTAATTATTCATCATCGGATGAAAGAATTATTCTTGCCACAGCTATTGTGAAAGTGAGAAGTAATTCTGGCAAATATATACTGGCCAGAGCACTTTTAGATTCCGGTTCTCAACCAAACTTGATAACTGAGGAACTTGCGCAACTACTAAGACTGAAAAAGAAGGAGGCAGATTAAGTCTAAATGGCATAAGTGAAACAAATTCGGTTTCTAAATCTTGTGTGAATTTAACTGTCACGTCGAGGGTTAACTCTACTAACTTTACTTCAAAGTTTTGGGTATTGAGTCATATAACTAATTTGCAACCTGATCTTAGAATAAATACAACTAGGTTAAATATTCCTAAGAATATAGAATTAGCTGATCCTTGCTTTCATAGGCCACAAAAAATTGATTTATTGATTGGCGCTGAAATTTTCTTTGAATTGATGTGTGTTGGTCAAATAATGTCTGGTCCGAGCCTGCCAATTCTTCAAAAGACGTCGCTTGGTTGGATCGTAACTGGAAAATACCAATCAAAGGGCTCGACCAATAACAACGTTTTTCATTTAAGTACTGTTGTAGAAAACGAGAGCAATGTTGATTCAGTAGTCAGGAAATTCTGGGAATTAGAAGATCTTCCAAATGAGTCAACAAAAATATATTCTGAGGAACAGCAACAATGTGAGGACAAATTTAAAAATTCAGTACGACGCTTAACGTCAGGACGATTTGAAGTCTCACTGCCTTTCAAATCTGATACAAAATTGCTTGGTTTATCTTTTGAAACTGCCAAAAGGCGATTTCTCTCTTTGGAACGAAGACTTTCCAAAGATGACATCATGAGGCAGATGTATCATGATTTTATGAAAGAGTATTTCGATTTAGGTCATATGTCACTTTTGAATAATATGCCAGATTTCCCTCACTACTTTATTCCACATCAATGTGTTTTGCGACCTCAGAGTACAACTACAAAACTTCGAGTAGTTTTTGATGCTTCATGTAGAACTTCTTCGCACGTATCGCTTAACGATTTGCTAATGGTTGGTCCGACGATTCAAGAAGAATTATATTCTACATTAATCCGTTTTCGATTTCATAAATATGCAATCACTGCAGATATTGAAAAGATATATCGTCAAATTTTAATTGGCGAAAATGACCGAAATTTTCAATTAGTCCTTTGGCGAGAAAGTCCATCTGATTCCTTAAAAGTGTTTCGTTTAAACACTGTTACATACGGCACGGCGTCAGCGCCATTTTTAGCGAACAGGTGTTTGATTCATTTAAGCGATTTGTACAAAGAGACTTTACCTATTGGTTCAAAAGTTGTTCGCATTGATTTCTACGTAGATGATTTATTAACTGGTGCTGATAGCTACCAAGACCTGCGTATAATTCGTAACCAGGTTAATGAAATTTTGAGTTCTGCTGGTTTTAAACTTACGAAATGGTTTTCAAATCATCCTGAATTTATGAGTTCAATACAGAATGAAAAACTATTACATATCGATTCCGATTCAGCAAAAGCTCTTGGCATACATTGGATTCCGAAGAACGATTCATTTAAGTTTCGTTTGGAAAATAATTTTCAAGAATTAAAAGCTACTAAAAGAAACATATTGTCAGTTTCTTCGCGGTTATTTGATCCTCTCGGACTATTATGCCCTATAGTAACAAAATCCAAAATGTTATTACAAGAACTTTGGATTCAAAAACTTGACTGGGATGAATCAAATCCCATGAGACTAAATACTTCATGGGAAAACTTCAAATCTAATTTACTGGAAATTGATTCAATAACAATCCCAAGATTCGTTTTTACAACTTTTAAAGCAAAAATTCAAATTCACGGATTTGCTGATGCCTCAATTCGAGCATATGGTTGTTGCATCTACATTCGAAGCTCCGAATCAAACAGAATTATTTCGAGACTACTTACGGCGAAATCTAAAGTTGCTCCTCTTAAGACCAAGTCTCTTCCGAGACTTGAGCTATGTGCTGCACACCTATTAGCTAAGTTGTGGAATCGAATTAAGTTAATGATGAGCTTTGAAATCGAGTGTGTTAATTTCTGGACTGATTCAGAAATAACACTTCATTGGATTAAAACACATCCATCCTCTCTATCCACTTTTGTTTCAAATCGAGTGGCTGAGATTCAAGAATGGTCAGACCACGTTTCGTGGCGCCATGTTCCCACCAAGCAAAATCCAGCTGATATTGTTTCAAGAGGATGCAATGTTGAAGAATTAAAAAATTCGATTTGGTTTGAGGGACCTTCGTTTTTACTAAGCGAAAGTTCCCACTGGCCTGTTAACGAACACTTTGAGTTACCAGAGAACCAAGAATTATTGGAAAAAAGAAAAATGAATGTACTTATTGCAGTAGAGGATCCACATAATTGCCTATTGGATCTTATAGAAAAATATTCGTCTTACAAAAAGTTACTACGAGTAACGTCGTTTGTACTTAGGTTTGTTGACGTTTTGAGAAAACGCAAAATACACAAAGGCTCTAGACCTACTGCAATCGAATTGAAGTGGTCATTCTTTCGACTCGTAGAGACAATCCAGAAAAATTACTTTTCTGAGGAGATATCGAAATTGCAAAAATCTCTTGTCTTGCCATCAAACATTCAAAGATTAACACCATTTGTTCATACTTTCACAGAAGAGAAACGAACATTTTCACTTTTAAGGGTAGGTGGGAGATTGCTTAATGCAAACTTGAAGTATAATACCAAGTTCCCCTTTTATTACCGAAAAGAAATAGCTTTGTCACACTGTATTTGCGAAATCTTCATTTTGAAAATTGTCATGCTGGCACAAAAGCACCTGTAGCTCTTTCGCGGCAGAATATATGGCTTATTAATGCGAAAAAAGAGTGCAGCAGAATAGTTCGCCGGTGTGTTCATTGCTTTCGTTATAAACCAAAATTAATGTCCCAAATAATGGGCAATTTACCCACTAGTAGAGTGAGAGCTACCCGACCATTTTTAACGGTCGGCGTAGACTTTTGTGATCCCGTTAACGTGTCATTGCGAATACGTGGTAGACCACCAATTAAAATGTATATAGCGGTTTTCGTGTGTTTCACTTCTAAGGCGGTTCATTTAGAATTAGTGTCTGACCTGTCTACTGATTCTTTTCTTTTATCTTTTAAAAGGTTCGCTGCCAGGAGAGGACTGCCAACAATAGTTTGGTGCGACAACGCGACGAACTTCGTCGGAGCCAGCCGAGTGCTGAAAGGGCTGCATCAGGTCGTCGCATCATACGCAGCGTCGTCCGGGGTGAGGTTCAGCTTCATACCACCTCGGGCGCCACACTTCGGAGGGCTGTGGGAAGCAGCCGTGAAGCAGGCGAAGTTCCTACTTCTGCGAGCCGTGGGCAACGCATCGCTCACTCAAGAAGAGATGGGCAAAATGCTAGCAGAAGTAGAGGCGGTGCTCAACAGTCGGCCAATCGCACCGCTGTCTCCAGACCCCAACGACGGAGAAGCGCTAACTCCAGCGCACCTGCTGATAGGCGAGGGTCTGCGTTCGCTGCCGCCAGAATCCGCAGAAGACGTGACAGGCAAAGAGGCGAAATTATGGAAGCGATGGCGTCTGCTTTGCGGTCTCAAGCAGACATTCTGGCAAGCTTGGTCTCGCGACTATATCCTGGGACTTCAGGGCAAAGGCAAGTGGCGCGAGGAGATGCCCAGTCTCAAGGTCGGTCAAGTGGTGATAATCCACGAAGACAATTGCCCGCCACAGCACTGGCTGACCGGGAGAGTCGTCAACGTCCACGAAGGAGACGACGGCAAGGTCAGGGTGGCGGAGGTCAAGACCAGAAACGGCGTATATAAACGCCCAGTATGTAAATTGGCTCCACTATCCTATGATTGAAGACCTCAGCTCCTTCAATGGGGCCGGAATGTTGAGCCAGTACAATAATAATAATAATGATAATAATAATAATAATAATAATAATAAGTGAATTAATAAAACCTAAAAAGTAATACTAAAAATGAATTAAATAGCACTAAAACTAATACTTACACCTAATATTTGCTTTACTTTTAAGTTTTTTGTAGAATTTCTGAAAATGTAAAAAGTAACGGGTATGCTGATTGCTGATGCATCAGTATACCTACAAAATAAAATCACTTGCAAAGTAATCTCTAGTTAAAACGGTTGTGTTTTCTTTAAAGAAGTTTTGTGTTTTTTATCAAAGTTTATTTTTCATCGAAGTGCCCTAATTTTTTTTATTTAAATTATAATTTATTTAATTTAAATTTCTTAAAAACTATTAAGAAAAAACAACATGTATTGGCTTTAATCTGGCATATAGGTTATATTTGTTGAGCATATTTTCTTGAACAAACTATTAAAAAAAATAAATTTTGAAATTTCACTCATATTACAAATGAGCTTATATCTCGAAAACTAGGAGTTGTTCCTGGATGGGACCATTTGTAAATGAAAGCCACATATATTGGCTCTAATCTGGCATATAGCTTATATTTGTTGAGCATATTTTCTTGAACAAAGTATTAAAAAAAAATAAATTTTCAAATTTCACTCATATTACGAATGGGCTTATATCTCGAAAACTAGGAGTTGTTCCTGGATGGGACCAATTGTAAATGAAAGCCACATATATTGGCTCTAATCTGGCATATAGGTTATATTTGTTGAGCATATCTTCTTGAACAAAGTATTACAAAAAATAAATTTTCAAATTTCACTCATATTACAAACGGGCTTATATCTCGAAAACTAGGAGTTTTTCCTGGATCGGACCAACTGTAAATCAAAGCCACATATATTGGCTCTAATCTGGCATATAGGTTATATTTGTTGAGCATATTTTCTTGAACAAAGTATTAAAAAAAATAAATTTTCAAATTTCACTCATATTACAAATGGGCTTATATCTCGAAAACAAGGTGTTGTTCCTAGATAGGACCAATTGTAAATGAAAGCCACATATATTGGGGCTCTAATCTTGCATATAGGTTATATTTGTTGAGCATATTTTCTTGAACAAAGTATTAAAAAAATTAAATTTTCAAATTTCACTCATATTACAAATGGGCTAATATCTCGAAAATTAGGAGTTGTTCCTGGATGGGACCAATTGTAAATGAAAGCCACATATATTGGCTCTAATCTGGCATATAGGTTATATTTGTTGAGCATATTTTCTTGAACAAAGTATAAAAAAAAATAAATTTTCAAATTTCACTCATATTACAAATGGGCTTATATCTCGAAAACTAGGAGTTGTTCCTGGATGGGACCATTTGTAAATGAAAGCCACATATATTGGCATATAGGTTATATTTGTTGAGCATATTTTCTTGCACAAAGTATTAAAAAAAATAAATTTTCAAATTTCACTCATATTACAAATGGGCTTATATCTCGAAAACTAGGAGTTGTTCCTGGATGGGACCATTTGTAAATGAAAGCCACATATATTGGATCTAATCTGGCATATATGTTATATTTGTTGAGCATATTTTCTTGAACAAAGTATTAAAAAAAATTAAATTTTCAAATTTCACTCATATTACAAATGGGCGTATATCTCGAAAACTAGGAGTTGTTCCTGGATGGGATTTTGTTAATGAAAGCCACATATATTGGCTCTAATCTGGCATATAGGTTATATTTGTTAAGCATATTTTCTTGAACGAAGTATTTAAAAAAATAAATTATCAAATTTCACTCATGTTACAAATGGGCTTATATCTCGAAAACTAGGATTTTTTCATGGATGGGACCATTTTTAATGAAAGCCATATATATTGGCTCTAATCTGGCATATAGGTTATATTTCTTGAGCATATTTTCTTGAACAAAGTGTTAAAAAAAATAAATTTTCAAATTTCACTCATATTACAAATGGGCTTATATCTCGAAAACTAGGAGTTGTTCATGGATAGGACCATTTATAAATGAAAGCCACATATATTGGCTCTAATCTAGCATATAGGTTATATTTGTTGAGTATATTTTCTTAAACAAAGTATTAAAAAAATAAATTTTGAAATTTCACTCATATTACAAATGAGCTTATATCTCGAAAACTAGGAGTTGTTCCTGAATGGGACCATTTGTAAATGAAAGCCACATATATTGGCTCTAATCTGGCATATAGCTTATATTTGTTGAGCATATTTTCTTGAACAAAGTATTAAAAAAAAATAAATTTTCAAATTTCACTCATATTACAAATGGGCTTATATCTCGAAAACTAGGAGTTTTTCCTGGATGGGACCAATTGTAAGTGAAAGCCACATATATTGGCTCTAATCTGGCATATAGGTTATATTTGTTGAGCATATCTTCTTGAACAAAGTATTACAAAAAATAAATTTTCAAATTTCACTCATATTACAAATGGGCTTATATCTCGAAAACTAGGAGTTGTTCCTGGATGGGACCAATTGTAAATGAAAGCCACATATATTGGCTCTAATCTGGCATATAGGTTATATTTGTTAAGCATATTTTCTTAAACAAAGTATTAAAAAAAATAAATTTTCAATTTTCACTCATATTACAAATGGGCTTATATCTCGAAAACTAGGAGTTTTTCTTGAACAAAGTATTAAAAAAAAATAAATTTTCAAATTTCACTCATATTACGAATGGGCTTATATCTCGAAAACTAGGAGTTGTTCCTGGATGGGACCAATTGTAAATGAAAGCCACATATATTGGCTCTAATCTGGCATATAGGTTATATTTGTTGAGCATATCTTCTTGAACAAAGTATTACAAAAAATAAATTTTCAAATTTCACTCATATTACAAACGGGCTTATATCTCGAAAACTAGGAGTTTTTCCTGGATCGGACCAATTGTAAATCAAAGCCACATATATTGGCTCTAATCTGGCATATAGGTTATATTTGTTGAGCATATTTTCTTGAACAAAGTATTAAAAAAAATAAATTTTCAAATTTCACTCATATTACAAATGGGCTTATATCTCGAAAACAAGGTGTTGTTCCTAGATAGGACCAATTGTAAATGAAAGCCACATATATTGGGGCTCTAATCTTGCATATAGGTTATATTTGTTGAGCATATTTTCTTGAACAAAGTATTAAAAAAATTAAATTTTCAAATTTCACTCATATTACAAATGGGCTAATATCTCGAAAATTAGGAGTTGTTCCTGGATGGGACCAATTGTAAATGAAAGCCACATATATTGGCTCTAATCTGGCATATAGGTTATATTTGTTGAGCATATTTTCTTGAACAAAGTATAAAAAAAAATAAATTTTCAAATTTCACTCATATTACAAATGGGCTTATATCTCGAAAACTAGGAGTTGTTCCTGGATGGGACCATTTGTAAATGAAAGCCACATATATTGGCTCTAATCTGGCATATAGGTTATATTTGTTGAGCATATTTTTTTGAACAAAGTATTAAAAAAAATAAATTTTCAAATTTCACTCATATTACAAATGGGCTTATATCTCGAAAACTAGGAGTTGTTCCTGGATGGGACCATTTGTAAATGAAAGCCACATATATTGGCATATAGGTTATATTTGTTGAGCATATTTTCTTGCACAAAGTATTAAAAAAAATAAATTTTCAAATTTCACTCATATTACAAATGGGCTTATATCTCGAAAACTAGGAGTTGTTCCTGGATGGGACCATTTGTAAATGAAAGCCACATATATTGGCTCTAATCTGGCATATATGTTATATTTGTTGAGCATATTTTCTTGAACAAAGTATTAAAAAAAATTAAATTTTCAAATTTCACTCATATTACAAATGGGCGTATATCTCGAAAACTAGGAGTTGTTCCTGGATGGGACCATTTGTTAATGAAAGCCACATATATTGGCTCTAATCTGGCATATAGGTTATATTTGTTAAGCATATTTTCTTGAACGAAGTATTTAAAAAAATAAATTATCAAATTTCACTCATGTTACAAATGGGCTTATATCTCGAAAACTAGGAGTTTTTCCTGGATGGGACCATTTTTAATGAAAGCCATATATATTAGCTCTAATCTGGCATATAGGTTATATTTCTTGAGCATATTTTCTTGAACAAAGTGTTAAAAAAAATAAATTTTCAAATTTCACTCATATTACAAATGGGCTTATATCTCGAAAACTAGGAGTTGTTCATGGATAGGACCATTTATAAATGAAAGCCACATAAATTGGCTCTAATCTGGCATATAGGTTATATTTGTTGAGTATATTTTCTTAAACAAAGTATTAAAAAAATAAATTTTGAAATTTCACTCATATTACAAATGAGCTTATATCTCGAAAACTAGGAGTTGTTCCTGAATGGGACCATTTGTAAATGAAAGCCACATATATTGGCTCTAATCTGGCATATAGCTTATATTTGTTGAGCATATTTTCTTGAACAAAGTATTAAAAAAAAATAAATTTTCAAATTTCACTCATATTACAAATGGGCTTATATCTCGAAAACTAGGAGTTGTTCCTGGATGGGACCAATTGTAAGTGAAAGCCACATATATTGGCTCTAATCTGGCATATAGGTTATATTTGTTGAGCATATCTTCTTGAACAAAGTATTACAAAAAATAAATTTTCAAATTTCACTCATATTACAAATGGGCTTATATCTCGAAAACTAGGAGTTGTTCCTGGATGGGACCAATTGTAAATGAAAGCCACATATATTGGCTCTAATCTGGCATATAGGTTATATTTGTTAAGCATATTTTCTTAAACAAAGTATTAAAAAAAATAAATTTTCAATTTTCACTCATATTACAAATGGGCTTATATCTCGAAAACTAGGAGTTGTTTTTGATGGGACCAATTGTAAATGAAAGCCACATATATTGGGGCTCTAATCTGGCATATAGGTTATATTTGTTGAGCATATTTTCTTGAACAAATTATTAAAAAAATTAAATTTTCAAATTTCACTCACATTACAAATGGGCTTATATCTCGAAAACTAGGAGTTGTTCCTGGATGGGACCAATTGTAAATGAAAGCCACATATATTGGCTCTAATCTGGCATATAGGTTATATTTGTTGGGCATATTTTCGTGAACAAAGTATTAAAAAAAATAAATTTTCAAATTTCACTCATATTACAAATGGGCTTATATCTCGAAAACTAGGAGTTGTTCCTGGATGGGACCATTTGTAAATGAAAGCCACATATATTGGCTCTAATCTGGCATATAGGTTATATTTATTGAGCATATTTTCTTGAACAAAGTATTAAAAAAAATAAATTTTCAAATTTCATTCATATTACAAATGGTCTTATATCTCGAAAACTAGGAGTTGTTCCTGGATGGGACCTTTTGTAAATGAAAGCCACATATATTGGCTCTAATCTGGCATATATGTTATATTTGTTGAGCATATTTTCTCAAACAAAGTATTAAAAAAAATATTGAAATTTCACTCATATTACAAATGGGCTCATATCGCGAAAACTAGGAGCTGTTCCTGGATGGGACCATTTGTAAATGAAAGCCACATATATTGGCTCTAATCTGGCATATAGATTATATTTGTTGAGCATATTTTCTTGAACAAAGTATTAAAAAAAAAATAAATTTTCAAATTTCACTCAAATTACAAATGGGCTTATATCTCGAAAACTAGGAGTTGTTCCTGGATGGGATCATTAGTAAATGAAAGCCACATATATTGGCTCTAATCTGGCATATAGGTTATATTTGTTGAGCATATTTTCTTGAACAAAGTATTAAAAAAAATAAATTATCAAATTTCACTCATATTACAAATGGGCTTATATCTCGAAAACTAAGAGTTGTTCCTGGATGGGACCATTTGTAAATGAAAGCCACATATATTGGCTCTAATCTGGCATATAGGTTATATTTGTTGAGCATATTTTCTTGAACAAAGTATTAAAAAAAATAAATTTTCAAATTTCACTCATATTACAAATGGGCTTATATCTCGAAAACTAGGAGCTGTTCCTGGATGGGACCAATTGCAAATGAAAGCCACATATATTGGCTCTAATCTGGCATATAGGTTATATTTGTTGAGCATATTTTCTTAAACAAAGTATTAAAAAAAATTTTTTTCAAATTTCACTCATATTACAAATGGGCTTATATCTCGAAAACTAGGAGTTGTTCCTGGATGGGACCAATTGTAAATGAAAGCCACATATATTGGCTCTTATCTGGCAAATATAACCTATATATTTGTTGAGCATATTTTCTTGAACAAAGTATTAAAAAAAATAAATTTTATTAAATTTTTATATTATAATAAAAAAATAAACTTATAATAATTATTTTTTAATAAAAAGCTGTTTAATATTCTAAATCTAATTTTGAAATTTGCACATTTTGGTTTTTATTTTCATGAGGTATTAATTATATGCAATCTATAACAAATGCTATTCTCAAGTCAGATTATAAATTTTTTCTATAAGAAAAAAATAATAATACAAATTTATGAAAAATTATAACTTAAATTTTTCAATTTCAATTAATTTAATTACAGGTTACTTTAGATACTTTAAAAGGCGAAGATATACCACTAAGTAGTATGCTTTCGCCAATTACAGCAAAGGTTTCGACAAAAAAATTAGCTGTCCATGAAAATGACGATAATTTTGTGGATATCATTAAAAACACCATCAGTGATACTCTACATAATTACTTATTATATTTCATTTATTTATTTCTTGACGATTTATTCAAAAAAAATTTATTACATTTTTAGTGTTTTGTCGGATAACCAATTAACCATTTCAGCATTATTAGATCTTAGGTTTCACCGATTAATAAATATAAATAATTTAAACAGTTGTATTAAGATTTTAAGAGAAAAATATGATAAAATAATTGATTCGCAAGGCATTTCACAGAGTATATCATCTCCTAGATCATCACAAAATCGGCCAAAGTCTACGAACACTAGTGCCGTAAAAAAATCAAGTATGTTTGAGTTCTTATTGAGTTACATAAAATTATTATTATTTATTTATTAACTTAATAATAATAAATTATTACAAGGTTAATATACAGAGCACTATATACTAAGGGCATCAGCTCAATAAAAAAATTTTGTTGTCTCCTATAAATTTGGAATTATTTTTTGATTTGACTGAAAGCCCTGTAGAACAGCCAGCTATGAGGGTACCAAATAGCGCAGAAAGCGAATTAAAACGATATCGCACAGATGTTTATTGCGGCCTCGATGAATCGCCTTTTTTATGGTGGAACCGTATGGGACATATGTACGGTTCTTTAAGACATTTAGCGCTGCAGTATCAATGCGTTCCCTGCGTGGTTAACATGAATTATGAAAAAAATATAAAGCAGCAAATTTTGGAAGGCCGAAAGCGTTATGTGCTAACGGGCAGTCTTAAAGATGCCACATTATTTATGCATTATAATCGAGAAACAACATAAATTGGTATTTCTTATGTTAAGACTTAGTTTTAAATTTTTTCTACTTGTCTAGTACATGTTTAGTTTATTACCACCACAAATTGTAATTAGATTTATAAGTGTTTATTTTTAATATGAAAAAAATAAAACATTAAAAAGATTTTTTTTTTAAAAAGCCTTAATTATTTTTGAGTAAAAATAGGTTTCTAAAAAACATATGTACAAAAAGAAAATAACATTTTTGTATGTGCTTAAGCCTAAGTATTATTCATTCTATAATGGTTCACTAAACATAGCCGCGTCTTTTTGAAGGTTTTTAAGTTTTGTTATAGCTTTAGTTTTAGTGAAAGTTTCAAATGGTTTTCCAATTTTGATTGGCAAACGATCGCCCCAACGACTTACTTTAGCACATCTATATGCAGGCCTAAAACGATTGTTTATAAATTTAAACATTCCTAAGAAATACTTGCCAAATAATTTACACACCTGCCATGTTTGGATTCTGTAAATATTATTTCTTGTAAGTTGCCATCCGAAGTGCACATTCTACAAATTGCATGTTTTTAATGAACCAAAGTAGGACGTACGAGTCTAGGCCATAAACGTGTATTATCCTCGGGTAACCCCTTTTTAAGCACAACGTAACTAAATCTTGCAGTGGCCGTCTTATTGGAGTCCTTACTTAAATTTGTTGGAACAAAAGAAACTTCGAAATTACAAGGTGTACGATCTTCAGAGTTTGAAATGCGAGGACAAATGTTGTCATGAGGACACTGAAAACATTTATGTTTAAAAAATTAATTTTTTCAAAAGAACAATATAAAAAAACTGAATGCTCCTGGTTTACAGTAAATATCACTTACCGGTGATATAACATGCCCTATTAAGCTATGCTCTTCCAAAGAGATGATATAATCTCTCGCTTCATTTATCAATTGAAAACCTCGTCTTGTTCCTTCCTCCACAATTAAAAAATATCCATCACATTTTTTCCATAAATTTAAAATCACGCTCAGACGATTTTCCGAACTGGATAATTCGAACAAGGTGTGTGAACAAATCACTAAATCATACTTTGTCTGAAACAAAACAAGCGTTAGTTTTGTACCACTTATTTACATACATATTTATTTTAATAGTGATTCTTACATGCAGACTAGGCCTTTCTCTAATCAACTAGCAATAGATTTTAGAAGTTGATTAATTTTAAGTGTTTGTTGAATAAAATCATAGGCTTATTTCAGTATTTCAGAACAATTGAAACATATATGTAAATTGGGGCCATTGTCCTAAGGGCTTATCGTCCTGTATCTAAAAAATGAAGTGTTAAAGCCAAGACTTTACAAAAATTGCCTTAGCACTTCAATGACTTACATTAATATTGCAGACTTCATATAAAAGTTGGACATAAGTCATTCCAGCAGGTTGGCTTGGATTACATCCTGTAAAATTAGTTAGCAGTTGCAAGTTATTTGTGGAGTTATAGCAAGCACGGCATTGGTAATACTCTAAATGTTTTATTGAATTCATATTTATACCACAATAATATTTTTAATTATATTATAATTTAATTTTGAATTATTGCAACTTTTTGTTTATAAAAAAAACAGATGCACGATATGTAATAGAATAATGCAAGCAAAGCAGTATTCATATAATTAATTAATTCTAGAAAAAACCTACCCTTATTTTTGCGTGTTAATAAACGCTTGAGGTGCCAGATGTTTTTTTTTTTTTTTGTTTCTAGTACCAAAAACGGTAGGCCAGACAACATTTCTTATGCTAATGCTTTAATGTATTGAACTATTTTATTATTAATAATTTTACTGTTTTACTATTATTTAAAAAATTTTATTAGTTATTGCTATTAACGATAAAAATGTTAAAAATTTATTTCAAATAAATTCAGTGCGGCATATATGCGTTTTGTTTTCAAAAGTCATTGCATTTTGGGTGTTTAATTTTTAAATTTATTGTTTAGAATTTATTATTGCCTGCTACGGTTAAAAAACTGAAACCATAATCGACTACAGCGCAAAAGCCGTAAATCGGCAGAAGGTTTGAATTACACAAGGTAATGGTTCTTAAAGCTAGGTATAACATAAAACTAGTTTTTAAATTACTAATGTAAATACATTTCCTTTTTTAATGAACTAAAAGTCTATTTCTTGTATAGAATTTTTACATGTTTTTTGTCTTAAGAAAAAACCGAAATTTATATAAAAAATATATAAAAAAACATTTGCATAGTTTTCCACACAACCCAGGAGGTACCATGCGATGTGCGTTGCCAATTATTTTTTATGGCTGGCTTCCCCATTAGGCCTACATACCATTAATTTTGTACTTAAATTATAAAGTTACATATATATTATATCACAGTTTTACAATAAAGTTTATTTTATAAAAGACTTCCGTCAACAAAGATCTTTGACAGAATGTTTGAATGCATCTAATCTTTGTATAGATAGTATATTTTGTTCAATAACTTTACAAGCTTTTAAAGCAATTGAACGATGGTTTGCTGTACAAGTTTGACAAATATAGAAATTGCAGTCTTCACATATAAATATATTACCATTAGTCGTTTTAAGATTACCACAATGACAAAAAAATCTTGATCTGTCACCCTGATGCTTAAGAAACAATATTCTAATTTTTTTCGGAAATCTTAAGGATTCCATAAATTTGTTAACGGTTTGTTTTGAATTATTTTTAATGCATACATTAAAACAAAAATTCCGCAATTTGAACCATCGTCTTGCATTTCCCTTTCAGTTATTTCTCTATGTTTCCACGAATTTTTATTACTTTCTAACTTGGCTATTAAGAGATCATAAACTCTTTTTCCAACACTAAAATCATTTAAAGAATTAACATATATAAACCCATAAGTACCTAACTTAAGTATACATAAAGTAAAATGGGCTAAACTCAAAATTGAAACAAATAACAATTCCGCTTGATTTTGAATAAAAATGCTTATTGTTTCAACATTTATTTCATTCGATTGGGTAGGCATGCAGAACCATGCAGTTGATCAACTGTCCTTTAGAATTGCTAAAAGGCAAGAATCTAGTACAAAGTTTGTTAACCAATTTCCATTTTTTAATGAGTTCCAGTCTGAAGTTTCTAAATAATCCATAAAACCAACTTCGATTGGATTATTTATATTATTAATTTCAGTATATAATAAATCAAATTTAAACAGATAAAATTTATCTTGTTTAATTATTTTATTCTCTATTTTTTTAATTTTTGAAATTTTTTTGCTTGCTTTTGAAGCAAACATCACTTTAGGTCGAACTACCTTTTGCTTTTTAAAGTCTTTTTTTTTCATTCTTCGACAGGTTCAATATTTGAGCTATTTTGTGAATAACTGTGGTCCTTTTCTACTATATCAACATCATCAACTTCTTTGTTGATGGGTGTTGAAGTAACATAACAGTGTTCTTTTTTTAATCTTGTACTAGTAACTTCTTCATTTAAGTTATTTAAACTTGAGGTATGTATATCCTCAATTTTCTCGGATATTGACCCAAACATTTTATATATGTACCGCAATTCCTTCAGTGAACTAAGGTAGTCCATTCTCATAACTTTCACAAATACATCAGCTCGTACTGATTTTTGATGATTTTTTGATTTGCTTTTGTAAATAGAAAGCGAATTCAACAGGGGCATTACTTATATGCTCCTCAGATGAATCAACATGAATACCCATAATATTAGTCCAGAGAACAACAAAAGGGCAATATTTGTTTAGTATAAACTAACATATTTCATCATTTCGATATGGATTTAAATCATGTCCCTTATTTATTTTTTTAATATCATTTTCAATTTCATTAAAAATTGAAGGGAACATTTTTCGAAATGGGCTGTTAAATGCAATTGATTCCAAGAAAAGATTTTGATCGTTATCTGGAAGGTTGTAATCTTTCCCTTTACTTTCCTCATCAACTTCTATTAAGCATAGACGTAATATTTCAATACTTCTTTCAAATTTTGGTGACTTAAATGGTGTAAGTAATACTATAAACATATGCTTAAACCACTGTTGGGCTTCTTCCATAGTGGTTAAGCTAAAAGCATATATTAAGGCATATTTTAATAGAGGCCTTAAAATATATCTTCTGCCCAATTTCGCATCTAAGTCCTTGCACATAATGTGAATGTAATGACATTTACACCACTGTAATATAACAAATTCAGGTTTAGAATTCGGGTTTACTTTAAAATGGTTCAAAAATGTTGCACAAGCAATGAGGTATTCTAACAAAGTTTGATTATTAAAACTTTTAAGTACGGCTCAATATAATGCTGCACTAACATCTGTACACACCCTTTTACAAAAAGACCACTTAAATTGATATTTAATTTTATTTTTTTTTTAAATAAAACTTTAAGCAATCCAGAAAAGAACATATTGCATCGCGTGTGTGTCGCGATAGAATTGCTTCAGCATTTGGAACAATTTTTTTTTAGTTTACAGTTTCGTAAAACTAATTTATAGATTAAAATTCTTTTTTCAGCGCATTCTAGTTGTTTAACACTTTTACCAGAAGCATCTAAATGTAGGATGAATTAAGAGTCTTCAAGAATCTCTTTATTATTTGAGACTGTCTCAAATGTAATTTTTTCCCATGTATAAACAGCAAAGGGTGAAGAAACTAAATGTATATAATTTTTGTAAGTTCCTCTTTTCATTAAAATAAGAGAGAAGATTGTTTCTGAGTGATAATAATAATCATAATTTCCCTTAGATTTATATTTTCTTAATGCTTTCAAACTACATATGTCCTGTAAATTGCCTTTTTCAGCAATTTCATCAGCCGCATTCAAAATTTGTTGTTTTCTAAACATATATGCATTATTGTTTTTAAGTTTGCTTTAAAAAACAGAGCGTTTCACGCCTCTTATTTGTCCAACATGCATTTCGTCCTTCGCATGTTAAATTTCTTTTGTTCTATAAACAGATACTTCTCCATTAGGATTTATCTCAAAGCGAAAAGTGGTACAATCGTTAAATCTGCAGTATGCATATATAAATGTATTTTCTTTAACAGACTTTACGCAATAAAAACATAAGATGCAAACATTATTATGTTTTAAATATTCTTCTCTAACTATGTCTTCGAGAAGTTTCTTTTTAGTAAGTTTAATGTCATTAAAATCTTTTAAAATACTTAAATTTATTGAAAAGGAACAGTCGAAAATTTTCCTTTGAAATATTCTTTTTGGCCTCAAAGACTTAGCCTCTTCCCGCAACACAATTCTATTGCACTTTTCATTGGGATTAGCTTCTTTTCTGTATTTTATAAACTTCGAAACATTTAAGGTATCGTCTTTTATCTCAAAAGGACCCAATGTATGATTGCGGTTATCGTTCTCCAATTTTAACTCTTTACTAGAATGCTCTAGAATATTGTAAAATTGTGGTTTGCAATTGCCTTCAATAATTTCTTGATTACTACATAACGACATTTTATCAATAACTTTAACTAAGCTATCTTTTATTATTTTTAAATCAGATTTTAATTCTTCAAAGGATTTTATATGTTCGTAAATATCTTTACGAAATTTTTGTGGATAATCATTTATTACTGTTTGACTGTATGTATTTGTGTTCAATTGAAAATTCTCAAGAGCACATTCATTAAAACTACTTTTTTTTCTCAATTGGACTTGACATTGGTGCTTTAACTACGTATGTTTTATTTTCACTAGCTAAATTATTATTTGTGCTATTCAATAACGCAGATATATAATCGTTTTCTATTGAAAATGAGTTTTCTTTAAAGCAGTTTACATTACAACTTTTGTTTGGAATATTGTCAAATTTCGATATTTCATTTTCAGAATCATAATGTATATTACAAATAATACTATCGGCATTTTCAGGTGTGCCTGAGCCAGATTTTACTACTTCGCAATTTTTCAGCAAAAATTTTGCTTCTTCTATTGCGCTAATTATTTTGTATATTATAACTTTCTCTTCTTTTCAAAGAACTTAAAGAATTTATAATAATTTTAAATAATTCACAATTTTTTTGAAGAAATGCACTGCAACTCTTTCAAAAAAGAGCATTTTATCAGTATGGACTTTAAATCAGTTGAATTAAAATTCGATTTACGCTTTACTCCCATTATGCTTTCTTTGCTCTGTATAAAGAAAAAAGAAGTTTTTAAGTTGTAAGATATAAAAACGTTTTTTATATTCTTTATTTTGTATAATATAAACATACAATTGATTAATTTAATATGTTACCATTTTAGTTAATTAATAAAATTAACGTTAAAACAGAACTCACCGTCCAAAAAATGCAAGTCTTCCTTCTTTTTGTATGATCCATAAAAAGTTGATAAAAAAAGCGGGTTAGCGAAAAAACAGCACGAAATAAAAAATAAAGTTAAAAAATTGTCTATATTTTTTTTACAAAAAAAAAAAAAAAAATATATTAAACAAAAAAAGTTCCAAAAATTGTTTGTAATTTGTTAATTTTTTTATTAAATAAATATGTTTTTTAGCAAAATCTAAAAAAAAGCACTTTGACGATTTTTAACACTGCATTAGGCGAACTAAACGAAAAAGTTTCTGGCAACACTGATTAGGAACATTTTTATTTAAATTTTAACATACAACTTTAAATTATTATTTTACATAAACTCACCTTCGCTGGTGCCCTTATCGGCGTCTTTTTCCTTATACAGTGATGGTCCTACTCTGTAAAACAAGATAAAAATATATTAAAATTTGAAAATATGTAGTGTAGATTAAAAATGGCTTTTATTTGGGTGTTTTTTTTTTTAACTTGACATAAAATAATGTCAAGTTGATACATGTACTAAAATCAGAGCCATACTTTGTTTTTTAATTTTTTTCTGGCAACTATAGTTATCTAAATAAAAAAGTTATTGTCTGGCAGCCTACATAAAGAAAATGAGTTATCACTCATTTTGCTTCTCAGTATAAAGAAAGAGAAAGAGAGCAATTCTCTTCGTATTGAGTCAACATTTTAGTTTGTTACATTTAGTTTGTTATCTTCTCGCCCGCGGATTCTAGCTTATCTTGTCTGGTAGTTCAAATACAACGTATAGTAAAAAAATGAACTAGGTGTACTTAAAAGTATGAACTAGTTCACTTAGGTCAACCGATGGAATCGTTTAAATAAACTAGTTCGTTTATGAACTACACAATTCTATTTTCTAGTAACCCATTTGTAATAATTTCCCAACATACCAACTTGCAATCAATCTACAACACAACTTGTGAATAAGCTTATATAAAATAGTTTTTTTAAGCTTTTCTTAATTTTGCTTATAATAATATTTCTAAAATTTAAATTCACAAGCATTTTTTAACAATGCCTAAAAAATTATTATTATACACAAATATTTCTAAAATCGTTGTGTTTCTTGACAAATTGTTTTTACAAAATTATTTTTCTTAAAAAAATTTTTCAATTTGTTTGTCGGTAACGTTTGTTTTTAAAATTAAAAGTAAGTAATTAATTAAAATGCCCAATAAATATAAGAAAGGTGATAGAACGCAAACGAAAGAAGTAATTGATCTTCTTTTAAATAATCAAAAAAAAAAAAAAAAAAAAGAATTGAGAAAAACAGGTGGAAATAATAGTGTAAAATCACAAAATAGTGCATGTTTTAGTTCAAGTGAAAATAAATGTGATAAAATGTCAATTAATAATACAGTACGTTCATAAATAATAGCACATTTGCTAATCTGTAAATTAATAATTCATAAAATTTTAACAGGGCATGCTATAATTTTCATCTCTTTGTGTAAACTTTATTAATATGTTCTCTTTTCAAAATTGAGCTCATTTTACATAAAACTCTCGGGAATTACAAATACCGTTATCAAAATTGTTTACATTTATATATTTAGCATATTTAAGCGTTCAAATTGTATAGCACAAATGCAAAAAATTCTTTGTATAAAAAAACTACCGTTTTAAAACAACATATTGCATTCAGTTTTATTAAAAATATTAGTTATAAGCAAAAAGCCGCGCGGAAAAGTACTTAGCGAATTTGAAAAAGGTCAAATTTTAACATTGACAGAAATTGGTGCGTCGAAAGCTGAAATTGCAATTCAAATCTGCAGAAGTGGAAAGGTTGTTTATAATTATTTGGCAAATATTGAAAATTATGGCAAAAATAAAAGCAGTGGTAGAAAAAAAAGTTGTATGAACGCGAGCGCAGTCTTTTCTAAGGACAGCAAGCAACAGTACCAAAAGCTGTAACCAATTTGCTGCATGCGTTTCCAACAAAGTGTGCAAAACGACCATTTGGAATGTTCTAAACTCTTCCAAACATATTCAAAGACAGAGAATGAAAAAAGCTCCTCGTCTTTTGAAACGTCATATCAATGCACGTTTGGAGTTTTGCAAAAATAATATGAATACAAATTGGTCAAATGTAAGTTATTTAACACCTTTGAGTTATAAAATGGTTAACTTATTTATTTCTTTTTAAAGATAATTTTTTCAGATGAAAAAAAATTTAATTTAGATGGCCATGACGGCAATAATAGTTACTGGCGTGACTTACGAAAAGAACCCCAATGTTTCTCACGAAGAAACTTTGTTATGATTTGGGGTGCATTTACTGAAGAATGCTGTCTGGAGTTGCAAATCGTACCAACCAAAATGAATAGTGAAAAATATTGTGAATTGCTTAAGTGCAGTTTATTGCCATTTTTACATAATAATATAAATAAGAAATATATTTTCCAGCAAGACAATGCAGCCTGCCATGCCCGCAAATTTACAAAAGAATGGTTAAGCTCAAATAATGTCGATGTTTTGGAATTGCCTTCTTGCTCTCCAGATATGAACCCTATAGAAAACATATGGGGAATTCTCGTCAGGAGAATTTATGCTGGCAATCGTCAATTCATGAGTGTTAATGAGCTCAAAAATTCAATTTTCAAGGAATGGGAGGCACTGGATCAGGCTCTTCTGAAAAAATTAACAAGTTCTATGAAAAATAGAATATTTAATTGCATTAAATCGAAAGGTGGTCTAGTAAATTATTAAAAGGTTTTCTTTTATTGTTTTTATTAAATAAATAAATGAAGTTGTTGTTTAGTCCTTGTTATACAAAGAATTTTTTGCATTTGTGCTATACAATTTGAACGCTTAAATATGCTAAATATATAAATGTAAGCAATTTTGATAACGGTATTTGTAATTCCTGAGAGTTTTGTGTAAAATGAGCTCAATTTTGAAAAGAGAACATATTAATAAAGTTTACACAAAGAGATGAAAATTATAGCATGCCCTGTTAAAATTTTATGAATTATTAATTTACAGATTAGCAAATGTGCTATTATTTATGAACGTACTGTATTAATTAATTAAATTACTAACCATGCACAGTGGGGCAGAATCAAAATATTTTGGAAATAATTCAGCCCTTTGAAAACGGCTAGGCCGATTGATTCAAAATTTGGCACGAGCATAGTAGAGGAGTACTTGAGCTTAAGTTTTGAAGGTGGTTACCCTCCACTTTCCAGGGATGGCGCTATGTGGTCTCAACGTTGGACACCTCGCTCCTGAAAATTTTTCTAACGCTTGGGGTTTCTTCAATTTTCGCCTGATTTTTAAATATTTTACATGGTCTTAAAGCTCTCGTAAATACCTACAAAACGGTGCTTTAAACTGCATGTTTATGTTTAAAAATGATCGAGTTATAAGCATTTTAAAATTATAATTTTTGATTTTTTCCATACCCTGGTCCAGTTTTTTCGAAATATTGGGTACAATTTGCAGCAAATTTGTTTGAGTTTTTTAACGTAGATAGCAAACAAAATTTAAGATTTTCTGAAAAAAATTTGAAAGTAATATCTTTTCTGGCTTAAAAATTATACGATTTTCAATTTAAAAAATCCAAAATTATTGCATTTTTGTGTATTTTAGCCTAAAATGGGACACTAATATAATTTTTTAGATAAAAAAAATTTTCTTAAGGAATATATGAAAATTTTTTATTTTTATTAAAGCTAACTATATGTGTGTACGTTTAAACCAAATTTCGTATAAAACTGATCATTCTTGTAGAAGATGTAAGTCTTTCAACTTGACCTATTTTACATCGAAATTTTGACTTTACCCCATATTTTCTAAAATCCCAAAGCTGAGATCGGAAAAAGAAGAATACTATAAAAAAGCCATATATTCTCCAAATTGTTTCAAAAAGTATTTCGTGAGCCCTAGTCCATATGTGGACTTTATGGGCAAAAGAGTAAAAAATTCCAATTTTGGGACTTTTCGTCTTTATTTTGGGAATTATAGGATTTCCTTTAGCTTAATGTTGCAGATTTTTTTACCGTTTGATTTAAGTTAACAAACTACATATGCACAGAAAATTTTATTTGATTTGCTTAATTAATAAAAGTTTTATAGCATATTTAATATATATTTTTTTTTTTTTGTCTTGCAACTGCTTAAAGTTGCTCCTACACTTGTAGCTTACATATGGATTTTCTTTACAACAAAAAACAAATAACTGTAATTTTTTATAAATTTTTTTTAAATTGTATTTTCATTTACCAAGAAGCTGATCAGCCATAAATTTTCATTTAGGCGGCACTTCCGCACCATACATAATATTCTTAATTCGCGTTGCTATAATTTCGTACCAGCTTGGTGGTTTTCATTTTATTTGAAGCGTGAAAACAAAATGTAATGTTACGTTAGATTTCTTGACAATCACAACAAATCTCATTTTATTTCCTTTTCACAAAATCCAATTGAAAAAAATGATTTAAACATTTGTACATATATATGTGATGTCTGTTGCAAACAGCGTTGCCAGTGACTTTTTTTACAAAAAAAATTAAATTAAAATTTAGACTGATCTTTGGAACCGATTTATTTACAAAACATATTTTAAGCTGCATTTTAAACTTAGCTAATCATGTTTGTATAAACACAAGTTAAAACTTAAATTTAATTAACAAACAAAAACCAAAAATCATTAAAATTTAATACGAAAAGCCATACAACGGCAACGCCGTTTTAATATAATAACAACATACCAAATGACTTCTGAAAAATATTTTAAAAAGCTTACAAATATAAGCCTTAAGCTTGAAAAAGTATTAAGAATATACTAAAAAATGCTATCGTAACAATTGTAAAAAATCAAAACGGAACCCATATAAAAATATTATATGTTCATGATTAACAAAAGCTTATCTTTTTAATTGTAGAATAAGCTTACAGAAAAAATAATTTATTAATTTTGGTATAGAAAAGCTTATTACTTTTTATATTTTTTTAAGCTTCTTCACATAATTGTAGAATTAACTTCATAAATAACATACACATACATGCTTTTTAGTATTAAATTTTTTTCCTTTTATTTTTCTGTAATATATATTTATTTATTTTTTACAATTTATAATCTACATATTTATAAATTAATTAGAAAGTATATAACAAGGCGCAATTAAAAACTATAATGTAGGTATAGATTTAAAATTATAGATTAAGTGCACACTAATGTAGCAAATTAACTAAATCATTAATATAAAAGATGCAGAATTTAAAATCGATTTAAACTAGATAATAAATAATATAAAAAATAACAAAAGTTACAAATAATAAAATTATACATAAGTTGTAGATAATTGTTAGTATGATGTTATTCTATTTCTTATTCTTATTGTATTTTTTTTATTATTTTTGTAATTTGTACGTAACTTAATGCGATTTTTTGCCAACTGGAAAAAGTTCAGGTGTCTTTAATATCTCTGATGTAGCTGCATCTACAAAAAATAAAAGTGTTGTTATTGTTTTCGTATATTTAAATTTTTTTATTTAATTTACTTCATATTGCTTTCGATGTACCTAAATTCCGCACACTTTTCTTTGTTTCAGTATCTTTCCAGCATAAATGCTCTCCTAACTCGTCCGTTATTATTTTTCTCCAACAATTTTTTATAAAATTTGGTGCCTTTGCAACTCGTGTCAGTTTTTTCCTGAAAAAGGGGTGCGATATTTATACTTATATAGGATACTTTAGAATCAAAAGTATAAAAAATATAATTAAATTAATTGAGTTCACTATTTCCTTTAAACAAGAAATTGTTGAACTTATATAAATGTAGAATATGATTAAAACTTACGAAAAACTCGAAGTTTTCGCTATTTTCTTGCAGCTTTATCAAAAAATACTTCCATTTCTGTAAATGGCTGTGGAGGCATTATGACCCGTTTCACTTCTTCTTTTTTAAAGTCCTGCAACTCCTTGCGCCAGCTTTGATTTTAATTTGTCAGTCTCACTAACATCGGCTGAATTGCTGCAACCACTTGATTGGCTGTTTCTGGGTTTTAATTAAATAATACAAAAAATGTTATTTGTTACAGAAATTTTTCATAAATTTATTATCACGTTCAGAATTTTGCGAATGCGTATGCAAGCTATAACGATTTTAGTTTATTGGACATGGCGCCATTGGTGTTATGGTTTGTTGCAATAAAGTATTGTTGTGCGGATTTGTAAAGTAGCTGTCAAAGCTTTCAGACATGATAAACCAGTCGCAAAAATCCTATTTTAGTGTCATTGGAGAAAGAAATCATTTTAGTTATCTGATATAGAAAGTGTCGTTCAGGTGTTTCGGACAAAGTTAAGTGCGTTGTTTGCCATATATTTAAAAGAGCAGAATTCAGTGAAACATTGGTTCTAAATGCAGTACTTTTGTTCCACTCTTGATGCACCTGTATTGTCAAATGTTGAAAATTGGAAAACTTCTTGCTCAGCGCTATAGTAATTGTCAAGCGCAGAAATTAACAAATATATACATATATTCATTCTGAACAAAATTACTTGTATTATTTTCTAATTTTCCATGTTCTTCTAAATGTCAATTGTTTAAACTTTGTTCAACCAATGGATTATATAATTGGGTGGATATGTGGTTATTTTTTTAAGAAGTCGTTTCAATTGTCCCAATTTGTTCTCAAATTTAAAGGCGCTACCATTTTCCAGTGATCCATATAATTAAGCATCATCAACTAAGTGAGTTAAGCAATGGAAGTTGCATGTTATTATAGCTTCATTACAGTTTACTGGAGAATACATTACAAAACTTTTTAACATAGCTTGAGCGCACTCATTGTGTGTTTTGCATTTGTTTTGATCCAAGAAAAGGCGCAAAGCCAAACTTAGTTGTAAAAAAGAGAATAAAGGTTCTTATTTCAAATATCTCTCAATATAAAAGGTCGACTATCAAGGAGGAACTGACGAAATTCTGTTGCCTTTTA
Source organism: Cistogaster globosa (assembly GCA_937654795.1). Taxonomy (NCBI): domain Eukaryota; kingdom Metazoa; phylum Arthropoda; class Insecta; order Diptera; family Tachinidae; genus Cistogaster; species Cistogaster globosa. The sequence continues at coordinate 20,713,091 of OW569408.1, forward strand.
TCACTCAAATTCTTCCAAACCTCGTGGCCGTCTACAAAATTCCCGTGGAGTTTGAGATTGAAGTTGCAGCAGTTGGTTATCAAACACTTTGATTTGAGGTGGCTGTAGAAAAAAGCACAATTTTTTTGGATAATCCATGCTGTCATCAAGAAATGGAAATGATTTAACCATGTCTATTGGTAGTTTTCCTATTTCAATTTAGGTTTCTGTTAATGGTGACTTTTTAATTCATGTGCTCTAAAACTTTCGTCAGTTCGCGGAGCATTATTTTCAAGTTTGAAAATCATGCGCGTTTAAACATATTCTTCACTTTGAGTACACTTATACCAGGAATTGTAACCAGTGTAGCTTTTAACACCCATAACAAGGGATCTTGCTGGTCCACCACATATAAATGATCGGCAGCGAACTTTATATATTTTTTCATTGGAAGACAAACTAGATGTTATACCTTCTTTTAGTTCCTCTACAAATGGTGTTAAAAGTTAATTGATATCTAGGTTTACTGTTACCAGAGTATAGTTTTAACTTGTGTTTATACAAACATGATTAGCAAAGTTTAAAATGCAGCTTAAAAAATGTTTTGTAAATAAATCGGTTCCAAGGATCAGTCTAAATTTTAATTTAATTTTTTTTGTAAAAAAAGTCACTGGCAACGCTGTTTGCAACAGACATCACATATATATGTACAAATGTTTAAATCATTTTTTTCAATTGGATTTTGTAAAAAGGAAATAAAATGAGAATTGTTGTGATTGTCAAGAAATCTAACGTAACATTACATTTTGTTTTCACGCTTCAAATAAAATGAAAACCACCAAGCTGGTACGAAATTATAGCAACGCGAATGAAGAATATTATGTATGGTGCGGAAGTGCCGCCTAAATGAAAATTTTTGGCTGATCAGCTTCTTGGTAAATGAAAATACAATTTAAAAAAAATTTATAAAAAATTACAGTTATTTGTTCTTTGTTGTAAACAAAATCCATATGTAAGCTACAAGTGTAGGAGCAACTTTAAGCAGTTGCAAGACAAAAAAAAAAAAGATAGCGTAAGCGACGGCGCGCTATCGTCTGCGATGAAGTCGGCATGTTTCTTTGTTCAACAGCTGCTGTTATTTTCTTCATATGCGTGTAACCGCTTTAGAAATGGTTTGGTATTATAGGATGTCAAATTTCTTTTCGTATTGTTTCATACTTTGATAACATATTGCTGCAACACCATCACACTTTCTCACAGGGCTTAAATTTTTGAAAGTCTTAAGACTCAATATTATTGTTTGAAAGGGACCTTAATTAAAGTCCATGATTTTTTTTTTGTGTTGAAAGATTTAAAATATTGCTAAGGGAATCGAATTTGTAGCTACAGTTTTTAAAATTAACCATAAAAACATATATTTATCTACAATAAATTCAGAGTTCGGAAAAATACACAACATATGTATATCATATACATACATATAAGTTACAACAGATATAAAAGATGATATTAGCTCCGTTCTCGTACTTTTTGGGTAAAGTTTGGTAAAATGAGAGTAAACAAAAAGTACTCTCAATTAAAGCCACAAATACCTGAAAGTAGGGAAACACAAATAACCACACGTCTATCCCAAACGAAAACTATGACACAGTAGTTCATCAGGTAAGCGCGGTAGCTATTTATGGCAATTAAATTAAATTTTTTTTGTATGTACTTTGACATCTATGAGCATAAAAGTTTATACATAACGTTAAATATTTAACATTGCAACGAAAACAAAAAAAAAAAAAAGCTTGCATAAGATAGTGGGAAAATGAAAAGGCGATAAAAATTTTGTGTGTAATTTCTAAAATACAAAAATTTAATTTAGTGCAAAAACAATGGAGCAATTAACAATAAGCTGTTCTCTAAACACCTATAATGGAGTTAAAAATGGTAAGTTTTAAAAAGCTACATTTTCAGACAAGAATAATTTCTCTTTTACTTTTCGCATTTATTTATTTATTTTATATATTTTTTGTGGGTGAAACACAAAAAAATGTTTTAATTGTATATACATGATCCAATGCACTATGGTCCAGCGGACCACTTTTCTTGGCCAAAACTATTTGATTAAAAAAAACACACGCCCAGCCTATACCGCTAGTGGTAGGAACTTAAATTTTGGCATGGAGTTTCATCCTCTAGCGTAGACACTCGATAAGATGGGATTCTTAAAAATTCCTACGGGGAGGGGCAAAAAGGAGAAAAATGTCCCGCTTGGCGGCGTGCCCAAACTTCTTTGGCTAGACAGCTGAAATTTTTAATATTTGTTAATTGGGATATAACCTAACTCCCTGGTATGCTACTTCTTGGATCTCTGGTCAGAACGTGGTAAAATATGGGCTAAAATGGAGAAAAAGTCTCCACTTTTGCGGTCTGGACAAACCACTTAAGCTAGGAACTTAAAATTTAGTATGTGCATTCTTAATCAGAAGTAGACATCTGTATATCCCCGTAGGAGAAAATTCTTCCCCTTGGCGGGCTGCCCAAACATATTTGCTTAGAAATATATTAGGAAATAGTTAATTTTCCATCATGATATACCCTAATATATTTCAGTATATAAAAATACCAGCAACAAAGCTGTTAAGCTGGTGAAAAAGAAAATACTTAGTGAAATTCATTGTTTCAATTTCAAGCATAGGTTTTCAATATTTTTTTTTATCAATGTGTAATATACATGATCAATTTTTATTTATATTTCAGTTTCCGTAATATGTAGTTCGTTTTCTAAAACTAAATTTTCTGCTTCATATTCCGTTTCTTGATTTTCGTCATAATCATCATCTACAGTTCCTTCATCCTCCAATGTTTCGGCAGTGTCTTCACAGCATAATAATTGTGTAACTTCTGGTGGAAGAACTAAACGTTTGCGTTGGTGTGCACGGGTACTTAAACGTAATGATGAAACTAGTGGGTTAGAAGTATCAAGGGCTCTACTAAATACATCGCAGATATTATCAATGCGACTAGTTCGGCGTGCATGATGTAATCTGTCACTTTTGTACATTTTGTTTCGCGACTCAGCCGCATCTTCTCCAAAATAGCCAACAGGAAGTGCCGTATTCTCCATTATTTGTTTGGAGTGGATAAGGAACTTATGTAACGTGGGTGTCATGGGTAACCAAGGATATTTACTGAGGTAATATTGTGCTGTTTCAAAACAATATTTTTCAAGTTTTTGTAAGTCCAGGGCATATTAATATGAAATGGATATTAAAATTATTTTTAGACGGAATATTAATTCTTGGTCAACTTGTGTAATTGCCGAAAATATTGTGTGTTCCGCAAAAGCCCGACGAGAGGTGTTTCCATCGTTCGTGCTACCGGATCCTCCCGCCTTCGGAATATCAACACGAAGACCAAGCTCTTTCCAAAACTCATTTTGAATTTTAGCCTTTTTTTCTAAAACTGCTTTCTTATTTTCATCAGATCTTATTTGCCATCTTTTTATTTCTATTTTGTAGCCCAAATGCAATACAAATTCAAAAAATCGAATCCAGCAGTGCAATAGACTTATTCCATATTTAAGATTTCCTTCAATCGGATGAAACTTCTCAGAAGTAAAATCATTGGTTTTAAGTTAATACGATTTATTCCGCCAGTAAATAAAATACTGTTGTCATACCTTTCGGTGAAGACCGTCATCACTGGCTGTTTATTTAATACAATTGGCGAGCGCTTTCGATGTAAAGACATCATTTTCAAGCCGCGTTTTAATTAGTCAATCAATCAATCAATCAAAACGCGGCTTGAAAATGATGTCTTTACATCGAAGGCGCTCGCCAATCGTATTAAATAAACAGCCAGTGACGACGGTCCTCACCGAAAGGTATAACAACAGTAGTAAAATCATTTGTTGCAAAAAAATCCCTCGGAGTTGCATGACATATAGACACATCTGAGTTGATGTAGTTTGGGTTAGTACGTTCAAAACTTTGCCGTCGATTACAGTTAAAAATAAACTAAATGATATTTCGATTTTCTTACCCTTACCAATTTCTATTTGTAAATTTTTTAAACTTTCAATTTCTTTCTTTAAGTCGTCAGCTTCTCTTCTAATTACTTCCTTCGTTTCATTTGTGAATTCCAGTTTTAGTGGCCGACAAAATCTTGTTGACTGCGGAAAGCGAGTATTCCACAGTGGTTTTCCTGAGCTCGTCATAAGTCGTAATGGAGTCACTGTTGTCGCTAAGAGACATGTATCTGCATTGCGAGATTTGGTTGGATCAGAAAAGCGTTGCTTGTACTGAGCTTGACCGGAGCTACTGTCGAATCCGTAACTCAAAACTAATTTTGTTGACAAACAATTGCTCTGGGTTGAAGTCATGACTGCATGTATTACTTCATTTTGCATCACAACAATTCTTGAAGCAGTATGAGTTAACAACGTCTTTAATGCAACTCTTGCACATTTATCGCTGAGAATTATTCCACTTGGTCTGCATTTACTTTTGACTTCTAAAATATGGTTGTAAGGAGGAAAGCGTAGCACGCATTCACTGCGAATACTGCAGTATTGCCGTTTAGAAAAATTGCTTTCAAGGAAAAATGCTAACGCTTCCTCTGCTGTCATGACCTTGGGTGTTTTTACCTCATGTGTGCATAGTTTTCTAATTTTTGAAGATCTTGATGGACTTTCGACTGTTTGTTTTAAAACGACAGCTTAATCTACCTGACCTTGTTTCCGAGCCGAAATTGCTGCTGCCCGAACAAGCAGGTCTGTTTCGTTGCTCTGAGATGTTGACAAGTCTGCCGCGTGCCTTCTTTTGCTACGTTCAGATTTCTCACAATACGGCAGTTGTGGACGCCCAGTTCCGTGTAAATTAGAGTCAATTGAACACTCTACTTCTGAAGTTGGCATTGTCGTATTAAATTTTTTTTAAAAATTGTTTTTGAATTTAGCCAATCCGCAAACTTGCGTTGAAAATAGTTCAAATTTCTATGGCATTTTGTCCACTTTGCTGCTACATGAATGCGAAAAATCCGACATGTTTCTAAAAACTGATGGCATATATCCTCATTACCACTTTCTTCTATTGCATATTTTAGCAGAGCGTCCTTTTCACCTCCTCTCTTCTCCTTTGTTAGCCAAATATTAAAAACTTTAGAATTTTCCAAACAGAAGTAGTCTGAAAGAAAATATTTTTACTTAAAAAGTGCACAGTGATACTTGCACATAATGTTCAAAACTGTCTTCTCTAATTTTGGTTTTTATTTTTATGCTTGACAAGTGTAGACAATTTTTTAAAAGTTTTCATGAATTTCGAAAAGCCTGAAAAAATATTTAAAATTTATACCAAAAATAAACCAGTAAAATTTTTTTCACCAGCACGTTTTTCTTTTATTATTTTTTAATATAATTAAAATATTCACTGTCACTTTTGTGTTCCATATATTTTTTTTTAATAGACACGTGCTTTTCGTTCGTATACACAACTTGGAATAAACATTAAAAAAGAACCCACTCAATTGTATTTACAAACACTCTAAGAGAATGAACTTCGATGGTATGCTACATAATGGTAAACTGCAGCTCACTAAAACAAAATATGTTTTTCGTCGTCTCTGAGTGTTTGCTATAGGATTCTAGTAAAAAGAATTCATTTAAAGATCGTAAAAAAATTGAGTTTTGGCCAAGAAAAGTGGTCCGCTGGACCATAGTGCAATGTTCACGTTTAATGCTGAGAGAAGCACTTTTGAAAATATAAATTCTTTTGTTTGTGGAATTTAAATTATTACATAAAACCATTCTCGTCAGGTCAGTGACACAAACAATATTAAAAAGCCAAAATAAATTCGAAGAAGTAAAAAAAAGAATGTTGCGTATGCAAAAGTGCAGTAAATAATCAACAAAAATAACAGCAAGAATAAAAAATAAATAAGTGCACACGAAATCAGACACAAAAATTTTAAACAAAAAATACATTTTTACTTAAATTTCAAATTAACAAAACATTTGCTGCTTAAAAAAAATCAGTGTTTAAAAATGTTAAACAAAGAATATTTTTTTTTCTTTAAAACAAACTTCATGCTGCTTAGAAAATAAGTACTTTAAAACATTTGCAATAAAAAAAAACAGTGTTTTTTATTAATGAAACATTGAACAAAATAAAAAAATATATATAAAAAGTAAAGCAGAAAATGTGGTGTTAGAACGTTGAAAGTTGTTTGTTAATTTGAAATATTTTAAGTGAGATTTTGCAAAAATGTTTTTTTTTTTCATTTTATATGTATTTTCATATAGTTGGGCTCTAGCTATGCCGTGGTGTGGTAGGTTCTGCATGATGTCCAGATTGTGATGAAACTGTTTTATCACAATACCGATGTCCTTCAGATCAATCGCGTGGATGATATAGTCATATTTTTTACCAGCTGGATTGTGGCCATATGAATTTCCGTGAAACCATTTCGTGATTCAAGTTTTCACATATAAAGTTCCGGCCGAATTCCAGAGCAATATCAGCAATCTGGCATATATGGGCTGAAAAAAGAGGTTAATCAAAGAATCAGCCGGACAGGCATGTATATTTCAAATTTATTTGGTATTAAGTAGGATTTTAATTTTATTTTCTTACTTCATTTCAGAGTTCTTCAAAGCTCTGATAGTTGGACAGATGGGGTTTAAGACATAAGTTTTTTTTCGGTTTGTTAAAACATCTATCGTTCCAAAGCCAACCTACTGTGAAACTTTTAATAATTTTCTCCCTTCTTTTTCAGGCCAATCTTTACCCAGTGGGTGAGAAATTTTATTTTAAAAATTATTTTCAATTTCTTTCTTAGCCTATAATATTTTTCTGACATAAAAAACCTTCTGTGGCCTTTTTTCATTTTAATTCAGTTTGTTATTTTTATCTTTTACTGCCTTCTTCTTAGTTTTTTCACAATATTTACTTTTAGCTGAAATTGTATATATGTTAGAACTAACTTCATCTATTATAGGCAAATTACTGTTTTTACGACATTTGTAGCAGTTTTGTGCTAATAAATAAATTTTCGATGTAAATTTTCCTTAGTCAGGAACTCCTCCTTTTTAAAAAAATTTAGTGGAGGGTGCGTATTTAGACTTCAATTTAAAATTTTTACCTTCCTTATGTGACCCTTTATTTTCTTTATTTTGTTTATATAATTATTTTTTGCTGAAAATTTTTATCACATATTCTCCTACCGTTATTTTAATCACTTTCCTTTATGTTTCTTCACACTTTTTTTCTTTTTATATTTTTGGCTTTTTTCCCTTTCTGACTATATATTTTCATACTTTTCATTTTTTCTCAAGTTCGTTAATATTTTTCTATTATTTCCCTTGTATGACCCTGTGGTCTTTTTCCTCCTTTCTATTTACTTATATATTTCATCCTTTATCGCCCTGATATCCCACTTTCGTCCCGTAGCTTTGGTTTCGAGCCAAATTAGCTAGGTTCGAGAATTGGGTGGCTGATACACTTCGTAGCGTATTATACGTTTTTCTTTTACTATATGACCTCTTTTCTCTTCTATCTCATCAACCTTTGTTCAATTTTGCCTATTTGCTACTACGAGTACCCTTTCATATTTTACCTCAAAATGTTCCTTCGCATATCCCATGGCACTTGCCGTCAGTTGAAATCGTATCGAATTTTCGCACTAAGTTCAATGTTTCAGGCAAATTACCGATGGCGGTGTAGTAAAGTAACTAAATCAGTGTTTTATAAGTAACTTACTTGTACTTCCGCCTAAGTCGTTTTTAGCTTCAGTTTCGAGCAAAATAACCAAAAAAGAAACGGAGTAATTGATACGCTTTAAACTAAATAGAAGTAAAAAAAATCCTTCACAAAAAATTACCCTTTTTAATTATTCGCAATCTAAACCCTTGCACCCTGCCACCTTTTATAAATTTTTTATTTTACTGGTTTTATCAAATTATTGTGATAAGCCTTGTCGGAGTTCCTTTGTCGTATTCTTACGTTGACAGGTGTGGGTACTACCATGACTTCATAGGGACCCAACCATATAGGTGAAAATTTATTTTTTCGCGTCTGGGTTTTTTAGCCACACCATTTGTCCGGTCTTAAACTGTCTAGTCTTTGTGTCCTTGTCATAATATTATTTTGATTTTTCTTTTGCCCTAATCTGGTTCTATCTCATCACTTCGTAACTTCGTTGAATTTGGTATTTAAGGATTTTGCTATAGTCATCTATGTTATAGAGAGGCGCTGGCTGGTTTTTGAGCCTGACAGGTATTTCAAATTCGAATCCCTAAATTACCTTATTGGGTATGCCTTGTGTTATTGTGTACATGCTTGGCATGATGCAGCCAATCATCCCAATTAGTTCCGTCAAGTTTAACAAAACTTCTTAAATACTTTGCAAGAGGTCTATGGGTCCTTTTCAGGGATCCATTGGATTAAGGATGATATGGAGTTGTATATATGTTTTTTACTCCAAGCATTTTGCAAACATCCTTGAACAATTTCGAAGTAAAGTTGCTTCCATTATCTGACACGAGAACTTTGGGGATGAAAAATCGGGCGATTATTTCTCTGAAGAACTGCCTTGCTACCGTTGCCGCTTCCATGTCTGGGATAGCTGCGAACGCTAGATATTTTAAAAAATCGTCCAAAAAGATTACTATATATTTGTTGCCACTTGAGCATTCGGGTAAGGGCCCAACAATATCCATAAAAATTCTTTTAAAAGGCATATTGGAGGTTGTGGTCAGGGTCATTGGCATCCTATCTATCCATAAGCTTTTATTTGCTGGCAAATTTTGCAGGAGGCTACTTACTTTTTAATTTTACTTTGCATTCCAGCCCATTTGTATTGTGCCCTACTACGGAAATAAGTTTTTAGCGCACCTTGGTGGCCTACCAATGGCGTGTCATGGAACATTGTAATTACCTTCTTTATATCTTCTGCATCTGTTAAATATGTGGTGTTATCTTCTTTTTCATGATTTTTATTCGTCTCCACTGCACTTTCCCCATTCGGGGTTTCCACACCTTTTAATTGTGCTCTCGTTATTACTCCTATGTTCACTTCTTCCGTTGGAAGGCGGCTGAGAGCGTCTGCATTTTGATTCGCCTTGCCTGGTTTGTAGCGAATCTAAAAATCGTATTGTAACAATTTCAGTCCCAATCTACCTTCCTGATCCCTAAGGTTAGCTATACCTTTCAAGGGTTTGTGGTCAGTGAATACCGTGAAATATCTGCCGAGCAGATATGGTCGAAAAGTTTTTGTGGCCCATACAATGGCCAGCAACTCCCTCTCTATTGTGGAGTATCGTTTTTCTGTATCGCTTAATACTCTGCTAGCGAAATAAATTGGTAGGTCACTTCCTGGTTCTCCTTGAGAGAGAATTGCTCCTAGAGCTCAAGTACTGGCGTCTGTTGTCAAAATGTTAAAAGCAGAATATTGGAGGAGAGGAGGGTTTGTCACTGCATCCTTCAACTTGTCCATTGCTTGCTGGCACTCTTGTGTCCACTCTAATTTTGTATCCTTTCTCAACATTTTGTGAAGATGTAGTGAAATTCGTGCCGAGTTTGGAATGAACTTTCTGTAGTAATTTATCAGCCCCAAAAATGCTTGTAGCTCCTTGATATTTTTCACTGCCCTAGCTTTATTTGGGTCTGGCAGAACCCCTTTTTCTGAGCACTGGTGGCCAAGATAGATAATTTCTCTCTGCAGGAAATGACATTTTTCGGAGTGTAATTTTAGGTTGTATTTTCTCAAGACCTCCAAAAGTTTCATTAAATGTGAATTATGGTCAACTAAATTTCTGCCATATAAAACAATATCGTCCAAATAAACGAAACAGACAATTCCTTGTGGCCCGGTTAGTGTTGAATTCATTATTCTTTGAAAAGTAGCTGGTGTACCCGTCAGTCCGAAAGGCATACAGTTAAACTCATAGTGCCCCAAATTGGTACTGAAGGCGGTTTTTTTGTCATTAAGATCCATTAATACTTGATGGTATCCACTTGCTAAATCGAGAGTAGAGAAATACCTGCTGCACCCTGATTGGTCTAAAATCTCATCGATTCTTGGTATTGGAAAAACCTGTTTTACTGTCGGTTCGTTCAGTTTTCTAAAATCTACAACCAATCGCCGTGCTGGGCTGCTTTTTTGGGTACCAAAAGAACCGGGAAGTTTCATGGAGAATTGCTGGGTGATATTACTTTATCCTTGAGCATTTGATCTACCTGTCTGTTAACTTCAGTTCTTTGTACTTCTGGTAGTCTGTATTGTTTAGTGTTTATTGGGCGTTAAATTGCTTTCGTGGATATTTCATGTTTCAATACAGTAGTGTAGGTAAGACTGTCACCAGGCAGTTGGAAAATATCGTCGTATGTCTTCAAAATATTCTCGACTGAAAACCTCTCTTCTGGGCTAAGACTTTGGCTTAGTTTCACCGTTTCCAAAAGTAGTTTTTCTCTTTTCAACTTTTCTCTAGAATCTATTATATTTTTTGCTGCTTATAGTCCCTGCAGCTTTCGTAGCTCAGGCCTATTTTTTTTACTTGTATTTATGGCCGTGTTATTCGTGTTCAGAATAGGTACAAGAGCTGCTCCGGCTTTCACTGTTGTAAGAGTTTCACCCATGAAAACACCTGGTAAAATTTCTGACTTATTTATGACAATGTCACCATTAACGGAGTTTACTACAACTGATGCAATTTTTTGTGAACGCTCTTTGATAGAAAATTGTTCAGCTTAGTATATTTGTGATGATTTCTTTTCTGAGACAAGTGGTAGTGAAATAACTTCTAGGCCGTTTTAAAAAATCTTAAGTTTTTATTAATTGTGTCTATCAGCGATCCACATCATATCTCTTCCAAGCAAACCATCTGCTGGAAGCTTGGTTCCTTCGAGCACGACGTGTATTTGTAGTGAACAATTTTTCAGGCCTTCGAGCTAAGCAATTATCGTCCCCTTTGATCCTATATTTCCTCCGGAGGCTTCTAATAAACTCTTATGATTGCGTTCATCTATTTTTACGTGGGGTGCTAAGCTTCTACCCTCACTAATGTAGTTTCTGCTCCTGTATCTACCAGCAAAGACAGATTTCTATTCACTGCTCCCCTGCAAAGAAAATTTATTAATGCATCGTTTTTTTGTTTTTGCTCCTTTTGTGACTCTGATTTGAAAGTGAGGTCTCTGGAATGTGTGTATATTCTCACTCTAGTGAACTTTTTTTTTTTTAATTGCGGTGCTCCGTCTCCATTTCTCCCCACCTGGCATGACCATTAACATAGACCTCAAAAGCAATTTGCTTTCGTTGGCGCTCCTTTCTGTGTCTTCTGAAGTTTTAGATGCTAATGTCTTCGAAAGTAAGCAAGAGTTTCCGGCATCCCAGCCTCTTAGTTTTGGCTGGGCCGCCTTGAGTTTCCCGAATTATTTCGCTTGTTGGCCACTTCTTGTACGTTGTTATTCCTATTGCACCTATCGCTGATTTTTCTTTTTTCTCCACGTCTGTTAAACAAATTATCATGGAAGTAATTTTCCGGGCACCTGGACGCAAAATGTCCCAGTCCATCACAATTGTAGCACCGTTCCTCTCTTCTATTCATGTCACCAAAACGATTATTGCCCTGGCTTTGATTTGGTGATTGCAATGAGTTTTGCGCTCTACCTCTATGGTCAGGGGTCTGAAGACTTCTATTAATATTATTGTTGGATTGTTCTTGGCGTCTTCCCTGATTAAAGTTAGTGTTGTTTTGCCGTCTAAAACATTCGTTTAACAAATGTCCCTGTTTATGGCAAAAATTGCAAAATTTTGCGGAACCCACAGATTTCCTTTGTGTGTAATCCACAGGCATTGAATCGTTAACCGTATGCTGTCTTAGTGAGAGTTGTCTTACTTCATTCACTAATTGTTGGACTGTTTCGTACAACGGTTCCTGGGGTTGCACTGTCATAACATTTGACAACCGCATGTTTGCGCCTAACAGGTTGTGTGCATGCACTGTGATCTTCAACAATTTAGATAGTTTGTCATTTTCATGCCCATTGAACCTGGATACCAATTTCGGTTCACGTAAGCCCCTTATAAACCTTCTTACCGCTAACTGATTGCAGTGGTCCATCATAGATTTCCGATGCGATGCATCCTGCCATTGTGCAGCTATTTATTCTGTTGCGTCTATAAGAAGCCCTTCCAAACTTTTGCCAAATTCATACGCGCTTTCCGTCGATGCTTGCTTACTGCTAAATATTAACTCTTGTATATCATTAAGGGTTTTGGTCTTTATAATTTTTTTTTAAAAGCCAAATATAGGGCTTCTATTGTTCCGAAATCCTTGTTGTGCAAATATGATTAGGCGTTGCCAAAAAGTCTTGTTTTAATACATTTCAGCAGCTCGACTACACCACCTGCTTCCAAGAGCTTATCTTTCGCAATCATACAGCCTTCAATGAATTTACTTGCTTCTGTCGTAAGCTCTGGGCCATCTGCACCGTAGAAAATTGGAACCATGTGCGATACATTTTTCAAAAGTTCCGTAAAAGACTGTCTGTCTGCAATTTGGATTTCTTCCGGCGATGGTGACCGCCTCTTCAAAATTTCCTGTGCCAATGATACCAATGTATAAAATTCTTCAATTAATGGGCTATATATCCTTTCTGTCCTCTTCAAATCGTCGAAACTTTCTTTGTAGTGTGCTAGTTCGCTAAATTTTTTAGATGCCGTCTCTGTTGTATATCCTCTGCTCCCTGCCTTTTTTGCGCTTATTATGACGCTCCGAGATTTGGATATCAGGTTAAGAGCCATTGCTGTCTCCTCTATACAAATATCCTTATTATAAATCTCCTCTGCCTGCTTGACAATAACCGTAGAGCTGCCGTCTGCGTATTCTATTGTTATTTTAGGAACTCTGGAATCCTCTTCTGTCAATTCTTCACTTATTGATAGAGTAGGTGACCTAGTCTTGTGTATAGTATCGAGTTCATGCTTTACATTTCCTAAGGCTATTTGTAGTCTTTGTACGGTGTCGTCTTGTACGTCTATTTGCTGTTGTTGTTTCAGTTGTTTCTTAAATTCATTCTCACTTAACCCCTTTTGTCTAATTTTTTATCTAGCGATGCATTTTCTTCTACTGGCTGCTCCAATAAACTATCCGTATAACTAATCTATTCCCGTAATTTGCGACTCTGTTTTTCTAAAAGTGCCTTTGTGAACTCCAAGTCTTCTATCCTTTAACTGAAATCCGCCTATTGGTTCTTATTCAGGTCTTCCATCAATTGTAGCACATAACCAACTTCCTCTAATTTTGTTAGTTCCTGGTGCCTTATATTTTCCCCATGTCTTTTTGTAAATTCCATGCCTTGTTTCAAACTATTTAATTCTGTGCGTTCAAGAACTTGTAGACTGTCAACCGAGTAGTTGTACTTATTGAGCTTAGATAGTAATTCATCTGTCCTTGATTTCGGGTTGTCCATTAACACACCTAAAAATTTCAAAAGCATAATTACCAGCACCAACAACATGTCGGATATTCCCTTCAAAAGTTAAATTTTTATAACGACGCACAATGTACTGATTACTCCTTAAAACTTGATATTTGCTTAGCTTAATTTGGCTTAGGCCTGTGGCAGTTACTTTTAAATTCCATCTCTTTGTATTTTGGCAAATATCCCAAAGGCATGCTGGTATACAGATGCTTAATGACTTCTCCTCTATACTCAGTGGTTTCTTAAAATTTTTCTTTGCCACCGACTTTATCGATTTTGTTCACAAGCAAAACAAATCAAATCAAAACATCTCCCAATGTGGCCAAATTAAGTAGCAGTTTACTAATAATTCCACCAATTCACACTTCTTTGAAGACACTAAAGGCGAAGTGGTATACAGATGCTTAATGACCCCTAATGCTTCACATGCGTGTTTATTTGGTTTCCTAACTTACGTTGCTATAAAATCATTTGCCACAGTCGGAAAGGATTTAAAATCAACCAAAATTGTATTACCAAATTTTATTCCTGGAGGGTCCCTTGGGAATCGCAGGATATTTATTCTTTATTACCGGCTGTGCCAAATGTTAGAGTTGTTGTGTAAAAAAGAAGAACACAGTTTGATTTTATTTTTCATTAATTTAATTTATTTATAACCTGCGGGGTCCCGTAGGAATTTCAGGTTATAACTATTTGTTTTAACTTGTAATTTACAACTCGATTTCTTAACAATTCTTAATCACTATTTATACTAAATTCTCAACGCTAAAAATGCTTATTAAACAGAATTAGCATTTCTTAAAAATAAATAATTTAATTAAATAAAGTGCTGACTTGTCAAAAAAGGGTCATATTTCATTAGTATATTAGTACATATTTATTAATTTTGATTTACTTATAAATAAAGCTTAAAGATTCGAGGATGAATCTCAACAAAATATCAGGCAATCTACCTGCATAATACCATTTAAATAAAGACCATCCTAACGGACAAAACCCTGAACCCACCACTATGTATGCAACAAACACCTTACACTATCTAATCAGTACTTATCAAAACGCGGCTTGAAAATGATGTTTTCACATCGAAAGCGCTCGCCAAACGTACCAAATAAACAGCCAGTGATGACGGTCTTTACCGGAAGGTATGACAACAAAAAAAAAAAAAAACATTAATATAAATGAATTTAAAATTAAATTCAAAAATAGTTCTATTTCATTACATAGTTCGTCCCTCACCGCATTTCCTATAGATGTTTCCAAAACTTGCTGGATATCAAAAATTTCTTCTCTCTCTTCTGAAAAAACTAAATCGTTGTCGTTGGCAAGGTTGTGTAAGACACAACAAGCTCGTATTATTTCTTTATTTATAGCAGTATAACTGCCGAAATCATTGTTTTAACATACCAAAACAATGTTCTATACACATGAACATAATTTTGAGTTGAAATTTTTTTGCGCCCTGGTTGGGTATCCATTGTCCTTGTATGGTGTCACCAGATATAGAGAGCAAGGATATGCTGAATTACCCAGAAGATATAATCTAAAAACGAAAGTATATACATCAACATCTTTGAACTAGTTTTAAAAAATATTAAGAGCGCTATAAAAACTTACCGCCGCAAGACGTTGACAAGTTTTGAAATGAGGGAGAATATTTGATGACCCAACTGTCGTGTGGTGAGCCCAGAAATACGACGAAAATATTAATAAAATTTTTTTTTTCATAATAAACATAAAAGTAACGTATTTTATTTATATGTAAATATATAATGTAACTTTGTTTTTATTTACCAATTGCTTTGAAAATGAATATTGAAGTTAAAGGCATTGTTTTAAAATAATTTTAATGTCATTAGCATGTTGCGTATTTTTTGTAAAATTTATATTTTCCCAGTGTCATTGTTAGTTTTCACTCTTCTATATAGTTAAATTTTAGCTAAAGTTTTAGTTGTGTTCCCCCCCCCCCCCCCCCCTGATTTCTTCTTGGAGGTTTGTTTTCTTTATAATAGTGAACATTTAAAGATTCTAAACTGGTAATATCACCTGCTACAAAGTGCCACACTTTGTGTTATCTCCCAAAGATCAAAGTGGTCTCATTGTTTTTGTGACAACTTTCTGATGTGCAACTGAGAATTTAGCATGTAATGAAATGTGTTTGTTATTTTCTTTTCCATGTGCAACATTATTGCAAGCTTTGTCTTCAGGGCGCTGGATACTGCTAAGGACCTGATACAGAAGTATCCATGGTACTATCTTCTACCCTCAGTCCACAAAATTTTAATTCACGCTCCTGATGTTATTGAACATGCACTGGTATCGATCGGAGAGCTCTGTGAAGAAGCAGCTGAGTCTAGGAACAAAGATATCAACAAATTTCGACTCCACCACACACATAAAACTTCATGCGTTTTGACAAATTCGGATTTGCTTAATCGTTTACTTCTTACTTCGGATCCTTTCATGACGGGGCAGCGAAAATTACCATGCAAGCACAAATCAATTTTATTAAAATCTGTTTTTGATTTCCTAGATTAATTTTGAAATCGATTGTCATTCAACATTTTTATAATTTTTTACAGTTTTTTTACTATTGTTTTTTATTATTATTTTTAAATGGTTAATTTTCAGCTTTTGTAAAAAATCTTATAAAAACGTGCTATGAGTTAAAAAAATACGTACAAATTTTTTTCTCAATTTTTTGCTTACATGGAGGTTTCAACCGCGCCCATTTTGTCATTAAATAATTCTCACATCTTTATAAAGCCGTGACCAAAGCTTCACGTTGATTTCTCTACTATCTATCTATTTTCGGCCACCGACTCCATAAAAGTCCGACCACAGTGCGCTGCCACCATGTATTATTAGGCATTTTAGGCCTGGATCTCGAATAAAACAATTTACGTTCTACCTTAGTAATACTTATTAGCTTTTATTTTATAGCAAGACTATTTCTTCTTTCAATAGGTTTGAATGGTTTTAAGCGAGTTAAAAACAAAAACATCTTTGTATTTCTTAGTACTATCATACGTAACAGTTTACACTACACTTCTAAGTATAGCTTCTGCTCAATAAGGTCAAAAAATGCATCATCTTCAGAGTCACGGGAAGAGTCTATGAGTTCCGTAACGAGCGCTTCAAAATTGTCTTCAGCTACCAATGTACACTTATTATTGTGTAAAAAATCATGAAAACAATTATACAGAAAAACAAAACAATTTGTATATAAATATGTAAATACTAACATCAGTTTTAAACATTTTGTGGTTTACTTTTTTTATTATTATGTTTAAAATTTTTTTGAATAAACCTAGTTTGCAAATTTTGGTTAGCATATGTTTGTTTTTTATTTTGTTTACTTTTTGCAAAGAGCTGACTGTACAATTTTACCAATCTGCCCAAAGAAAAGGTTTGGGATGTTCCATGCAGGAAGAAGAAGAATATGTTTCTCTTTACATCGCTCTCATTTACCCAATTTTTGAGTACGGTAACAGTTTTCGGTAATATTGGGATCTCGTGGGATCCAAATTTGAATACGGGAGCGCACCTATTGTATGCCTTTGCTTGTGCAAACTCACACTATGCAAGTTAAGGTGTCTCATTTTTGTTATTCTTTAATAAAAGTAAATTCATATTTTTTACATCATTTATGCTGATGACATGTCTAGAAAAATAAACAACTCTTAAGTTTCATAAATTGTTTTCCCACCAAAGTGCTGAACTTGCATAATTCGGGTAAACAATTAAGAGTATTTAATTATGATGATTGCAATTGTAAAAGTTAGTCTTTAGTAGATTCTTAAGCTAAGCTGTACTTAAGAAAATAAAGTTTTATTTAAAAAAAAAACTAAACCAAAAGATTTAATTGGCGCCCAAAATGGGGCACTCCTTTCGAAAACATATCCTGAAAAGTAAAAGTAAGGATTCGGTCGTGAGTGCTATACAAAAAACATTATAAGTATCCTGCGAAAAGGAGAAAAAAATAAACTACTATATAAGCAGTGTAAAAAAATTATTTTAAGCAACATATACTCGTATATTAAGTTTAGAAAAAAGTTTGACTAAAAAAACTTAATACTATTATAAAATTAAAGATTGAAAAGCTATATGTAAAACTTAGCAAGGGTGTCTTTAATAAAAAAAAAAAAAAATAAAAACTCTGCAAAAGAGACTTTTAAATGAGTAACAAAATAAATTCAAACAACATATATATTTGATGAAAAATAATAACTTTATTTTCATAGAAGAACCAAGCTACAAATTAAGTTTAAGAAAAAGTTTGACTAAGAAACTGAATACTGTTCTAAAAATAAAGATTAAAAAGCTATAAGTAAAACATATAGAAATTGTTTTTAATTAAAAAAAACTAACAATCAATTATAAAAATTAAAAGGTGCAGAACAGGAACATTAAGAGACGTCCAAGTGAAATTTATAAAATCTTTATCCTCCTGGTCTTCCGAATATCAGTAGATGAGAAGAAAGAAGTGTTTATTTCCAAAACCCGATCTGAAAATAAATATCAGCAACTACAACTGAATAAAAAAAGGCGAATACGAACAGAACAACACGGGAAAACAACTTTATCATCAAGTGTCCAGCTTATTATATTTTTAGTAGTAAGTTTTTATCTAGATAATTAATGAATTTCTTGTGAAATCGTAGAAATAGTGTTGAATATACTTTAAAATATCTTTCATTAAAATTAAATTGATGTGGAATTTCTTGGTATTAAATAAATTTATGCTAAGAATATTATATTTGTGGATCTGCCAGCAAACTGGATCCTATAAAAGAGATAGACAAACTTATTGAGTCGTTTAGGACGTTAAAAACCGATAGTAAAATGAGTACATCCGAGCAGATTAGGAAACTGATAGAGGCTCAAATAGGCCCGTTACAAGCAAAAATAAATGAACTAGCTATAACACTCGGACAACTAACGAACACAAATGCAGTGACAGAATATAAGACACAAAGTGTTGACAATTCCATCCGGTGTGAGGAAACCCTGGATGTAATCAAATCTTTGCCGACCTTCGACGGACAAGACTCTAATTCATACGTTAGTTGGCGCGAAGTGGACAATAATTCAATGCGACTGTATGTTAAGAATAGTCGGAAATATTATGGTGCCCTGACGATACTTCGAAACAAAATTATTGAAGACGCTAACAATTTGTTGACCAACCATGGAACAGTGTTAAACTTCGATACTATAATAAGCAGACTGGACTTTGCTTATGCTGATAAGCGTCCTGTTCATATCATCGAACAAGAATTAAGTGTCATGAGGCAAGGACATTCCAATATCCTAGAATATTACAATAAAGTAAATCAGGGGCTAACAGCACTAATTAATAAAACCATTATGACTCACGGAACAAATTCAGAATTAACGAATGTGTTAAATAATAAAAATAGGCAATATGCCCTTCGTGTTATTATAACAGGGTTGAATTCACCCCTTTCGAATATTCTCTTCTCTCTTTCGCCTACTGACTTGCCTAATGCGTTAGCCAAAGCGCAGGAATTGGAATCGAACAATCTTCGTGCGACATTTGCTCTGCAATTCGATCGCAATCAAATTCAAAATAATAATAAAAATCAAAATGTTCTGAGACTAGCTCAAAACACATCTCCAAGAGGTCATAATAATTTCCGCCAACGAGCTGAACACAATCCTCGTCCAGCTCCGCAACCAATGGAAGTCGACTCTTCCTTAAATATACAGCAAAGACCATTTAACAATTTCCAGCAAAATTCAAATCGATATTTCGCTCGTCCTTTTTATGGTAACCAAAGGGAACCATTTGGTTACAACCCAGCCGTAAAGCGCGAATTGCCTAAGGAAGCGCAACAAAGCACACAACAACGGCATAAAATTTAAAGAAATAATAATATTGCAGAGAATGCTTTTTTAGAAGAAGGATTGGATTGCCCTTCTTCTACCGAACTAAAGTAGACGGAAGTAAAGTTAAAATTTTAATTGACACAGGAGCTACCAATTGCTACTGTAAAAATAATATATTACCTAATAGACAAAATTTAGATATAGGGAAGCGAATGAAAACTATTCACGGCTTCTCAATTATAACCCATTACTATGAAACAATATTACTGGGTACTAGGGCACGTTTTTATGAAATAGACTACATGGAATATGAAATATTGATAGGAATAAATTTACTAAAAAAGGCAAATGTAGCAATAAACTTAGAAAAAGAAACAATAACATACAAAGGAAGAGAAGAGAAAATTTATGTAGCATCAAATCAGGTAGAAACGGAAGAAACCTTCATTAATAATATTTTAGATATAGATACACTTCGAAATAATATAGTGAATGGCATAAAAAAACACATGGTTGCATAAACACCATACTACCGTTTCGAACGGAATTAAAAGCGGAAATTAGAACAATTGTTGAAACTCCAATATGGAGTAAACAGTACCCCTATCCTTTATTCGCAAATGCTTTTGTAAATAAAGAAATAAATAAATTATTGAATAATGGAATTATCCGTGAGAGCAAAAGTCCATACAATTCACCAATTTGGGTAGTGCCGAAGAAAGGCGCAAATGAAGATGGGACTCAGAAATTGCGGATGTTGGTCGATTATAAAAAACTAAATTGACAAACAGTTTCGGATAAGTATCCGATACCAGACTGTAATGTAATCCTTTCGAATTTGGGAGGAGCAAAATACTTCTCAACAATAGATCTCCAATTAGGCTTTCACCAAATTTTATAAAGCCAGAAGACATTGAGAAAACGGCGTTCTCAGTGAATAACGGAAAATATGAGTTTGAAAGGATGCCGTTTGGCTTAAAAAATGGTCCTGGGATTTTCCAGAGAGCCATGGATAATATTTTGCAGGAATTTGTGGGAAAGATATGTCACGTATATATAGATGACATTATCGTTTTCTCAGAAAGCCTAGAAGCCTATGTTGAGCACCTGCAAATGGTAATTAAAACACTGAGAAACACTGAGTTTTTTCAACACGAAGTCGAATTTTTGGCCTAAATAGTGTCCCATAACGCTATTAAAACGGCTCCAAGAAAAATAGAAACAATTCTAAATTTTCCAAACAAGTAACACTTAGGAAATTAAGAAGTTTTTAAGGAATGGTAGGATACTTCAGAAAATTCATATCAGGTTATGCATCGATTGCGAAACCATTAACAAAATATTTAGCTGGAAAAAATGGAAGAGTTTCCCAGAATATGTCAAGGAAAACTGAAATCGAATTAGATAATGAAGCGGTCGAAGCTTTTGAAAGGCTAAAAAATCTTCTAATAAATCAGGTTGAACTGTACAACCCGATGTTACAAAAAAATTTGTGCTCACCACAGATGCCTCTAATGTGGCAGTAGAAGGAGTGTTAACACAAGAAGATAAGCCAATTACTTTCATTTCAAAGACACTAAACTCTACAGAACAGAATTATGCTACTTACGAGAAAGAGCTATACGCTATTGTGTGGTCGTTAAAAACATTAAGAAATTACCTATACGGTGTTAAATATCTGGAAATTTACACTGACCACCAGCCACTGTCTTTTTCTATTTCAACGCGCAATCCAAACCACAAGATTAAAAGATGGCGATCTTTTGTTGAAGAGTTTTCCCCAAAAATAATATACAAGCCAGGAGTAACTAATGTCGTGGCAGATGCTCTATCCAGGCAATTTTTAAACAATCTTTCTGACAAGTCATCAGTCACAGAAACACAGCATTCTGCTGAAAGTAGTGATAACTATTTAATACCCGAAACAAAAAAACCATTAAATGAATTTAAGCAACAAATATTATTATCGAAAAATGATTTTACCATTCACGACTCAACCACTAACTTTGGTCGGACTCGTCATATAATTGAATATGATTCCAGAGAAAATCTTCTGACAATATTAAAAGAGTTTTTGCAACCAAGGTTAGTAACAGCAATATATTGTACCCTGGAGGACTTGTACGATTTCAAGGAGACGGTAAAAAGAGTATTTTCCAATAAATTTGTTTATACACAAATATTTGCAGTGAACGTTACAAATACTGATGACCAAAGGGTTATTATAGAGCAGGTTCACACCAGAGCTCATAGAAATTATAAAGAAAATATTAGACAGATATACAGACAGTACTTTTGGCCGAAAATGGCAGACCATTTTAAGAAGTGTGTGAAACATTGTGAAATTCGTAATAGGTCAAAATATAACAGGCACCCACAAAGAACCAAAATAGGAGAGACTCCTATTCCTGAAAGGTAGGGTGAGTACCCAAAACCTGAAATTTATTACGTGTATAGATTCATATTCAAAATTTTTAGTCATAAGACAAATTGATGACAAACTGAATTTAGGCGAAAAAGTAATGAGTGTTTTGCAAACCTTTCCAAGGGCAAAAAAAATCATCCTAGATAATGAGGTTTTACTACGGCTCAATTTAAATCATTAATGCAAAGGCTGAGAATAGAACTATACTACTGTACGCCCAGACATAGCTCTACGAACGGCCCGTGGAAAGGGTTCACTCTACTCTGGTGGGATTGGCGAGATGTGTAAAAAACGAAAATCATGTACTGGATGATTCTAAGTGTTTTTATAGAGCAAGTCAGCTATATAATCAATCAATTCATTCAGTGACTGGTGAAAAACCATTCGATATTTTTTTCAATAGAATTCCACACGAAAACTTAGTAGAAAAATTAAAAAAGGCACAAGAAAAGATGCTGCAAAGAAGTACAGGCACAACTGCAAGGACTTATCAACCGGACGATTTAATTTACGAAAAACTTATTGAACAGAGAAATAAACTCGCACCTCGGTATAAAAGACAAAAGGTTAAGGAAGACTTAGGAGACAAAGTAAAAATACATTCACTGAACAGAATAATTCATAAAACTAATATTAAAAATTAAATTTTCTTTTTTAGGACATGACCAAACTACTGATAGTATTTCTGGCAATATTCCGGATTTGCAAACCAGAAGTCCAAATATTAGACTATACTGGCTCTCAATTAATACCAATCCATTTGGGGCAGGCTCGCCTATAAAACGGAAACTTTAAGATAATTCATACCTTGGACATAGCCAAATATGAAGAGACTGTCAGTTGTCTTTCTTCAGAAATTCAGACTAAAATATTTAGAAATAGTTCAGCGCTTCCATTTTTACTGCATGACATACAACAAATAGAGGACCATCTGAAGAGACTAAAACCTAGGAAAAAACGGTCAATAAATTTAATAGGAACAGCATGGAAGTGGATAGCGGGTACTCCAGACCATGAAGACCATCAAATAGTTGTAGACAAAATAAACGGATTGTTAACCAATAATGAACTTCAGAAAGTCATTAACAAAGACGCTATTGACAAAATTAACACATTAACTAAAACCACAAATGAAATTTTAAAGACAGTTCATTCCTTAGAAGAAACTAGAAGGACCATAGAATAGACTATAGCAAGTAAAATCAAAATTATTAAAGAAGAAGTCACCAATATAGAATACGCCTTGCAATGGGCAAAGGTAGGCGTAGTAAACTCCTTTCTATTATCAGAAAAGGAAATAGACGAAGCTAGAATATTTTTGGACTCTAAAAGATTTCCTTACAATAGTTTGGGGGAAGCATTAGGTTTTGCCGAGATCAGAGTGGCTACAAATAATGCCGCAATAATATATATTGTAAGTTTGCCAGCCGTGAACGAAATAAGTTGTGAAAAATTTTTAATTAAAGCTGTAAAGAAGAATAATAAAATTATAAAATTAAATTCTGAAAACTACATTAGATGTAAGAATGATATATATGAAGTAAGTGAAAAATGTCAACAAATTAATGATTAAAGCATTTGTCGCAAAAGTAAATTATTAAATTTAAGTAATACAAAATGTGTAACACAAATTTTGCTAAGCAAGCATCATAATTGTACTATTGTAAAAAATCAACATGTTCCATCTGTGGAAGAAATCTATCCAGGAACAATTCTTTTAAATCAATTTAAAGGGCTCGTGGGAATTGCAGAAGCAAACCCTTTTGAATTATCGGGCACTTATTTGATACAGTTTCATAATGATACAACACAAATAGAAAATGAGACCTATGTTTCAAAGGAACTTCCCTTTGTTAAACCACTACCAGCTGTATTACAGTTTTCGGGCAATAAAACACAAGTCGAAGAATTTCTATCGCTAGAAATGATAAAGGATCTTCAAATAAATAACATTGAACAAATTAGCTATATATCAGCAAAAGAGAAATGGATGATTTCTATTAATTCAATCATTTTCTTAATTTGGTTTTCCAGCATGATTTTGCTGATATTTAAGTTTAAAAGAACTTTAAATCCTGAAGTAAAAATTACGAATGTTCTAAGCACAGGACCAGGAGGATTAAATGATTCAAAGGAATTTATAAATTAGAAATAAAGCCAGAATTTCGCAGTGTTAATGACTTGCCAGTTCTTTAAATAATCGGGACGATTAATTTTACAGAGGGGGGAGTTAAGGTATCTCTTATGTCTCATTTTTGTTATTCTTTAATAAAAGTAAATTCATATTTTTCACATCATTTATGCTGACGACATGTCTAGAAAAATAAACAACTCTTAAGTTTCATAAATTGTTTTCCCACCAAAGTGCTGTACTTGCATAATTCGGGTAAACAATTATGAGTATTTAATTATGATGATTGCAATTGTAAAAGTTAGTCTTTAGTAGATTCTTAAGCTAATCTGTACTTAAGAAAATCAAGTTTTATTAAAAAAAAAAAAAATAAACCAAAAGATTTAATTTGCATATAAACATAAGCAGTTGTATATGGTTTTGCGTAGAGTATACCAGCTATGCCAGAATAAAGATTTTACCTTAATTTGAAAGATTTTTTAATCAAAATAAGATTTAGAGATCTTTTTTTTCAGAATTAAGATTTTTGGGTTAAGTTGCTTGACAACTAATATTGCAACTTATTGTTAAATGTATTAAACAAATTTACCTATGTGAAACAATATTATTGATACTCTGAAACAAAAAATTTTATCACTGCCACTAATGGATAAATAGGTAAATAATGATGACGTTTACTGAAATGAATTCATTGATAATTTTATTGCCTTTTACATTGAGGTCTGCAAACAAATAACAAACAATTTGACTTTAACAATGCAACCTTAAAAAAGCTTTCTTATATTGACTGTTAAAACGTTATTAATGAAAAAGTTTCTTCACTAGAAAGTCTAATAAAACTTTTTTAAAACTTAGTGGAATACAGAGAGATACAAAATTCAGATTAGAAATTTAGGGAACTCCGAATAAACATGAATTTAATAAATATTTTAAGAATGTAGAAAATGTTACAATGGAAGAGTTTTGGCATACAATGTCAAATATTTCTAAAGCGGATAGTGAGTTAATGTTTCCATCGTTGTCGAATTTTGCAATAAATTTGATATGTGTCCCTTGTATATCTGCAAACATTGAACAGATATTTTCAAAATTAAAAAGAATTAAAAAATTTTGAAGATTTTTTTCTTAATTAAAAATTTTTTCAATAAATGAAGATTTTTATCTGAAATTTCTGGCACCGCTCGAGTGTACCATGACTATTTCAATATATCTGTTTGTGAAACAGATATTTAAGATGATTGTGTGCTGTTTATACTGAAGGCGAGAACTAATAAGCAGTTTTAACTTCGTACGTAATAACCCGAATTGTTATTATTATTGTTAAGTTTAAGTTATTAGTTTA
The DNA here is from genome assembly GCA_937654795.1 of Cistogaster globosa. Lineage (NCBI taxonomy): Eukaryota > Metazoa > Arthropoda > Insecta > Diptera > Tachinidae > Cistogaster > Cistogaster globosa. The sequence goes on from OW569408.1 coordinate 20,738,290, forward strand.
TATGATTTTAAAGGTAGAATATAAAATATTGAGAAAATTTGCTACATTATCATTAATTAACAAAAAAAAAAAAAATGAAAAATTACTGTATTGCTATTAAAAAATACAATTTTATTTTTTGACCACACCATTTTTCATTTAAATTGAGAAAACTCAATATGAAATTTAGAAAATTCTATATTAGAATGCGAAATTCAATTTGAAATTGAGAAAATTCCAAATGAAATTGGGAATTTCATTTTGAAAATGAGAAAATTTCAAATTAAATTGGAAATTTCATTTTGAAATTGAGAAAATTCCAAATGAAATTGCGAATCTTGTATTTTAAATTCAGAAAAATCCAAGTGATTTTTAGAAAATTAAAAAAAGGCTTTTTGATAGTTAGGAGGAGTTAGGTAACTAACGCTTCCTGCCAGTCGTCTGGAACTTTCTCCAGCTGTGCTTTTACGATCAAGCCCTTACTCACCCGTGCTTAACCCCATTGAAATTATTTGGTCAAGTATAAAAAGTAATGCAAACCAAAGATGAATGTACGTTCCCTAATGTAGGAAAGCAGATACATATTTTTTTAGAAGAGGTGATCAATCCCTTAAATATGTATAAAACAACTTGTAGATTACAGTAGAGCTATACAACCAACCCGCTCGAGATTTGGTGAGTAATTCAACATACATTTGTATTTATTATACGTATCAATTATTTTAATAATGTTAATTTAATAAAAATAGTGTTAGTTTATAATTAAGTTTTTTCAATATAAAATTTAACTTCCCGATTTCATTTGGAATTTTCCTAATTTAAAATGAAAATTTCTCAATTTCACATTGAAATTCTCAATCTCATTTGGGATTTTCTTAATTTCAAACTGAAATTCTCAATTTTATTTGTAATTTTCTGAATTTCAAATTGAAATTCTCATTTTCATTTGTAATTTTCTTTATTTCAACTGGATATTCTCATTTTTATTTAGAATTTTCCCAATTTCAATGAAAAATGGTGTAGTATTTTACGCTTTTATTTTTGACTTTGACAGAGGAAGAACTAAACTAATAAAATAAATTATACTTATTTATACAACAATAATTAGTTCTGTATTTTGTCAAATTTTTATTATTTTATAAAGTTCATATTGTATTACATTTTCGTTTTAAGAACACAATATCATATATTTAAAATAAAGCAAGTTTTAAATAGTTAATTTGTTTATTGGTAAGGAATTGCTTACTTTTACGCAAAATTGGTAGCAATTTTATCAGTATAGGAAAAAGATCTTCAAATTTTACTTTGATTAAAAAATCTTAAATATTAAGGTAAAATTTTAGTTCTGCCATTGATGCATACACATATAGTTTTTTTACATATCAATTATGTGTGTTTCTAAATTTTGTATGTTTCCGAAAACATGTACATGTTTGTTTTTATTTAATTATTTATTTATTTATTTATTTCATAAAAAGCAATAACAAAGCCTTAATGGCCAATAAATTTATTACTTAGAATTAACAAAATGAGTTTAAACTACAACCAAATAACATATTCTCTCAGATAAAATTATAGAAAAAGAAAGAACTTAGGTCTAAAAAAAAATACCAATTAAATTCTAAAAAAAGAAAAAAAAAAACAATGAATGAATAATTCTTAAAGATGGCTCCCCAGCCGAAAAAGATATAATAAATTAAAAGTAAGAAAGACATTAAATAATAATCCTACTAGACAGCATTTTCCAAAATCAAAGACTCGATAGGTAATGAAACAATTTTCTGTGATAGCAATTACTAGACAGAGAAAAGTTCTTCAAGCAGTTCGGCAAACAGTTAAAATAGCGAGCAATGCGAACCAAAAACGAGTGTTCAAAAACATAATATGAAATCCGCGGAATAATGATTTGAGTAATTCTCGTTGATCTAGAAAAAATAAATTTGTTACGAAGGGCTACAGGGATGTTTTTTTCATAATACCATAAAAAAAACCAAATTTCTGAATTGGAGAAAACTTACAAACGAGCATCCAAGAAATAGCCTAACATATTCTGAAATACGATCCCGAAACCGGAGTTTTATACGCAAAGCGAACTATCATGTTAACTAAACGTTTAATTTTAAGTATATGCAAAGCATTAGTACCAGAAATTACTTCAAGCCCATATAAAACAAGAGGCATGAGCAAAGCATGACAAAGTTTTCTCCTAATAAAAATTGGCAAATATAAATTTGTAGAAAACAAGCGCCGCAAAATACCAAAGGTCTTACCATTAACAACATCAATATGAGGGACAAACGATAGCTTATTATCAATAAGAACACCCAAAACTCTGACAACTCCATTAAGAGCAACATTAAACACACCAGAAGTTCGGTGAGAGCCGCAGAAACTAATGGCTTTTGTTTTTGCAATATTCAAGGATAGTGCACTTGCTGAAGTCCATTGATGAACACAGTCCAACGCAAAACATATATTATTCTCCAATACGTCCGGGAAGTCACGATTACATTTAAACAAAAGGAAAACATCATCAGCATAAATGAACGTACTGCAAATGGAAGAGTTTACATAATAGGAAAAACTATTCATATACATTATAAAAAGTAAAGGCCCCAAAACAGATCCCTGGGGGACACCAGATCTAAGCAATCTAGTTTCGAATTGATTCCATTGAATGACACAAATTGCGACCTACCATTGAGGTAAGACCGCATAAGTTTACAAGCCGACATAGAAAAATTAAATTCATTTTTCAGTTTTGTAATCATTTTCGGGTGACTGATCGAGTTAAAGGCCTTAGATATATCAAGAGACACGAGTACACATAGCTCATTATTATTCAGGCCTGTCCTTATATTCTCGGTCAAAGACAATATTAAACCAGTTGTGTTATGACCAGGTCGAAAGGCAAATTGAGACTCACAGAGAAATGGCGAAGCTAATTCAAGTAATTGTGATTTCAAGATGTGTTCCACAACTTTGGAAAGTGCAGGCAATGTAGAAATAGGTCTTAGATCTGAGAGTCCATGAACGATTTTAGATTTTGGAATAGGAACAACACGCGCCTTTTTCCAGGCCAAAGGAAAGACCGATGTAGTAAGAATGTTGTTAACAAAAAAAAGTATCTCATTGCACAAGTAAGGAAAAACCATCTTAATGAACTTAATAGGTATATTGTCAATCCCAATAGCATTGAATTTAACATTACCAAGAGCGGGAAGTAATTCCGCCACAGTAATACAGCGAAAGGAAAACCCCAAATGAGCATCAAAAGATTCAGCAAAAACATTGGCATCATCGCTATCACCATCCCCACAAATAAAAAATTCATTAACTAGGTTAACATCATAATCCAAATATATGTCACGATCAGGTACACAGCCTGCACATCTCAAGACTTTCCACGTTGCCGAACAATCAAGGTCCTTAAACAAGTTAGCAAAATATTTACATTTTTCTCTACGCACAATCCTTTTAAGCCGGTTACGGTATTTGCAAAAAATTCTTCTGTTATTAGCAGAAGAGTCAGATAAAAAAGCAGAGAAAGCAAGATCCCTTAGAACACGAGCTGAGGTTACCAGCATTGGCTTCATCCACGCATCACTTTAAAATTAAATCTTTCTTTTCTTAAGGGGTACAAAGGAAAGCAGTTGTTGAAATATATAGTCAAGAATAGAACACTGAACATCAACGTTACCCGCATAAAAAAGAGAAAAGTCAAAGCAAGACAAAAAACTAAAAATCATAATCCATCATAACCATCATAATCAACGGACTTATAGTCTAAAAACTCAATAAATTCAGCAGAATGATCAACTTTACAAGAAAAAGATGCGAATATAAGCGCATGATGCGAAAAAGATGGACATAGAATTTGATCAGAGAAATTCATACACGAATGGTTACTTAGTAACCAGTAATCAATTAAAGACGTAGATCCATGAGCCATATTAAAATGCGATGGTCTGTTATTATGCGAAACGGTTAGGTTATTTCTAGTACAGAGGGAGCGAATGTTACATGATTTATCAGCATCAAATAAATTATAATTGAAGTCACCAACTATAATGATATTAGCATACTTCATAAAAAGCTCTCGATGACGATCCTCAAAAGTATCTATATCACCACAGGGAAGATAAACTACACCAAACAGTATTCTTAACGTCTGAAATCTAAGTTCAACAAAAAGAGTTTCACAGATACCAGCATCAGATACTTTTAAAATCTCCCTATGTTTAATTTTGTCAGAAATAAAAATCCCAACACCACCACCCCTGTAACCAAGTCGATCATTACGGCGAAACTTAAAGCCCGTAATATTTATTGCTCTGTTTGAGATATGGGGTTTCAACCACGTTTCCGAAACAGCGAAAATACTCAAATTTGATTCAATCAAAATCGTTTTTAGTTCATCAATTTTTGAAAACCCGGAAGACGGTCTGATGCTTTGACAATTCAAGTGTGCCACATTGAGTTGACTGCTAAAAGGTAAAAAAGCATTTTTAATATAATAACTGCTGCTAATAGGGCCAAGATTAATGTCAAAAGATGTCATATAAAAAGAACTCGGTGGGAAACCTTAGAATTATACAAATCATGAAGATAAAAAAATTTAATGTTAGGTAAACGATAAAAAATAATTTCATTTTACATACAAAATCAACAGCTTATCAAGATATACAGCAGAATATAAAAAATAAAATAATAAATGCTAAATGCAGAATACATACTCACAAACTAATAAAATAATCAAAATATCAATAGATTAATAAATCAAATATGGGATAAATCACTCAGCTCAGCCAACAATACGTCACACTCATCGAATTTCCTAACGACTTTAGTTCCATTCGGGTAGATGATAGAGACCGTGGGTTTATCAGCATTAAATATCTTAAATTTTTTGATTATATTATTCTTTAAGAGTTTTTTGCAGACGAAATTAATTTTAGCTGCCAGAGGTGAAAAGTGATCATTAAGATATATTCTTGAACTAATATCACTGTCCATAACATCACATAGCTTCAAACATCGGCCTTTACTGTATTCCCTCATCAGTCGGTCGCGGATACGCACATTGCAAAATTTGACGAGAACAGATTTGTTCTTGTTCATGTAACAAGTGTGTTGAATGTCGGAATCAGTTATAGGAATACTATAAAAGGAACAAGTTTTAACAATCGTTTTCTCGAGATCTTCGATGTTGGGAGGCAGACCAAACATAACAACATCCGCTCGATTGATTCTATGGTAAAGGGTGTTGTTAATCAGATTTAATTCACCGACTTTCTTTTTTAGATTGCTCTCAAGCTCTGCAACATTATTAGCGCAGTTAGTTAAATCATTTTCTAGTTTAGTGAATTTTTAAGCAAACTCAGCACTAATACCCGATCTCAAAAGATCCAGTTTATCGCTAAGGACCTCCAAGTGATTATTAGGCACGATTTTTGATTGCAAGTTATTCTTGCATTCTTCACACTTAAAAGCAACCCCGCCATGCTTCGCCATCAAATTACACAGTTCTTCTGAGACACCAATACATTGTATATGAAACCAGTGGTCACAAAAGCCACACTGTGTACTGCCACTTTTACCAATGCCTTTTTCGCATTTGCTGCATAAAAACTTTTTACCCGGCATATCCAAACAAGCAAACAGCATGAGATGTACACCAAATAAATAGTGTGTATATGGGCTATAAAAATGGATTTATAAAGATGGCAGCGAACAGCATCTTTGTTTTTTTCTTTAATATTTGGTTGGTACACGAAACGTGCTCAGCACGAAAGAACATGGAGAAAACATACATACATTAAACATTTAAAGTTTATGTAGGCGTATAGAATATACGATTGGTGTACGGTACGATTGATTGCATATATAATTAAAACTTGATGCAGAATACACCACATAACACTGTAGTTTTTACAATAAAATATTGAAAATTAACTTTATCTTGCAAACCGTAAGTAAGAACTTTGGACTTTTTTTATATAATGCAATATTTTAAAGGTCACAGTAGCGAATGCTAAAAAAAAAACGATAAAAAATTAAATGGTATTCTATTAGCTTATGTATTTTAAATTTTGCTATATTTGTTTAAGGTGTGTTTAGCCTACGTGTATATGTCAAATGGAATGTCTAAATTGCTATCCATATGTAGTTTAGTGTGTGTAATATATTTAAAAGTAAGTTCTTGTTTAATGTTTTTGTAATATTACTCTCTTTATTATTATCATCTAAGTATTACTCTCATTATATACGATTATCATTATACTCTAATTATTATTACTTCCTATGTATTATTATCTAAGTAAATAAATCAGTATAAGCCAAGCGTCCAACCCGTCTTGTTATATATCGCATAAATATCAATTGGCGACGAGGAAAAAGAAACTTGTTGTATTAAGTATAAAAATATTGTTTTCATTAATAATAAAATTAATAAAAATAAAATATGACTGAAAGAAATGTGTTTGTCGGAAGTATAGAATTCTTCACAATTGGTGAAGATTTTTCTTTATACGTAAGAAGACTGAATCATCTATTGTCATTAAATAAGATTACGGACAACACTTCAAAAATATCATTTTTGGTAAGCTTGGGAGGACCGGATCTATTTAAAGTGCTATCATCTTTAATAGCACCCAAGGTGGAAACAGATCCAACAATTATATACGATGAGTTGGTAAAGAATTTAATCAAACATTTTGCTCCTAAGAAAAATGTCATTGCTGAATGTTTCAAATTCTTTATAAGAATGCAAAAACATGATGAAAATTTACAAGAATATATAATTGAGTTGAAGCAAATGGCACAGCATTGCGAATTCAGAACATTTGCAGATAAGGCATTGCTAATACAATTTGTTTGCGGTATAAACAAAAAAACACAAAATCACATTTTAAATGATGATAAAATACAAATACTAATAACGATATGAATATGTTGAAAAATATTGTGGATTTTAACAGTATTAATGCCGTAACAAGTCACCGACAAAGCACGTGGGGAAGAAGGGAGAATCGTGGAGTGGATGGAAGAAAAGAGCAGAATAGTTGGAAGAATAATAGAGAACGACGTAACAATCAATCAAATCAATACCAACAAAATACACAACAAAGAGATGTAAGATGTTTTGCATGTGGAGCTTATGGACACATTAAAAGAAATTGCCAAAATCAAAGAAGACAAAATAGAAAAATTAACATGGTAGAAACAAATGAAGAGTTTACGGATAACGAGCATTCGGAAAAAAATTCACTCCAATGTGAGTATATTAATAATTGTAAAAATCTTAATTATAGTTCACATAAAATTAGCTTACTTATTAATAACAAATTGATTATATTTGAAGTGGATACAGGAACTTGCGAAACGATTATTAATAAGATTCATTACGAGATTTATTTTGGAAATTGTACAATTATTAAAGATAATAGAAAAATGAAATTGATAACGGGTGATAGTGTAGAAACGTATGGAAAAATAACAGTATCTGTCGTTGTAGATAATGTACATTATAATCTAGACTTAGCAGTTATAGAAACACAGGATAATTTTATTCCCTTACTTGGTCGAAATTGGTTAGACATTATAATACCATCCTGGCGAAAATTTTTTATGTTTAATGTTAGTGAGCCATCATGTTATAATGTTAATCTTAATAGGTTGATAGAATTTAAAAATAAATATAATGTTGTATTTAAGAAACCCAGTAGTGGTGATGTTATCAAAAATTTTAAGGCAGAAATTGCTCTGAAAGAAGAAGCATATCCAATTTTTTGTAAACCTAACGTTGTTCCATATGGTTTAAGAACAAAATTCGAAAACGAAATTAAAAGATTATGCACTGAGGGAGTTTTAGTACCCGTTACTCGGAGTAAATGGGCTAGTCCCTTGGTAGTTGTAAATAAACCAAATGGAACGATTAGGTTGTGTCTCAACTATAAACGAACAATAAACAAATTTGTAGTTAGCGAACACATTCCGATTCCTAGAATGGATGATATTTTTGCCAACATGTCAGGTTGGAAAGTGTTTTGTAAAATTGATTTAATGGGTGCATACCTACAGGTAGAGGTTTCAGAAAGATCACGTGAACTATTAACAATAAATACTCAAAGTGGCTTATATCAATATACACGATTAATATTCGGACTCAAAACGGCACCACAGATATTTAATGGAATAATGTGCGAGATCTTAAAAGGTTTGAACAAAGTACATATTTATTTTGATGATATATTAGTAGGAGGCGCAGATATGGAGGAATGTGAGCAAAATTTAAGAAGTGTTTTTGATAGATTGAAAGAATATAATGTACGAGTAAATGACGAGAAATGTATATTTTTTACAGAACAATTGGTTTTTTTAGGATTTAATATCAACAATCAGTGAATTTCGCCGAACAAAGAGAGTATACAGGCAGTTTTGAATGCTCCAGCACCTAAGAACAAAACACAGTTAGCATCATATTTGGGCATGTTAAATTTTTATCATAAGTACGTACCGAATTTATCTAGCGAGTTAAGCTGTAAACACATTCACCACAGCAACTACCGACTGCAATATTTCTAAAATAGAAAACATGTGTGCATACGAAAATGATTATTTTGAAGACAGCAAGGCAATATGGCGAAAGGTTGTTGTCTAAACTGATTTTGCCGTGCAGTCCAATTAAACTAATTTCTATTTTTGTTGACGACAACAGAAAGTTGAGTGATGTCAGTACTATAAGTCATGTAAACTAATAAGTGCTTAAAACCTCTAATTCGGAAAAAAGAAAAAACAATAAGAACTTAAAATAATCATGCGTTATTTAATTAAAGATTTATTTATATATTTAAAGATTTTTATTAGTTTTTAAGTTTAGGTGTATGCATATGTATTTTCAAGTATTTTTTTTTTTATAAAAAGTACTTTAATCATGGTGGCGAAAATATACAAAGAATATTTCGAAATATTTCAAAGGAATGTTTTCGAGTGTATATCAAATTACAATTTCTTTTTGTGTGGAAAACATTCAGTTAGATATATATTTGCTTTTTTCTTACGATAATTTCAATTTGTCTATCTTTATTAGTAGATGGTTTCTTGTATGGGAAACCTGTTAGTTTTTAACACAATTGTGTTTTTGGTAGATATCATGATATTGTATAGCTTTCAACATTTTGTTGTTTCGAGCATTTTTCTATTGCTGTACACTAGTAACTTCGTTTGCATTTAAGGGAAATAGTTCAAAATATTATTAATTTTGAAGACAAGCGAAACGAAAAATCAACGCACTCTTAAAAAATATTGTTTTAGTCTTCTAATAGCCTCTTACACAATAATCTAAATATTTTTTTAATCAAATACCAGAACTGATTCTTTTAAAAAACGCTAAAAAATATTAAAGTGATATCACTGCAATACACTATAATCATATTTTTATTATGTAGCTGCTGCGTTCAAAATAATTTTGTAGCTGGCTATATGGCGGCAAATGTAGCTAGCAGCATTTGCTGCCGTGTGTTCGTGTAGCCTGCTGTAGCGAATGTGTTCAGAGCATTAGCCTCGTTGTATCATCTTAATGGGAAAAATGAGAACTGAGTATGGACAACTCAACATGCTCAAGTAATTGAAAAAAGTAAAAAATTACTTGTAGACATCAATACACTTGTTCATTATGACCCATTAAAACCAATAGTCATAGCATGTGACGCCAGCCCTTATGGAGAAGGGGTTGTAATGTCGCACATAATTAATGGCGAAGAAAAGCCAGTAATGTTTGTATCTAGTACTCTTTCGGCGGCTGAAAGAAATTACTCCCAGCTTCATAGGGAAGCGTTAGCTATAATTTTTGCAGTAAATAAATTCCACAAACATATTTATGGACTTAAGTTCACAATTCAGACTGATCATCAACCCCTACGGGCTATTTTCGGAGATAAAAAAGATGTACCAGCAGTGGCAGCAAATCGGTTGCAGCGTTGGGCAATAATTTTATCAATGTATGAGTATACAATATGCTACAGGAAATGTTCAGAAATGAAACACGCGGACGGTTTGTCGAGATTGCCTGTAAATAAACCTACTGAAGTAGAAGAAACGAGTATAAACAACATAACTCCTGATAATTTTCCGCTAAATTTAGATATTGTAAAACTTGAAATGAAAAATGATACGATATTAAATATGGTTTATAAGTACGTTACCCATGGAAAATGGCCTCAACACATTGAGGAGGAGTTAAGACCTTTCTATAACAAATGTATTGCGTTAGGTACTGAAAATGGCTGTCTGTTTTATGCAGATTAGTTTTAGTAGATTAGTGATACCTAGAAGATTGGTACACAGTATATTAGAAATATTACATGAGGGTCACACAGGCATAGTACGAATGAAAAGTAGTTACGTTTGGTGGCCTGGTATTGACAAGAACATTGAAAATTTTGTCAGTAGTTGTGTTCCATGTCAAAGTGTTCAAAAAGCACCGAAACCTATTTTAACAACATGGAAACAGTCTACTTATCCCTTCGAGAGAATCCATGTAGATTTTTGTAAAATTGGAAATATAACAATATTGGTTTTAGTGGACGCATTTTCCAAATGGATTGAGTGTATGAGTTTAAGAAAGACAGATGCTAAAACTGTGTTAAAATCACCGTCATATCATCCGCAATCTAACGGTAGTGCAGAACGCGCTGTACAAACTGTTAAACAGACACTTAAGAAATTTATGATAGATATTAAAATGAAGGACTTAAGCTGGGATATGAAATTAAATAACTTTTTACTCCATTACAGAAATACCCCATCGACAGTAACCAATATGACGCCTTCGCAATTACTTTTTACATATAAACCGAGAACACTATTGGACGTTTTAGTTAATAAAAAGGAAGAAAGAAATAGAGGGAATATCAGTATGGTAAGCCGATGTCAGAATATATCAGAAAATAAGGTTCCAAAGTACAGAATATTTGAGGTCAATGAACAGGTATTGAACGTATTTTCAAATTAAATTAAATGGATTCCGGGAAGAATTATAAAGAAAATTAGTAACATAAGATACATGGCACAGATAAATGGTAGTGTAAAACACGCCCATGTAAATCAGTTGAGAAAGGTTAATACGAGATATGTACAATATAGGCCTATAACTTATTGTATGGAAACTAGAAAGAGACTAAGGTCTAACGAGGAATCTAACATAGTGACTAGAAGTAAGGCCAGAAAAATGCGGGAAGGAGATGGTAGAGTTATTAAAGATGAATCAGAAAATATATACACTTAGTAATATTGCATTTAAAATTTTTTACGTAATTATATATATATATATATATATATATATATATATATATATATATATGTATATATATAATTTCGTAATATAGTAATTTTTATTCCTATAAAAGGGTAAGGAATTGTAATATATTTAAAAGTAAGTTCTTGTTTAATGTTATTGTAATATTACTCTCTTTATTATTATCATCTAAGTATTACTCTCATTATATACGATTATCATTATACTCTAATTATTATTACTTCCTATGTATTATTATCTAAGTAAATAAATCAGTATTAGCCAAGCGTCCAACCCGTCTTGTTATTTATCGCATACATATCAGTGTGTAAGTCAAAATTAGTGTTTAACATACTGTTCATAATTTTTATGTTCAAACATGCATATGTTACGTACATATGACATAACCTCCTGTCGTTGAAAAGAAAACTTAAATACTAAAAACAGTGATATCGCCTATTTAAGTTTTCTAAGCGATATCTATTTAAACCTCACAATTTAAGTTTAAGCACAAGGTTGTCTCTCCTTACTAAAATTTCTAAAATAAATATTAGACGTCTGCACTTAGGTACTTTGCCAAGTTCGTTTGAAAAAACACGAGCTCAAAACTACATGTTCTCAGGTACTTGGCGTAGTTCGTATAAAGTACATCTTACCAATGTTTTTTCACATTTGAAATTGTTAATTGCCTTAATAAAGCAATTAACAATAAATTCTTGATTATTGTTCATTCATAAGGATGCAGGTGTTACTGGTAAGTTGTAAAAAAGAAAAACATTTCAAAATTTCCACCAAAGAAAGGATAGTTGTAAACCATTTTATTTTTAAGATGTTCTCTAAAGTTTTGGCTACCTGAAAGATGAACATACACCTTTATATAAAAAAACCATAGGACGCTAAAAAATTTAAACTTCTGAAAAACCAATATATGATTATTAAAAACCAATAAAATCTTATTATATCCAAAAAATCTTCTTCCTATTTTTTTTAATATTTACATATAAAATTTAAAATTATTATTTTTCCTTTACAGTAAATAAATAAATACATACAAAGACTTAAAAATAATTGTTAAATACTCGTCGCACCAAAAAGAAGTGATCATGATTTTAAAAGTACACTTCCACTAAGAAAAAAAAAATAATTAAAAGGAGGTAATAAGGGCAATAATTTAGATTTTAATTCATTTTTTACTATATACTTTAGCGCTGAGTTTGGCTGACGTGGTTGACGTATTCGTGGAAATGCCTCTATATTACTGTTTAGCCGATTATAACAAGTAAAAAAATTTTTTTTTATAAATCTAGCTTTTATCGTCTTAATATTTTGAGTGGAAATTTTAAAAGTAAAAGTTTGCATCAAATAGGGCTCTAAATAAAAAGGTAACACATGTTATAACACACATAGGAAAACAACACATATTATGTTTCATGAGGTTTACACTATGTGTGTTGATTTATATATGGAAAATATGACAATACATATGACTTGTACACATAATGTAAACACACCTATAGTCATTAAGTAATATACTATAAACACATATACCTGAAATCTATCAGTTATTTTGTAACATTTTGACAGTTTGCTGTGAGCGACAAACTCTTGAAATTTTTTAAAATTTTAAAAATATCAAAATGCCAAACGAAAAATTGACAAATATGAAAAACCAGGACAAAATTAACTATTAAAAAGTTTTAATAGTTTTGCAGTTTTATGTTGGCAACATTATGTCATATTAAATGTTAATTTAGGTTTAAGCTGGATTCATCAAACAAAAATTTTGTTCCGAAACAATTTTAGTTTTTTGAGAGTTTGTTCTGAAACGATTCACTCACTTCGAAAATTTTTTCTGGAAAAACAAAGCTACCATATGACACATATGTGTAAGCGAGATGTGTTACTTTACAAGCAGGTAGCACTGTGACAGAATATTGAAATCGCAGAGTGCCGTTTTTTTGCATTTTTTGTGTGACAGACATAGTTTTGGTTTAGTTATAAATAAATTCTTCCAAAGTGCTTGGCATTCGCTTACTGCAATTTATTAAACACAACTTATTGAATGATTTTGATATTCATTAACAAAATCAAACTTACTTCCCATTCCAATAGACGTTGCTATTGCTGACCACACACTCTGTTTAAAGTGATTATTTTTGTAATTTTTGTTGCTCAAGTCATACAAGCATTCTTTACCCGGCCTTTCATTTCTGAAACAAGCTTCAAGGCAAGGAATTCATTGAGATCCATGACACAATTTTTTAAATTTATTTTCTTTTATTTTGTGTTTTATTATAAATATACTCGTACCATGCAAATTAATGCAGGTAATCATAAGAACAAAACAAATTTTAAGAATAATTCTTGAATGTCAATGCAAGCAAAGAACGAAAAAGTATGTAAGATATATTTTTTTGCTTGAAAGATTTTTATCACAATAATTAGGCTGTGATGCTTTTTCACTTTTTTCAGTTGACACCAGTTTCTTTTTTTTTCACTTTTTAAGAAATTGTTTACTACAAATTTGTTAAAATTTTTAAAGAAAAAAATATTCAGAATAGAAGTCTGTCAGGTTGCTTGGCAGTTTTACTTTTTAAATTTGCAAGCAGTTTAACCTTTTGAATTTATATGCACATATATATATATATTTAATATGTATATATAATATGATGTGGCAGTTAAATTTTCTTTAAAAAAATAAGGTAGTTGGCAGCACAGTTTCATTGTTTCGAAACAAAAATTAAAATTAAACTAATTCAAGCTGAAATTGTTCCGAAGTGAGTTTAACTCTTTTTCTCTCTCTCCCTTAAAAAAGAAACACGTCAAACTATATATAAAAAAATGTTTCGGAACAAAAGCTTTGTTCCAGCTTTAGTGAAGCATAATTAAAAAATGTGTAATAAAAAAAAGGTTTGTCATAAAACCAATGTTGTCGGTACTGGACTTAAAATGACAATAAAATTTTTTTGATGTGATGAATTCCAATGGCATCAGTTTTATGATCAAACTAGAATTACTGTCGGTTTAAGATGTCAGAGAAACCTATATAATGGGTTTTGTTATGGGAAATAAACCAGCACTCAACGTCTCACAGATTCCATTTGGTTGTTTTGTTTCTCAATTGGAAGTTTTTTAAATGTAAGTAAATTTATTTTTAAAATACATATAAAATTAAATGTTTGCTTTAATATTTTTTTTCGTAACTAGGGGAAAGCATTTAAATTATATCAAAATATGTAAAATAATGGACTTTATAGAAATTTCTGGATATCGCAAAAGGTTTCACAAAGCATGATAAAAAACTGCAGACATTTTTTAACTAAGTCACTAAGTAGTGCTGCTCCCCCACAAAAGAATAACAAAGAACGTAAAAAGGTGAACATTTAATTTGTACCGTAAATCATAAATCTAAGTAAATTGTTGTTATCTTATACATTAAAACATGGACTAAGTAGATAAGTAACGTAAAAAGAAAGCTCACACAAAACAAAGCAGAGTCCCGCGCAACAGGTGGAGAACTCTTTTCCAAGCACCAACTAACAAATACAGAAAAGGCTGTTATTCGCATATGTGTCACTGCACACGGCACATATGCAGATGGCACTTGGCCTCAGCGAAGATGTCGGTGAAAGGAAAGATAAAGAAATGCTATCAACATCATCCACATCATTAACACTCCACTCCAAAAAGAACAGGAACAAAAAGTTCTAGGGAGACTGGAAAATTTTTGGACAAAGGCAACGACAGAAAATCGAAATCAATGGGAAACTCGACGAGCTACTTGATGTTAGAAAAGAAGACGCACGTTGCCTAAGGCGTATGAATAGAGAAATTAAAAATGACAATCGCAAATGCAGTAACTGAACTCAAAAAAATAATTTTCTCGCGTAAGTACAACTATTTTGCAAACAGTGCAAGAAAAAAACAAACTAAAGAAGAAGCATATGGAGCTAGAGCTACTTAAGTTTCACTACGAAAAAAGCAAGGAAAAGTGATGCTCCATATCAAACATTTTAAAAACTGTCATTGCCGTCATTTTAATATTATATTTTGAATATTAAAAAAATGTTAGTTTTAATAACCATGTTATACAAATTTAAATATTGAAAGAATTCTTGTTTTTGTTTTATGAAAGAAATAATGTATTTTAGTTTTTTGATTGTTTTATTTAAAATAACAAGTTTGCTATTTCATTCCTGATCCTTTGTTTGTCCTTCACTTTGCAGTGCTGCGTTCTGTGGCGATTCACTTTCCTCATCGTCATTTGATGGTACCATTATACCATCTTCATTTATTCCACATTAAAGTTTCGGCAGATGTTGTGTAACGCACAACAAAAATGTACAATTTTGAATACTTTTTTTGGGCGATAGTAAAATGTGCTAAGCAAGAAACCTGCTTTTTAACATTTCTATCGTTAGCTTTTCAATATTTCAAGCCGAAGACTGTACCACGTGGAATTTGTATTTGTGTACACATACCGCTCTAACTTCCATCACACCGTCACAAATCTGTATATAAATGCATATATGCTATGTGAATAAATGTATAGGATAATGTAAATTGGGAACTCTGATTGTAAGCATGGCATTCATATTGAAATATCCTTTACGATTGTAGTATAAATGATCGTCAATAATCGGCTTTATAATCCTAATATGTGTCCCATCGAAACAGTCAGTTATTGTGGGAACTAGTTATTTACCATAGAAATAGTACCTTGATCGCCGTTTTTCGTATCTTTTGACTTGTTGTTAGCTTGAGTTTACGTTCACAACGTAATGCGGCTATTAGACGGTCAAACTTTGCCTGTGAGCACGGCCTGATGAGAGAGAGAATGTTTTGATATTACACTGTCATGCCAAGTTTGTCAAACATCAATGTGCAAGCAGACTTTGAACGGTGAAGTTCGTATTTGCGTTGGCGCATGAATTTGTTGCAATATTTTAAATTTATTTTACAGCTTCAATTGTTGCATTCGGTTTTATTGTTTCTAAAAGCTTTTCATTAGACTTTTATTTTAAATTTATATTATTATAAACATCTGTTCTTATTTGCCATAATTCCGGCAAACTTTCATATGCTTAGAAATAAATTTGTTTAAAACGCGAATCAAATAACTTTATTCAGTTATTTCAAAAAGAAATAAACTATTTTATTTTTTGGTTATTTATTTTATATTTAAAATTCTATTTAGACGTTAAAAGAAAAAGGTAAAACTTAAAACTAAACTTATAAATTAAATTATGCTTATTTATATTTAAATTTGCATTATTTTAAAAAGTTCATTAACTTTCATGAACTTTCGTTCTAAAAACGAAAATGCAATTATAAAAATGTGAGTGCAATATCAATTATTTAAAATAAAGCAAATTTTAAATTTTAAATTTTTTATTGGTTTATTGGTTTATTTTACTTTTTACCTAAATAAGTTGGAATTTTATCTGTATGAACGAAAACTTATAGGAGAAAAATATAAAAGTTCAAGATTTGCACCTAACCAAGCTGTTCGCTTAAGGTGCCTTTAGTCGAAATGTTTTTACACATGAATTGTCAGATTTTCAATAACAAAATACATATGTACCGTGTAAACGGTTTAAAACAGTTCTTATGTTTAATACATGAGTAAAAGTCATATAACAAATTTTCATTTAGAGCGTGTTCTATTTTTATATGACAAAGCATATGACTTCCAGTGGTGCAACTTTTTCTTCCTTTATTTTTATCGTTAATAAATCTTCAAAAATTGTGAAAAGGACTAAAATAGATAGAAAAAGAACGAAGTTGTCATCAGTTGTGGCATGTTTAATAAATAAATTAAAAAGTGAAAAAAAAAAAAATAAATAGAAAATAATTAAAAAAATTAGCTAAAAAAAATGGGTATGGTGAGTAGTTTTATTTAATTGAAAATAAGACAATTAATGTGTATTTGAAATATTTTAGTGTGATTGGCAGAAACATGTTCATAATTTTCATGTTCAAACATGCATATGTTACGTACATATGACATAACCTCCTGTCGTTGAAAAGAAAACTTAAATACTAAAAACAGTGATATCGCCTATTTAAGTTTTCTAAGCGATATCTATTTAAACCTCACAATTTAAGTTTAAGCACAAGGTTGTCTCTCCTTACTAAAATTTCTAAAATAAATATTAGACGTCTGCACTTAGGTACTTTGCCAAGTTCGTTTGAAAAAACACGAGCTCAAAACTACATGTTCTCAGGTACTTGGCGTAGTTCGTATAAAGTACATCTTACCAATGTTTTTTCACATTTGAAATTGTTAATTGCCTTAATAAAGCAATTAACATTAAATTCTTGATTATTGTTCATTCATAAGGATGCAGGTGTTACTGGTAAGTTGTAAAAAAGAAAAAACATTTCAAAATTTCCACCAAAGAAAGGATAGTTGTAAACCATTTTATTTTTAAGATGTTCTCTAAAGTTTTGGCTACCTGAAAGATGAACATACACCTTTATATAAAAAAACCATAGGACGCTAAAAAATTTAAACTTCTGAAAAACCAATATATGATTATTAAAAACCAATAAAATCTTATTATATCCAAAAAATCTTCTTCCTATTTTTTTTAATAATTACATGTAAAATTTAAAATTATTATTTTTCCTTTACAGTAAATAAATAAATACATACAAAGACTTAAAAATAATTGTTAAATACTCGTCGCACCAAAAAGAAGTGATCATGATTTTAAAAGTACACTTCCACTAAGAAAAAAAAAAAAATAATTAAAAGGAGGTAATAAGGGCAATAATTTAGATTTTAATTCATTTTTTACTATATACTTTAGCGCTGAGTTTGGCTGAGTTTGGCTGACGTGGTTACGTATTCGTGGAAATGCCTCTATATTACTGTTTAGCCGATTATAACAAGTAAAAAAATATTTTTTTATAAATCTAGCTTTTATCGTCTTAATATTTTGAGTGGAAATTTTAAAAGTAAAAGTTTGCATCAAATAGGGCTCTAAATAAAAAGGTAACACATGTTATAACACACATAGGAAAACAACACATATTATGTTTCATGAGGTTTACACTATGTGTGTTGATTTATATATGGAAAATATGACAATACATATGACTTGTACACATAATGTAAACACACCTATAGTCATTAAGTAATATACTATAAACACATATACCTGAAATCTATCAGTTATTTTGTAACATTTTGACAGTTTGCTGTGAGCGACAAACTCTTGAAATTTTTTAAAATTTTAAAAATATCAAAATGCCAAACGAAAAATTGACAAATATGAAAAACCAGGACAAAATTAACTATTAAAAAGTTTTAATAGTTTTGCAGTTTTATGTTGGCAACATTATGTCATATTAAATGTTAATTTAGGTTTAAGCTGGATTCATCAAACAAAAATTTTGTTCCGAAACAATTTTAGTTTTTTGAGAGTTTGTTCTGAAACGATTCACCCACTTCGAAAATTTTTTCTGGAAAAACAAAGCTACCATATGACACATATGTGTAAGCGAGATGTGTTACTTTACAAGCAGATAGCACTGTGACAGAATATTGAAATCGCAGAGTGCCGTTTTTTTGCGTTTTTTGTGTCACAGACATAGTTTTGGTTTAGTTATAAATAAATTCTTCCAAAGTGCTTGGCATTCGCTTACTGCAATTTATTAAACACAACTTATTGAATGATTTTGATATTCATTAACAAAATCAAACTTACTTCCCATTTCAATAGACGTTGCTATTGCTGACCACACACTCTGTTTAAAGTGATTATTTTTGTAATTTTTGTTGCTCAAGTCATACAAGCATTCTTTACCCGGCCTTTCATTTCTGAAACAAGCTTCAAGGCAAGGAATTCATTGAGATCCATGACACAATTTTTTAAATTTATTTTCTTTTATTTTGTGTTTTATTATAAATATACTCGTACCATGCAAATTAATGCAGGTAATCATAAGAACAAAACAAATTTTAAGAATAATTCTTGAATGTCAATGCAAGCAAAGAACGAAAAAGTATGTAAGATATATTTTTTTGCTTGAAAGATTTTTATCACAATAATTAGGCTGTGATGCTTTTTCACTTTTTTCAGTTGACACCAGTTTCTTTTTTTTTCACTTTTTAAGAAATTGTTTACTACAAATTTGTTAAAATTTTTAAAGAAAAAAATATTCAGAAAAGAAGTCTGTCAGGTTGCTTGGCAGTTTTACTTTTTAAATTTGCAAGCAGTTTAACCTTTTGAATTTATATGCATATATATATATATTTAATATGTATATATAATATGATGTGGCAGTTAAATTTTCTTTAAAAAAATAAGGTAGTTGGCAGCACAGTTTCATTGTTTCGAAACAAAAATTAAAATTAAACTAATTCAAGCTGAAATTGTTCCGAAGTGAGTTTAACTCTTTTTCTCTCTCTCCCTTAAAAAAGAAACACGTCAAACTATATATAAAAAAATGTTTCGGAACAAAAGCTTTGTTCCAGCTTTAGTGAAGCATAATTAAAAAATGTGTAATAAAAAAAAGGTTTGTCATAAAACCAATGTTGTCGGTACTGGACTTAAAATGACAATAAAATTTTTTTGATGTGATGAATTCCAATGGCATCAGTTTTATGATCAAACTAGAATTACTGTCGGTTTAAGATGTCAGAGAAACCTATATAATGGGTTTTGTTATGGGAAATAAACCAGCACTCAACGTCTCACAGATTCCATTTGGTTGTTTTGTTTCTCAATTGGAAGTTTTTTAAATGTAAGTAAATTTATTTTTAAAATACATATAAAATTAAATGTTTGCTTTAATATTTTTTTTCGTAACTAGGGAAAAGCATTTAAATTATATCAAAATATGTAAAATAATGGACTTTATAGAAATTTCTGGATATCGCAAAAGGTTTCACAAAGCATGATAAAAAACTGCAGACATTTTTTAACTAAGTCACTAAGTAGTGCTGCTCCCCCACAAAAGGATAACAAAGAACGTAAAAAGGTGAACATTTAATTTGTACCGTAAATCATAAATCTAAGTAAATTGTTGTTATCTAATACATTAAAACATGGACTAAGTAGATAAGTAACGTAAAAAGAAAGCTCACACAAAACAAAGCAGAGTCCCGCGCAACAGGTGGAGAACTCTTTTCCAAGCACCAACTAACAAATACAGAAAAGGCTGTTATTCGCATATGTGTCACTGCACACGGCACATATGCAGATGGCACTTGGCCTCGGCGAAGATGTCGGTGAAAGGAAAGATAAAGAAATGCTATCAACATCATCCACATCATTAACACTCCACTCCAAAAAGAACAGGAACAAAAAGTTCTAGGGAGACTGGAAAATTTTTGGACAAAGGCAACGACAGAAAATCGAAATCAATGGGAAACTCGACGAGCTACTTGATGTTAGAAAAGAAGACGCACGTTGCCTAAGGCGTATGAATAGAGAAATTAAAAATGACAATCGCAAATGCAGTAACTGAACTCAAAAAAATAATTTTCTCGCGTAAGTACAACTATTTTGCAAACAGTGCAAGAAAAAAACAAACTAAAGAAGAAGCATATGGAGCTAGAGCTACTTAAGTTTCACTACGAAAAAAGCAAGGAAAAGTGATGCTCCATATCAAACATTTTAAAAACTGTCATTGCCGTCATTTTAATATTATATTTTGAATATTAAAAAAATGTTAGTTTTAATAACCATGTTATACAAATTTAAATATTGAAAGAATTCTTGTTTTTGTTTTATGAAAGAAATAATGTATTTTAGTTTTTTGATTGTTTTATTTAAAATAACAAGTTTGCTATTTCATTCCTGATCCTTTGTTTGTCCTTCACTTTGCAGTGCTGCGTTCTGTGGCGATTCACTTTCCTCATCGTCATTTGATGGTACCATTATACCATCTTCATTTATTCCACATTAAAGTTTCGGCAGATGTTGTGTAACGCACAACAAAAATGTACAATTTTGAATACTTTTTTTGGGCGATAGTAAAATGTGCTAAGCAAGAAACCTGCTTTTTAACATTCCTATCGTTAGCTTTTCAATATTTCAAGCCGAAGACTGTACCACGTGGAATTTGTATTTGTGTACACATACCGCTCTAACTTCCATCACACCGTCACAAATCTGTATATAAATGCATATATGCTATGTGAATAAATGTATAGGATAATGTAAATTGGGAACTCTGATTGTAAGCATGGCATTCATATTGAAATATCCTTTACGATTGTAGTATAAATGATCGTCAATAATCGGCTTTATAATCCTAATATGTGTCCCATCGAAACAGTCAGTTATTGTGGGAACTAGTTATTTACCATAGAAATAGTACCTTGATCGCCGTTTTTCGTATCTTTTGACTTGTTGTTAGCTTGAGTTTACGTTCACAACGTAATGCGGCTATTAGACGGTCAAACTTTGCCTGTGAGCACGGCCTGATGAGAAAGAGAATGTTTTGATATTACACTGTCATGCCAAGTTTGTCAAACATCAATGTGCAAGCAGACTTTGAACGGTGAAGTTCGTATTTGCGTTGGCGCATGAATTTGTTGCAATATTTTAAATTTATTTTACAGCTTCAATTGTTGCATTCGGTTTTATTGTTTCTAAAAGCTTTTCATTAGACTTTTATTTTAAATTTATATTATTATAAACATCTGTTCTTATTTGCCATAATTCCGGCAAACTTTCATATGCTTAGAAATAAATTTGTTTAAAACGCGAATCAAATAACTTTATTCAGTTATTTCAAAAAGAAATAAACTATTTTATTTTTTGGTTATTTATTTTATATTTAAAATTCTATTTAGACGTTAAAAGAAAAAGGTAAAACTTAAAACTAAACTTATAAATTAAATTATGCTTATTTATATTTAAATTTGCATTATTTTAAAAAGTTCATTAACTTTCATGAACTTTCGTTCTAAAAACGAAAATGCAATTATAAAAATGTGAGTGCAATATCAATTATTTAAAATAAAGCAAATTTTAAATTTTAAATTTTTTATTGGTTTATTGGTTTATTTTACTTTTTACCTAAATAAGTTGGAATTTTATCTGTATGAACGAAAACTTATAGGAGAAAAATATAAAAGTTCAAGATTTGCACCTAACCAAGCTGTTCGCTTAAGGTGCCTTTAGTCGAAAGGTTTTAACACATGAATTGTCAGATTTTCAATAACAAAATACATATGTACCGTGTAAACGGTTTAAAACAGTTCTTATGTTTAATACATGAGTAAAAGTCATATAACAAATTTTCATTTAGAGCGTGTTCTATTTTTATATGACAAAGCATATGACTTCCAGTGGTGCAACTTTTTCTTCCTTTATTTTTATCGTTAATAAATCTTCAAAAATTGTGAAAAGGACTAAAATAGATAGAAAAAGAACGAAGTTGTCATCAGTTGTGGCATGTTTAATAAATAAATTAAAAAGTGAAAAAAAAAAAATAAATAGAAAATAATTAAAAAAATTAGCTAAAAAAATGGGTATGGTGAGTAGTTTTATTTAATTGAAAATAAGACAATTAATGTGTATTTGAAATATTTTAGTGTGATTGGCAGAAACATGTTCATAATTTTCATGTTCAAACATGCATATGTTACGTACATATGACATAACCTCCTGTCGTTGAAAAGAAAACTTAAATACTAAAAACAGTGATATCGCCTATTTAAGTTTTCTAAGCGATATCTATTTAAACCTCACAATTTAAGTTTAAGCACAAGGTTGTCTCTCCTTACTAAAATTTCTAAAATAAATATTAGACGTCTGCACTTAGGTACTTTGCCAAGTTCGTTTGAAAAAACACGAGCTCAAAACTACATGTTCTCAGGTACTTGGCGTAGTTCGTATAAAGTACATCTTACCAATGTTTTTTCACATTTGAAATTGTTAATTGCCTTAATAAAGCAATTAACATTAAATTCTTGATTATTGTTCATTCATAAGGATGCAGGTGTTACTGGTAAGTTGTAAAAAAGAAAAACATTTCAAAATTTCCACCAAAGAAAGGATAGTTGTAAACCATTTTATTTTTAAGATGTTCTCTAAAGTTTTGGCTACCTGAAAGATGAACATACACCTTTATATAAAAAAACCATAGGACGCTAAAAAATTTAAACTTCTGAAAAACCAATATATGATTATTAAAAACCAATAAAATCTTATTATATCCAAAAAATCTTCTTCCTATTTTTTTTAATAATTACATGTAAAATTTAAAATTATTATTTTTCCTTTACAGTAAATAAATAAATACATACAAAGACTTAAAAATAATTGTTAAATACTCGTCGCACCAAAAAGAAGTGATCATGATTTTAAAAGTACACTTCCACTAAGAAAAAAAAAAAAAAAATAATTAAAAGGAGGTAATAAGGGCAATAATTTAGATTTTAATTCATTTTTTACTATATACTTTAGCGCTGAGTTTGGCTGACGTGGTTGACGTATTCGTGGAAATGCCTCTATATTACTGTTTAGCCGATTATAACAAGTAAAAAAATATTTTTTTTATAAATCTAGCTTTTATCGTCTTAATATTTTGAGTGGAAATTTTAAAAGTAAAAGTTTGCATCAAATAGGGCTCTAAATAAAAAGGTAACACATGTTATAACACACATAGGAAAACAACACATATTATGTTTCATGAGGTTTACACTATGTGTGTTGATTTATATATGGAAAATATGACAATACATATGACTTGTACACATAATGTAAACACACCTATAGTCATTAAGTAATATACTATAAACACATATACCTGAAATCTATCAGTTATTTTGTAACATTTTGACAGTTTGCTGTGAGCGACAAACTCTTGAAATTTTTTAAAATTTTAAAAATATCAAAATGCCAAACGAAAAATTGACAAATATGAAAAACCAGGACAAAATTAACTATTAAAAAGTTTTAATAGTTTTGCAGTTTTATGTTGGCAACATTATGTCATATTAAATGTTAATTTAGGTTTAAGCTGGATTCATCAAACAAAAATTTTGTTCCGAAACAATTTTAGTTTTTTGAGAGTTTGTTCTGAAACGATTCACCCACTTCGAAAATTTTTTCTGGAAAAACAAAGCTACCATATGACACATATGTGTAAGCGAGATGTGTTACTTTACAAGCAGATAGCACTGTGACAGAATATTGAAATCGCAGAGTGCCGTTTTTTTGCATTTTTTGTGTCACAGACATAGTTTTGGTTTAGTTATAAATAAATTCTTCCAAAGTGCTTGGCATTCGCTTACTGCAATTTATTAAACACAACTTATTGAATGATTTTGATATTCATTAACAAAATCAAACTTACTTCCCATTCCAATAGACGTTGCTATTGCTGACCACACACTCTGTTTAAAGTGATTATTTTTGTAATTTTTGTTGCTCAAGTCATACAAGCATTCTTTACCCGGCCTTTCATTTCTGAAACAAGCTTCAAGGCAAGGAATTCATTGAGATCCATGACACAATTTTTTAAATTTATTTTCTTTTATTTTGTGTTTTATTATAAATATACTCGTACCATGCAAATTAATGCAGGTAATCATAAGAACAAAACAAATTTTAAGAATAATTCTCGAATGTCAATGCAAGCAAAGAACGAAAAAGTATGTAAGATATATTTTTTTGCTTGAAAGATTTTTATCACAATAATTAGGCTGTGATGCTTTTTCACTTTTTTCAGTTGACACTAGTTTCTTTTTTTCACTTTTTAAGAAATTGTTTACTACAAATTTGTTAAAATTTTTAAAGAAAAAAATATTCAGAAAAGAAGTCTGTCAGGTTGCTTGGCAGTTTTACTTTTTAAATTTGCAAGCAGTTTAACCTTTTGAATTTATATGCACATATATATATATATATATATATATATTTAATATGTATATATAATATGATGTGGCAGTTAAATTTTCTTTAAAAAAATAAGGTAGTTGGCAGCACAGTTTCATTGTTTCGAAACAAAAATTAAAATTAAACTAATTCAAGCTGAAATTGTTCCGAAGTGAGTTTAACTCTTTTTCTCTCTCTCCCTTAAAAAAGAAACACGTCAAACTATATATAAAAAAATGTTTCGGAACAAAAGCTTTGTTCCAGCTTTAGTGAAGCATAATTAAAAAATGTGTAATAAAAAAAAGGTTTGTCATAAAACCAATGTTGTCGGTACTGGACTTAAAATGACAATAAAATTTTTTTGATGTGATGAATTCCAATGGCATCAGTTTTATGATCAAACTAGAATTACTGTCGGTTTAAGATGTCAGAGAAACCTATATAATGGGTTTTGTTATGGGAAATAAACCAGCACTCAACGTCTCACAGATTCCATTTGGTTGTTTTGTTTCTCAATTGGAAGTTTTTTAAATGTAAGTAAATTTATTTTTAAAATACATATAAAATTAAATGTTTGCTTTAATATTTTTTTTCGTAACTAGGGGAAAGCATTTAAATTATATCAAAATATGTAAAATAATGGACTTTATAGAAATTTCTGGATATAGCAAAAGGTTTCACAAAGCATGATAAAAAACTGCAGACATTTTTTAACTAAGTCACTAAGTAGTGCTGCTCCCCCACAAAAGGATAACAAAGAACGTAAAAAGGTGAACATTTAATTTGTACCGTAAATCATAAATCTAAGTAAATTGTTGTTATCTAATACATTAAAACATGGACTAAGTAGATAAGTAACGTAAAAAGAAAGCTCACACAAAACAAAGCAGAGTCCCGCGCAAAAGGTGGAGAACTCTTTTCCAAGCACCAACTAACAAATACAGAAAAGGCTGTTATTCGCATATGTGTCACTGCACACGGCACATATGCAGATGGCACTTGGCCTCAGCGAAGATGTCGGTGAAAGGAAAGATAAAGAAATGCTATCAACATCATCCACATCATTAACACTCCGCTCTTATCTAGCACCACTCCAAAAAGAACAGGAACAAAAAGTTCTAGGGAGACTGGAAAATTTTTGGACAAAGGCAACGACAGAAAATCGAAATCAATGGGAAACTCGACGAGCTACTTGATGTTAGAAAAGAAGACGCACGTTGCCTAAGGCGTATGAATAGAGAAATTAAAAATGACAATCGCAAATGCAGTAACTGAACTCAAAAAAATAATTTTCTCGCGTAAGTACAACTATTTTGCAAACAGTGCAAGAAAAAAACAAACTAAAGAAGAAGCATATGGAGCTAGAGCTACTTAAGTTTCACTACGAAAAAAGCAAGGAAAAGTGATGCTCCATATCAAACATTTTAAAAACTGTCATTGCCGTCATTTTAATATTATATTTTGAATATTAAAAAAATGTTAGTTTTAATAACCATGTTATACAAATTTAAATATTGAAAGAATTCTTGTTTTTGTTTTATGAAAGAAATAATGTATTTTAGTTTTTTGATTGTTTTATTTAAAATAAAAAGTTTGCTATTTCATTCCTGATCCTTTGTTTGTCCTTCACTTTGCAGTGCTGCGTTCTGTGGCGATTCACTTTCCTCATCGTCATTTGATGGTACCATTATACCATCTTCATTTATTCCACATTAAAGTTTCGGCAGATGTTGTGTAACGCACAACAAAAATGTACAATTTTGAATACTTTTTTTGGGCGATAGTAAAATGTGCTAAGCAAGAAACCTGCTTTTTAACATTCCTATCGTTAGCTTTTCAATATTTCAAGCCGAAGACTGTACCACGTGGAATTTGTATTTGTGTACACATACCGCTCTAACTTCCATCACACCGTCACAAATCTGTATATAAATGCATATATGCTATGTGAATAAATGTATAGGATAATGTAAATTGGGAACTCTGATTGTAAGCATGGCATTCATATTGAAATATCCTTTACGATTGTAGTATAAATGATCGTCAATAATCGGCTTTATAATCCTGATATGTGTCCCATCGAAACAGTCAGTTATTGTGGGAACTCGTTATTTACCATAGAAATAGTACCTTGATCGCCGTTTTTCGTATCTTTCGACTTGTTGTTAGCTTGAGTTTACGTTCACAACGTAATGCGGCTATTAGACGGTCAAACTTTGCCTGTGAGCACGGCCTGATGAGAGAGAGAATGTTTTGATATTACACTGTCATGCCAAGTTTGTCAAACATCAATGTGCAAGCAGACTTTGAACGGTGAAGTTCGTATTTGCGTTGGCGCATGAATTTGTTGCAATATTTTAAATTTATTTTACAGCTTCAATTGTTGCATTCGGTTTTAATGTTTCTAAAAGCTTTTCATTAGACTAACTATTTTATTTTTTGGTTATTTATTTTATATTTAAAATTCTATTTAGACGTTAAAAGAAAAAGGTAAAACTTAAAACTAAACTTATAAATTAAATTATGCTTATTTATATTTAAATTTGCATTATTTTAAAAAGTTCATTAACTTTCATGAACTTTCGTTCTAAAAACGAAAATGCAATTATAAAAATGTGAGTGCAATATCAATTATTTAAAATAAAGCAAATTTTAAATTTTAAATTTTTTATTGGTTTATTTTACTTTTTACCTAAATAAGTTGGAATTTTATCTGTATGAACGAAAACTTATAGGAGAAAAATATAAAAGTTCAAGATTTGCACCTAACCAAGCTGTTCGCTTAAGGTGCCTTTAGTCGAAATGTTTTTACACATGAATTGTCAGATTTTCAATAACAAAATACATATGTACCGTGTAAACGGTTTAAAACAGTTCTTATGTTTAATACATGTGTAAAAGTCATATAACAAATTTTCATTTAGAGCGTGTTCTATTTTTATATGACAAAGCATATGACTTCCAGTGGTGCAACTTTTTCTTCCTTTATTTTTATCGTTAATAAATCTTCAAAAATTGTGAAAAGGACTAAAATAGATAGAAAAAGAACGAAGTTGTCATCAGTTGTGGCATGTTTAATAAATAAATTAAAAAGTGAAAAAAAAATAAATAAATAGAAAATAATTAAAAAAATTAGCGAAAAAAAATGGGTATGGTGAGTAGTTTTATTTAATTGAAAATAAGACAATTAATGTGTATTTGAAATATTTTAGTGTGATTGGCAGAAACATGAATTTTTATTTAATCCTAAAAACACTTTTTATCACAACAAGCATGCCCGGTATGTCGCACTGTATGAGATGGCAGCAGCTTTGAAAGTAGCCATTGGACCTAACGAAGTGAAGGTAAGTAAAATTATTTATATTCCGAACATTAGCATAATACAATATTTCTTGAACAAAATAACATATTTACGCGGCCAGTACACACGCGATGTGGCAAAAACAAAAAAAAAAAAGAAAACTGGGCTTGGCGCTGATGAAGTGTATGTTCCATCTGCATGGTGATTCAACGACTTGTCCTTTTTGAAGTACTTTGTCAAAATTAAAAAAAGGAGGAGGATGC
Organism: Cistogaster globosa; assembly: GCA_937654795.1. NCBI lineage: Eukaryota > Metazoa > Arthropoda > Insecta > Diptera > Tachinidae > Cistogaster > Cistogaster globosa. The sequence continues at coordinate 20,766,970 of OW569408.1, forward strand.
AATTTCGTTGTAAGTATTTTTGACTTAATTAGTTTTCTTCTTTGTGAAAACGCGAACTAAAAAACTAAATTTTGCCCGTGAAAATTTTAAGGATTCGATCTCTGTGCTGATAGACTAGTCTTCTGATTCGTTGCCGCCATTGGAAAATGATTTTCCCCAACCGGAAAGGTCTCGCATATCAAACGACGTGTCAAGTTCTAAGAGCTACCAAGTGGATTTAGTGCTAGCCGCAGCGGCTAACGCACTGCAGTATATTGCCCAAAAACCAACACATAATGATAGCGATGAGGCATTTTGCTATTTTATTAAGTCCGAGCTGGGAAAAATAAAAAATGAAAATATTAAGGAAGACCTAATAGAAAGCATTACTTTATGAATTTTTGATGAAAAAAAGACAAGTTGCCCAGCAGTAGTGCAGCAGTTTAATTGCTGTTTGTATATACAAACAATTTTTTTTCTTTTCGTCAGTAAACGAAGTAAAAAAAAACAAAGTCTGAAATGCAATCTTATTGCAATATTTTTGTATAGAAAGGAAATCTACTGCAACGTTTCGTCAGAACTAACACTATTTTTTATTTTCTTTTTGTCTTTATAAGCACTTGAACCTGAAGAACGCTAATCAAAAGAATAAAACACCTTAAATGCTTTAAAATAATGATCAATTACTTTCTTTATTATTCATACTTATATACTAAATTGTTTGACAATAAATTGATTAAAATTGCTTAGTAAGAAGAATACATTTTTGCAAAAATATTGAACCTGTTTTTTATTATTAGGTGGGGTGTTTTGCGTCATATGATAGATCAGGTGATTCCAATCTTCATTCGACCCGTAAAATGTTATTTTCATCAAGGAATGGAGATAAACTGCTGAACTTGTCCACTTGATTTCTCTTCTTTAATTCAGATATTTCCTTCATGAAGTCGAAGGTCAGAACTGCTCGAATAATTTTATACCACGAAATATCCAGTTCTCTAGGACTCAGCGAAATATGTCTTCGTCGAAATTCATTTTGCGTTTTTGAATTATTAATGAACAGAAAACAGAAACAGAACCCAAAACCTTTTGCAACTTTATAAATGAATTTCTGTAGTGAATTCCGTATATAAGGCTACAGTTGTTTAATGCCATACTTGCTGTAACAGGAACCAATTTCTTTTTCTCAACATCATTGGCAATTTTTTGATGTAAGTATTTCGATGACCATGATTCCTCTCTTCCATGAAGAAAAAGTGGTCCATATAGCCACAAGTTACAAGCTGGCAGATCTACTAAGCTACGTCCTCTGGATAGTATATCGGCTGGGTTATGTTTTGATCGTACATGGCGCCATTGCTCAGCTAGAGTTAGTTACTGAATTGTTGATACTCTGTTGGCGACAAAGTTTCGTATGAAGATGATTGTGAATATATCCATGACAGTATAATTTCCGAATCAGTCCATAGAAATGTATCTTGGTCTTGAAACTGCAGTTCAGTTTTTAGTCTTTTAGCAAACTGTGCTGCTAGAACTGCCGCACATAATTTAGTCGAGGTAATGTCTGCTGTTTCAATGGTGCCACTCTTGACTTTGCACAGAGTATTCGCACGATTACCTGCCCATTTTTAAGAGTGGCACGAATGTATGTAACTGCACTGAAAGCCTTCTTAGACGTGAAGTTGTGTTTTTACTGGGTTTTCGCCCTGGAAGATGTGCCGTGGTATCGTAAAATTGTTAATATTCTCTAAATCTCTTCTAAATGTGCTCAAAAATGCACTAAGGTCATTAGTTAATGGTTCATCCCAATCTAATTCATGATGCCATAGGTGTTGAAGAAATATTTCGAACTTTACAATCACAGGAGCTAACAGACCAATAGCATAAAATAGTTTTGCAAGATCAGAAGTTACTGCTCGTTTCGAGATTCGCTGATATTGGGTTCATTTGACTTTAACGCAAAAGTGATCGCCTCTAGGTAGCCAATATAATCCTAAGGTTTTTATTGAATTAACACTATAATTATCGAAATCTAAGTTAACCTCTTGCTCACCAGTTGGAATATTTTTTAGCAAATGTGGATGGCTTGCGCACCATTTTTTCAAACTAAATCCATATTTTTTTCACATAATAATGAGTTACATTTGCATCTCCACTGCTATGTTTAGGTTGTCAGAACCTCCGAGGCCGTCATCCACATAGAAGTTGTCTTTCAGTATCTGAAAACGATACGGAAACTTGAGAGTATTCTTTTTTTTTTTAGACATATTATGGCCAGGTAAGGTGCTGCACGTGCCCCATAAGAAACTGTGTTGAGTTTGTAATAGGCAAGTGGCGATGATGGACCTTCCCTCCACGTAATTAGTTGATATTGTTGATCATATAGGTTAATCAGTATTTGCCTATACATTTTCTTAATATTAAACGAACTTTGGCAATCGAAAACGAATTAAAATGGAAAATAGTTCACTTTGCACTACTGGACCAATATACATTAAGTCATTTAATGAATATCCAGTTGATGTTTTTGCTGATGCATCAAACACTATCAGGTTTTAATACGCAGCGATGTGGAATAAAATATCTTGGATGTGGTAAGTTATCTAGGTTTACCCCTTGAATGTGGCCTAGTTGCTCATATTCTTTCATGAATTGCATGTACTGAACTCGGATATTTTCATTCTTTTGTAGTCGTCGCTCCAAACTAACAAATCTGTAGTATGCCATAGCACGTGAATCACCCAATGATGTTGGGTTTTTCCGAAATGGAAGGCTAACGATAAAGCGACCATCTGTGTTTGAGTATGATGAATAAAATGAGGTTCACATTGGGCATCTGCTGGAGACAGAATCCTTTCATTTGGTTCTACTTTATCAAGTTTCCATTGTTTTTCGACCGCTTGTTCTAGTGAAGACTCTTTACCAAACACTGCACATGTAAGTGGTGGTTTTGAGCTATGAGCAATGATTTGTCGTACAGAGCCGCCCACGATCCAACCAAGTAACGTGTTTTGAAGCGTTGGACCAGTTTTATTACACCAGGCTGTATAAGACTAAAACAGAATTCAGCGCCAAGGAGGACTTTAATTTTCCCTTGCTGATAGAATTTGGGGCTGCTAAGAAGATATTACTTCGAATGTTCTAAGTTGAAACATCAAGGTTTTGATTTGGTTGTGCCGGAATGATAGTTGGGAACACAATCGCCTTCAAGTTTGTTGAAAATTCATTATTTGTAGAGAACATCTCAACATTCACGCCGTACTCTGCTCTTTTTTAATCCTTCACACACTATCAATGCATAAGGACGCTTCCGTTGGAGAAAGGGATAGCTTCTTGATAAGTCGTTAAGTCACAATATTTACTTGTGAACCTGAATCTAGAAATTCATGTGTGATGCCATTTGTAGCCTTGATAACTACTTTTGCGGTGGCCAACATGACAAAATTCTGATGCCCTGTCATTGGCTTTATAAATGTGGATGAGACTGTAATCGTCTCTCCTCTTTTGTTTGTGGGTTGCACATGTGGAAGTGATGTCTTCTCTTTTTTTGTGTATCTTGTTGTAAATGTAATAACGAATTATGCTTCTTGTTGCATTTTCTACATCCATTAGAGGTACAGACTTTTGTTACGTGATCATCCCTAAAACAGTTAACACAGAGTCTTTGCTGCTGTGCCCATCTCAACCTGTCTGATTCTTTCATGCTTAAAAATTTCTTGCAGTAATAGATAGGATAATTCCCTATAATACATAGTTTGCAATTGTTATTATTATTATTATCCATAGATTCCACAGATTATACTACCATCTTTTCTTTTTGATGGGTACTTAATTTCTTCTTGTAACTAATTGATTCCATTGATTAAAATTGAACCTCAAGGAAGGAGAACAATTCTTTCATTGTTGGCACATCTCTAGGTTTAGTTAGTGATTGTATAAATCGAATATAGAGAGCACGATCTAGTTTTTAAATCATTAGTTGTATGATTATGGCATCCTAAGATGAAGTGTTAACATTTAAGTTATTTAACGCCAACAAGCATTCTTTGATAGTGTCATGAAGAGTCTTAATTGGCGCGCTAGACATGGTTCCAGTTGGTTGGTAAGGATCTTTTCTACTAACGTGGGTTCTATGACTCTTTTGTTATCATACCGCTCCTGAAGTAGTGTCCATGTTGTCTTGTAGTTCTCTTCTAATAAGTTTTTCGGCTTCTCCTGAGATGTTTGATTTGAGGTACCACTTTTTCTGCACGTTTGGTAGAGGTTGCTTGTCGACCATTTTCGTAAACAGTTCATAAAACTGACACCACTTTAAACAATCTCCATTAAATTGTGGAATTGTAACTTTCCTTCAACTATAATCCTTTTAATAAACGTGTGAAGGCCGTCATTCGAGCCTTTAGTTTTCTACCTAGCTGTTTATCTTGAGGCGACAATACCTCATGATCAAATGGATAAGCGGACCTGACTTCTAATGTGTCTTTTTTGATTGTTGATAATGGCTTGACGAAAAGCTTGTTAATCTGAGACGTAAGAAAATCAATTGTCTCGCTGTACATTTTTCCTACGGATTCGTGTAGGTTTTGGACAATATATGGATCACTGACTGATTATCTCTTATAATCGCGTCTTCTATTTTTCAAATGCCTGCCATAATGTATTTAGTTCTTCCCTTTTAATTTTGTAGAAGTCTAACGTTCGACGATCATGTGGGGCCTTCTTGATGTTCGAAATAATTTTTTCTATCTTGCTGCTGGGACATAAGACTCTCTAAGTTAGCCATGTAAGGTTGCCGTTAATTTGATGATTTGAAGAAAATAGGTAAGTGGTATCCCTCCTGTTGAATTGATTTGTACGGACTGGCTGTCCTGATGAATAAATGTGTTTAAATAAGTGTTTGTCATAATTTTTAAAGCTCCTTACCACTGGTGGGAGGAAACTTTATAAATTATGTAATCGAGGGGTCACCAAAATGTATAAAAGGAATTCTAGTGCAAATTAGTTCAAAACGTTTCTTCAGAACTAACAATATTTTTTTATTTCCTTTTTGTTTTTACAAGCACGTGAACCTAAAGAACGCTAATCAAAAGAATAAAACACCTTAAATGCCTTAAAAAAATGATTAGTTACTTTCTTTATTTTTCATGCTTATATACTAAATTGTTTTACAATAAATTGATTTAAATTGCTTAGTAAGAAGAATACATTTTTGCAAAATTATTGAACCTATTTTTTATTATTAAAGTTAAAAATATTAATTTCTGTTTTGTCAACAATAATTGTTAATGAAACTTAATACAAAATGTATAGGTAATTGAACTTAAAAGAAAAAATGTTTAGTCAACAACAATGTTATTTGTTAACAACAATGGTTAATGAACTTAATATAAAATTGGTTTATAAAATATAGTGTTTAGTCAACAATAATAGTTATTGAATTTGAATACGGAAATTGTGTAATATTTTTTTATAATGATAAAACAATAAAAAATAAAAGAATGAAATTATGCTGAATAAGTATCAACAATCCTAATTTGTTTTAAAACATTGTCATTTTTTCTATTTAAAATTAAAATAATTTTCATATGTATGTACATATCATTTTTTAATCAAAATATTTTCAAGTATTTTGAGTGATTAATTACAATGAGAAAACAGTGTCTAATTATTCCTCTTTTCTCTTTGTAATTTATCACTAAAATAAGGAAATAAATTTAGTCGTTTTTAGAACGAAAATGTTTTTTTTTTTTTAAATTTAAGTATTTTTTAAGTGATATTTTTTATTTATTTTCTTTTTAATATTTTTAGATGAATTTAATATGTTCCTAAATAATAATTAATTTATAATATCAGCCTTTTTATAAATAGTTTTGATATAATTTTCAGATAGTTTTATATAACGAACTTAACACCGAAAATAAAAATTAATTATTGATAGTTATTTTCCTACGTAATATGTTAAAAAATTAAAATGTTCTTAAACTTAACTTTTTTATACTATATTTTATTTAAAACGTATAATTGAAATTCACTCAAATAAAAAGTCTTTCATTATTATTTTACAATGTAAAATTTATTTCTTTAATGCTCATGTTTCTTTTAATATTTGTATAATGTGATGTAAAGAAACTTAAGGAAAAACAGTTCAAATCAAAAGTGAAATTTTTATAGCTTCACGTTGCCAAGCGACTGATTCATTGGTATTGTAGTAAGCGGAATATGCATCTCGCACCTTTCTAGCCTCTTCTCCAGCACGGTTTCCCTGACACTTTTGAAGGCCAGTTAGGGTAACTTCACTCCACCAGGATCCGTTTTGTAGGCTTACAGCTTTAGTGTTTTCCAATTTGACTAAGTATATCAAAGCCATCTCGCTTTCTTATTAAATTGTGCATGGCGCATGCAGCTTTTTTTCCACTTTTTCGATTGATAGGTCTATTTCACTCTGAAAGTCCTGTAACTTATTTGCTAAAATGGCAACGGCATTTTCGACTACTCGACGAGATCTGCTCAATCGGTAATTGAAAATTTTGTTTGCATTTATTAACCTCTTCCTATAAGGTTTCAATATTCTGGTACACAACCGAAAGACATCGATAGCCACAAAGACAAACGGTACTTTTGTGTTAGTACCAGGCAATTTAGCTTCAGGCGGAAAATTAAACATATTATGTTTTATACCTGTGTATAGTGATGATGCATTAAATACAGCCGCATCATTTGCCCTGCTATTAGAACCGACGTTTACACATAGAAAATTGTAGTCTGCATCTACAATGGCCAAAAGAGTCACGCTATGAAACCCTTTGTAATTATAATAGATGGATCCATATTCCTTTCTACTTCTTATGGCGATATGCTTTCCGTTTTTATAAATAAGTAAATTAGAAATCTATATAATATAAATACATAACTACGTGATTATTACCTATTGCTTCCAAGCAAAAGGGACAATTCCATTTCCGTCGAATACATCCCTAAATTTTTTCCAATCGTTTTGATTCTGCGGCATCTAGAAAAAACTATATACGTAATTTTAAAAAGTCATCTTTCAAGGCAAACTAAATAGCTTCGATAGTTTCCAGTACAATTAGGCTTATAAACGATACAGAAATCCGAAATTCATATGACAAATTTATGTATTTCTCACCAGTTACTAAAAACCTTAAAGGCAAAAGTAACCTAAAAATAGAATAATTATATGTATTACACATTTTTATTCTATAAGTACTTGGTATGTATTACCGTGCAGTGGAAGATACACATTCACGCATTTCAGCGTTTTTTTTTTTTTAAATTAAGAGAGGTAATTTCTCTAGTAATTCGCAGAAACTGTAGCACAACATTCTTGAAAAATTCTGAAATGCCTTAGGGTCTTCCAAATTTAGTTCGTCTATAACCATTTAAGCCATACCCAACCCAGTGTCTTTTCGAAGCAACCACTGCTGGCTCCAAACAGATCGAACTCTTTTTTGGATTTTCCTTCTTGTTTTCTTTGCAGCTGTTATGATACAATGCTGCATAATACTGCTGCATAGTTGTTTCTATTCTCTACTTTTTTAATTTTCTAATAAACTTTTACACAATTTTCTTTATTTCTATTGATTGTGGAAACAACACGCACTAAAACAAACAGCTCTAAACAATGACTTCGTAGGTTTTGTCTAAAGTAATTTACATATACGTTTAAACGCAAAAACTATAAGCCATATGTAAAAATGGCAACTTTGACATACATATGGAATTACATATGGATTTTCAAACTGACAAGTCATACGTAAAAAGCACGTCGTATAAAGGCACCTTTACAAAAACACAAATAAAATTTACACTGTGTAATTAAACGAATATGACGGCATGATGTCGAACAGAAAATATCAAAAATTTTTTTTTTTCATCCAGCGCCGCTGACAAACACGAAATTTTCCCCATTGCAAGAGTTTGATGGCTTGTCATCAGCATAAGTAAGTTATCCAATGTTAAATAGCTATATTACCATGTCGGTAAAACCCTAAATGAATCGAAATGTTGAAATAAAAAACGGAAAAATACATAAAATGTACTATAAAAATTACTACTCTGTGCTAATTTCAAATTAGAAAATAAAAAGCTTAACAAACAGAAAAACAAACAGAAATACAAATAAAAAATACTCACTATAAAAAGCCTTTTTTAAGTGAAAAATTTATTTAAGTACAAAAAATATTTATTTTATTTTAATATATTAACAGTGCACTTTTCAGAGGATTCCGAAAAGGGCAAACAGATTTCTCGCAAGCAATTGCATGATTCCTCTTTTTCTTTTTCAAATTACACCAAACCAGTAAATACAGCATGGAAATATACTCTCGTGCATTCACATACGATCTGCTTTGTTTCAGATTTATGGCGGTGGTATTTCGGGTGTAATAGGATGTGCGGCGGAACTCACATCCTTATTAAGTCTCTTGACGATTACATGAAGCATTTTTACTATAATAGGATGTGATATTATAGTATTTACGCAATAGTGGTATGAAAATAAATTTTATTATACTGTAATCCGATTAAACATATCGTTTAATTGTGATATTTTAAGATTTATGCCCATAATATAAACACCATGTTTGTTGACACTAGACATCCTGGCTACAATTATGACAGAATTATATAGGAGCATAGTGTAGTCAATGAAAAAGTGCAATATAAGTTTGATAAAGGAAAACCAAATACTTGGATTCTAGAAAATGTATTAGTATAATAATTAAGCCCACGAAAACCAGCATTTTAACATTCAAAACCATAAACTTTTATTCTTTGTTCCAGGTAATGGCGGTTATAGCTTAAAGCCGTTTAAGAATCCAGAGACGACCATGAACGTCGTTTAATAGAAAACACAACAGTACAAGAAAGGTAGTGGGACGATGCTTTGGTGTTTTAAAAAACATATTTCGCTGCATCCTAGGCTCGCGTGAGCCCTATTATAGTCCTGAGAAAACAACAAAAATTATAAATGCTAGTTGTGCGTTTGGTGACAATACTACGTCAAATGATGATAAGGAAAGTGAAGAAGGCGAGAGTAATGCAGTATATACGTCGAAATTTCGCAATTAATTTATAAAATCTGTTTATTAAATGAAAATAAAATATTTAAAGATTTAAATTTTAAATAAAAAAAAGTGAAAAACATAAATTTTGTAAAAATTTGAGTTTTTGACTTGTTTTATTAAAAATGTATACATTTAATAATAATTCATACTGCTATTTATTTGTTAAATGCTGCGTTAATGCCTCAATTGATCTCAAAGTTTGTGTTTGAGTTTCTGCATTTTTCTAGAAGTTTTGGCTTTAGCTTTCATAGAATCTGCAATTCTTTTTATGATTGCAACAAGATTCTTAGTGACTTCAGACAATGTTTTAGTTGCATTATCCTGCGCTTTGGCAAATCTCTCAAAGTTTAATTGTTGAATTGAAAAGACGCGTTTTTGCAGTAAAAATAATAAATTACTCGTGTGTTTGCAATTTGTGTGTGGACGAGTGAGAGTAAGCAAAGATAAAAAATTGAAATATTAAAATAAGAAAATAAAAATAAAAGAAGAAGAAAATAAAATTGAGACAGCCAAGTCAGACTTCGCTGAACAAACAGATTTAAAGATCAGACTCCTACAATATGGTCGAAAGTGACAAATTTTAGTTGTCTTCTGGTTTGTGTATAAAATATCGTGGCCAATAAACGAAAGGTGTCGCGCGGTTGTAAGACTTAATAAATCCATCAGTACAAATTGCAGGTAAAAAGGTAGGTGGATTCTTTTTGTATTTATACATATTTGGATTGTTGGTATAGCGTAAAGGGCGGAGGCGGCGCGTCGTCGGTCGTGGCGTCATTGTGGGAGACATTGAAACTGTCGGCAGCGGTGAGAAGGCTGCATTACAGCGAGTCGAACAGCGAGGTTGAGAGGGTGGTGGTGGAGAATGGAAAGCGGGCTTAACTAAGTTTGGCCAAGGTGCGTAGGGCTGCAATTGTTGCTGCTGCTCTGGCTGAGAGGATGAAGTTTAGCGGAGGGGACGGATGCCACTGATGTGGTGGTTTTCTTGAGCAGGCATTGAAGCATGAAGACAAAATTTGCTGGAGGTGCGGTGGAGGGCGGTTGTGTTCCCGTTGTTGAAGAGATGAAGACCATTACATCCTCATTGATGACAGTGGTTTTGGCTGATGGGGTTGAGATGTTCCTCGCACGTGAAGTAACATCTTTTGCCTCAGAGTACGCGTTAATTCTGTTGCGGTTGATTGTTGAGAAAGAAAGGCTAAAATGGCAACAGACAGCAGCTGGTTCTTCTGGTGTAGCTCGGAATCCGGGTGTTCCTGCTGCGGTTGTTGCGGATCTGGCGGTGTCGGTGATACAGCAGTTCCATTTCAAAAAAACACCAGACGAATTTATGGCATAGTTGTACTAGTTCAACCTTAAAGGATTGATGACCAGAGAATAGTTCGGCAAAGGGTGCGGTTGGTCAGCACTAAATGGCAAGTTAAGAAGGACGAGCGGGTGAACGTGACACTGAAGTGAACGGCTGCACGAAACGGTGCCTACATCAAGTGGCTTGGGTTCCAGTTTCGTCCACAGGATGTAGTGCAGTCGTGCTACAAGTGTGCGAGTGAGAGTAGGCAAAGACAAAAAATTACAAAGCAAAATAAAAGACAACCAAAATAAAATTTAGATAGCAAAGTGAGACTCCGCTGAACAAAAAGATTTGTAGCTCAAACTCCGGCAAGGACGTTGAAGTTTACAAATTTTATTAGTATTGCCGGACAAAGTGTTACCGAAGAATATTGAAAAGTATCTTAGTTAGAATAAAAAAAGTCGATTTCCGGTTTGTGCCTAAAATATCGTGGCTAATATTGGTAGGTATTGCCCAGTTGTAAAACTTATTTAATCCATCAGTACTTTAGTAATTAATCCATCAGTATATTTATACTTATTTGGGGTATTGGTATGGCACCAAAGCCTGCTTGTAGGCGTAAAGTACCTAAGGGTGACGAAGATGACGAAATATTGGACGTGGCGTCATTGTTAGAGATATTTCAGCTGGCAGCAGTGAGGAGGGTGCGTCACGGCGGGATGGACAGCAAGGTGGAGACGTTGGTGGTGAAGAATGGAAAGCGAACTAAATTAACTTCGCCCAAGGTGCATAGGGCTGCTATTGTTGCTGCTAATGCTCCTGTTTCTGCTGCTGTTGCTAAGAGGATGGAGGTTGGTGTGATTTTGGCGGGGAGGATGGATGCCACTGATGTGGTGGTTACCTCGTCAAAGGTAAGCAATCGTCGAAGCAGGAAGACGAAATCTGCTAGGGTTACGATGGTGGGTGGTTGCAGTCTCGTTGTTAAGGACATGAAGGCCACTATGCCCTTATTGATGACAGTAGTTTTGGCTGATGGGGTGGAGAGGTGCCTCGCCCGTGAGGTGTCGTCTATTGCTTTAGAGTACGAGGTACTTCAAATGCGGTTGATTAGTGAGAACGAAATGCTGATGGCAGCTGATGCTCCTGGTGCGGCTTGGAATCCGGGTATTTCTGTTGCGGTTGCGTCGCATAAGGCAAAGTAATAGCAGCATCTGCCATTGTTTTTGGTTGGTCAACATTTCCGGCGCTACCTCAACCGGTGGAGAATTGGTCTGTTGTTTTTCGTGGCCGAGGGGCCGCAACATCGAAGGGGGTGGCAAAGAAGGTAGTGGGCGAAGTCGAACCAACGTTAGGTGTGCGTGTAGATGATGTGCGTCCTATGACGGCTGGAGGTGCTTCGATACAGACTGTTGAACGGAAGAAGGTGGAGGCTGAGGTGGGTCTGGACGTGTCTGTTAGTGACAAATTGGGACCAAGAGCCGTGATAAAGAGGGCCCATGCCGAAGTTACACCGAACGAATTTATGGCGAAGTTGTGCAAGTTGAACCTTAAAGGCTCGATGACCAAATACGAGTTCGGCAGAAGCGTGCGATGGGTCAGCATTCCATGGCGTGTAAAAAACGACGACCGGGTGAACGTGACACTGGAGGGCAAGGGCAGACTTGCCGAGCAGATACACTAAACCGTGGCCTGCATCAAGAGGTTCCGGTTTTAAGTGCGTTCGCAGGACGTGGTGCAGTCGTGCTACAATGCCCAGGAGTGCAAAATAAAAAGTGAGACGTGTGAGATGGGTGTGCCTGGTCATCGAGCCTCTAACTGCTTGAGTAATTTGTGCTGCAGGATTAGCCGATTCAAGGGCCTTCTTTCGAAGAAGCTGTCGACGACTTGTCCGATTTACGGTGGCATGATTGCTAGGGCTTATTCACGATACTAAATATGGAGGAGATTACCATTGTTCAGAAAAATCTACTGCAGTCGTATCCGGCGACTTGCGCTTTTAGGCAGACGAGGAGGGGACGGCGGGCTTATTTTGCACTATTACAGGAGCCATATTTTGCGAATAGTTGCGTTAAGGAACTGCAATGCGGGAACAGCTGCAATGCGGGTATTTTCGAATCTGCCGAAAAATTCTGCAATACTCGTGGATAATCCTGATATCGCATGTACTGATGTGAATCGTGCTTGTTGGGGTGTGTGCGTGGCGAAGGAGGGCCCTTTCGGCCGTTTTTTTTTGGCGAGTATCTACCGTCTATCTAGTAGTGCTGTAGATTATTATATCGAGCTCATGGATACGGTGTTATAACTTGCGACTAACATTCCGATTATCCTAGGCTTAGACGTGAAAGCATGCTCTCATATGTGTGTAGTGTATGTGCACTTATGCGCAACACTGTAATAATATGTATATGCTCGTAAACATATGAGGAAGACTGTATGCAACATAAAACCAAAAATACAAATTATTCAAATAAAAATTAATCAAAGGAAATTTATGCTTGGTCAGCAGAAAATGCAAGTTCAATGTGTAAGTATATTTTTGTTGATCGTGAGAATTTGGATGGTAACCAAATACCATTTTTGTTTATAAATTATTTTATTGGATATACAGCAATATTGTGATAATGATAACCACTACAAAATTGTACTATATAAGCCGCTATTTTTATTTAATAAAGACAGAATTAATTTGCAATTAAAATAGACATTTTGATACTCGGAAGCAAAACTGCAGAAGTGCTCAGTAATACTTACCTTGAAACTTAACTATAATACTGAACATATTACATGGCGATCCCGCCAAATTTTGAAAAGGATCCTGGTCCTTAAAAAGATCCATTAATACACATACTAAATGACTCCACAGAAGGAAGTAAACGACATTTTTAAAAAATGGGAGTAATACGTTCCGGAACCAATTAATAACAAGAAAACAGTCATACCCACCCCCACATACATTCCAAGACCAAAAAACGTCGGACCGAAGCCTTTGACCATCGAGGAATACAGGGAACGGCAAAAGAAAAAGACGACATCAGCCATCATCGAAAAAGAAATAAAATTATCAAACCCCAAAAAGAGAGGTGGAAGAAAAAGACGCTTTCAGGCCGAGTGCAAATTGAGACAAAATATAATACAAATAAGTCAAGGAAAACAGAAACAAATACTAATAGAAGAACTTAAAAAATTAAAATCCGAAGGATGGAAGAAATTCTAAGTGATGCACACGTTTGAACTAACAGAAGAAGATAGACTCAAGACAATATTAAAAAACATCACAATCAATGGGGATAAACGACGCGAAAATAGAAGACAATGCAAATGCGTACGCCATTAATGAAAACAAAACTACAATAAGCCAGGAAATAATAAAAGTACTTTTAATTATCTTAGTTTTATTTGTATTGTGGAAATTAACAAGAAATTACATAAAAAAGGAAATTGTTAGTAATAGGGTACAAAATGTATAATATAAGATGAATTAAATAAAATATTTTATATAAAATAATTATTGTAAATGGAAGAAATAAACATGGAATTACAGAAAATAATTACAAATGCAAAAAAATCAGGTAGTAGAAAATACACCAAAGAAACTATTATACAAAAAATAAAATTAATTAAACAACTTAGTAAAAAATATGGTAAATTAATTGCGATTCTACCAAAAATAGAAAGAGAAACAAAAATTAATCAATTCAAAGAATTAAAGCAGAGACCATTGGTTAGTATTATAGGAAACAGTATAGAATTCTCTAGTGAAGAAAAATTAGAATTAGAATCAATGTCTAACGAAAACACATTAGAAACAAACATGAAAGAAATAAGTCAGTTATTGAAAAGGAACTATTAGGAATTCATTGGGGAATACAATTTTTTAGACCATACCTGTATGGCAGAAAATTCACTGTAGTAACAGACCATAGACCCCTTATTGCACTATTCTCGCATAATAGTTTATCTTCAAAATTGACCAGAATTCGACTCGAATTATCAGACTATGACTTTGATATTATATATAAAAAGGGAGCAAATAACACTAACACTAACGCAGACACGTTATCTCGTATTGAAATAAACTCAAAAAAATGATTCCACTCTGTATTGATGAAAAAGAAAGAAAAACTATGGCAATAACACGTAGCATGCTTAATAAGAATACTAAAAATAAAGAAGATAAAATTAAAATAAAGAACAAGAAAAAGAATTACATATCTCAACAGGAGACTGATCACCTCCATATGTGGGAATGTACACAATAAATGATATAAAGAAGCTTCAAAAAAGAAAATTTATATATGAAAATAATGATAATAATAATGTGCAGAATGAATATAATGATAAAATTACATTCGTGATATGCAATGAAAGCGAAAATCCAATGTTTTCAGAAACATTTATGGAGAAACTTTTATTGAAAATTAAGAAATTGATAATGATGAAATATTTAAATATATAGCGGTGAAAAAGTTGAAAGAAGAATATAATAAATTAAAAAATAATGACGTCGATATAATTACATACAGAATGCCAAAAAGAGTAAATGATAACATAAAACAGTAAAGATTAATAGAAGAATTTCATAATTCACCTTATGGTGGACATTTCGGAATAAGAAAGACATTAACAAAATTAAAACAGCGATTTATTTGGAAAAACATGAACAAAATGGTTAAAAACTATGTAAGAACATGTGAATCGTGCCAAAATAATAAGCAAGTAAGGCATACAAAAGAACTTTTTTAGTAACAGATACACCATCAAGTAGTTTTGACATAGTAATAATGGACACAGTTGGACCACTAAGACCGTCAGAGGACTTTAGATACATACTTACAATGCAATGTGAACTGACGAAATATGTGATAGCTTGCCCGATTAAATCGAAAGACACCAAAACTGTAGCAAAAACCCTAGTAGAACAAGTCATTTTAAAATACGGTTTGTTAAAAATTCTCAAAACAGATAAAGCCACTATATTTACGAATGAGATAATGAGAGAGATTTGTGTATTATTAAAAATAAAACAGAGTTTCTCGACGACTTACCACTATGGGAACAGTAGAACGCAATCACCGTGTTCTAAATGAATATTTTCTAAACTTTGTGGAAGACAACAATTGGCATGAATGGATACCATACTTTGCCTTCGCTTTCAATACAACTCCCAATGTAGATACAAATTATACACCATTCGAACTGGTATATGGGAAACTTTCTAGACTACCAGGTGACGAATTGAGTGAGCCCAAAAAGATCTACAATTTAGAAAATTACTTAAACGAACTTTAAATTAGACTTCGTCATTCTTTGCAAAAAGCTAGAGATATAATAATACAAATAAAGAGTAAGAGAAAATTAGAATAAAAAAAAGACAAAACAGAATAAGTGTAGGAACACAACACACGACGGTAACGATATTTTCATACAAATTTGACATAAGTTATCGTTCAACGACAATGCCGCTGAGATAAAATTTATTTTATTTTCTTGTCGGTTTTCATTATTCTCTCACATTAAGTCTCTCACTCTCCTAACAATATTGCCAGAAATATAAGTATTTTATAAGCATTTGAATTCACAATAATAGCAAAGGCACATTATTTATATAAAAATAGAACAAAATTTCAGGAATAAAAATATTTTAAAAAAACTGATACGTAAATGAAAAACATAATTGAAAAGGTTAAAAATATGAAAATAAAATTGATTGAAAAAATAACTAAAAAGGTGAAAAATATAAGCCCATGTCTCATCTTAAGTCAGTCATCATTTATTCTTCGTCCCGCTCTTCAATTTGTGTGAAGGTTTTGAAAAGACCTATTGAATCTATTACAAGGTTAACCAGTCTAATAGACTCTAATGCCATGGATATGTTAAATGTACTTAATATTCTTTACGTTTCATCGAGTTTTTAATAGAATTTATCTAATTCATTTAAATGTAATAAAATATTTTAACACAATATTTTTGAAAACAAACACAAAGCTGAAATGAAAATAAATATTATGAATGCCGTCAGAGAATCGTCGTTATTTTGCTTACTTACTCTCAGCAACGATAAATCGTTCCGTTACCGTCGTCTGTTGTGTTTCTACACTAAGACTAAATATAGGAGACCTAGTTTTGGTAAAAAACGAAAATAAAAAAAACTAGATCGACCATACAAAGGTCCGTATAAAGTATTGGATATAGATGACCTAAATGTAATTATAGAAATAGATAAGACAAAATCTAAAAGTATAGATAAAAACAATTTAAAAAAGTTTATTTTTTAAGTAAATATTAATAAGGTTTAAAAAAAAAATTGAAATAAAGCAATCTTTAAAATAATTTTAGTTCATAAGTAAATAAATATAATTAGATATTAAGAAATCTTAAACACATAAATAATAAGAATATTTGTAAACCATTTCTTTATTTTTAATAATATCCAAAACCAAAAAGGGTGAGGGTGTAGTGTATGTGCACTTATGCGCAACACTGTAATAATAGGTATATGCTTGTAGACATATGAGCAAGACTGTATGCAACATAAAACCAAAAATACAAATTGTTCAAATAAAAATTAATCAAAGGAAATTTATGTATGGTCAGCAGAAAATGCAAGTTTAATGTATAAGTATATTTTTGTTGATCGTGAGAATTTGGATGGTAACCAAATACCATTTTTGTTTATAAATAATTTTATTGGATATACAGCAATATTGTGAAAATGATGACCACTATATTGTACTATATAAGCCTCTTTTTTTATTTAATAAAGACAGAATTAATTTGCAATTAAAATAGACTTGTTAATTCTCACAAAAAGGGCATTTTGATGTTTGGAAGCAAAACGGCAGAAGTGCTCAGTAATACTTATCTTGAAACTTAACTACGGGTATAACACTGAACATATTTATTGTGGTTCAGTAAAATGTCCAGGCGTGTGCTTTAATTATTCAAACTAAGTACGAGGATTAGTTCTTAGCGACAGGCTAGTTGCGGAAGGTGCTTCAGTGTTAAATGAGGCTAGCAATCTATACAGGTTTGACGGTCCAAATTGAGCTTGTGGTATAGATGTCACAGTTCCAAATAATGTGGCTATGGCATTTTATAAGTTTAGGTGGCGTAAGTGACCACAATCATATTGAGATTGTGGTATCTTTTCATAGGCGGGCCTTGGCGTTTTTGCCTCCGTGGACATGACGATTAAACGGCGCGAATTAATCTAGTTACACGGATTTCTCTCTGTCTTAGACATGTCTTTGGGGGCATTTCGTGCATTGACAGTGGATCAACAGGCAACCCAAGAGCTTGGTGCAGAGGCCCAGACGCACTGTAACAGAGGATTTAGTAACGCGCAAAACGGTCTATTTGGATCAGCTGCAAAAGACGTGTGGAACAGGTCAAGGAATGGAGGGCCCTTGTTCAGAATAATAGGAACGATCCTCGGGTTAAGGTTTGCCGTATTTGTACGAGTAGGAATAGGGAACTTATTGCGAAAGCACTTCGGGTTGACGGTGCAGGGCTGACTTCCTGGTGGAATTGCATGCAGGCCTTCTTAAGAACCTTCTTTTCGGATGCGAAGCGGGTTGTTGTAGGCGGTCGGGCTACAAATTCTGAGGGAGGAGGTTTCTAAAAGCACTAATCGAGTTAGGAGCTGGAAGTCTCTGGTTATTGACGACATGACTGGAGAGATGTGTAAAGTGTCTGGACGGCCGTGCTGGAATATTAACACATTGTTGACCGACAATTTTTCTGAAAATTTATTTCATGTCACCGGCTATTATTTCGTAATTGGATGTGGAAGCAAAACTGAGACGTGCTTAAGGCCTTTTATGCTATCTCAGTCTTTGAACACACTTGGTTATAACATATACAGAAACGATAGGTCAGATTGGAGAAGAGGTGGAGGCGTTGCGCTATTTACTTTAAAATATATTAAATATAAAAAAGTTTTTGCTTCCAACAGTTGTGACAATTTAGAAGCTTTATTTATAGAACTTAGTTTTCTAGAAACGAAATTGCTGGTTGGTGTGTGCTACCTTCCGACTGGAGACCTGTGTGCGTTTGAAGATTCTATAGGAGATCTACTCATTAGGTGTTCTAATGTTGTTACGGGTGATTTAAATGTGAATATATTTTGTCCTTCTGGATCTACTTTATTCGTTCTATGTGCCAGCGATTGGATCTCACTTACATCACAATTATTTGCCAACGCATTACCATGCGGGTTGCAATACAACTTCTATGATAGATTTTTTCCTTTTGAGCAACACAGTTTCAATAAAATCCTCTGGTCAGATGCAGTGTCCTGGTATTCCTTCTTTTTTATTGCTTGGAACTTTCCTAGTCCTGATAATCAGCATTTTGTTACATACCCAGATTATAAGCTGTTATGGTTTCTAAATCAAACCCATTTTTGTGTTGTTTACACGCTAACATTAACCTTTATTAAAAATATAAAATAACATAAAAACATGAATAACATAAATAACCAAACAAAATAAAATATATTTACCGCGGCTGTAATACCGACAACCTATAACATATATGCTTGATCATGCGCGGCAAATAATGACAATGAAATATTCTTTATTATGCGCGGCAAATAATGACAATGAAATATTCTTTATTATGCGCGGCAAATAATGACAATCACACATTTGCAATATTTGGTCAATCCCCATAGTTGATTATTTGGGGTTGCCAACATCTCTCCTTCTCTTTAAAAGATGATAATCTAGAGTCCAAACAGGAGGACGCTTTAATCGATTGGATCGCCGAAATTCACCCACATGGGTTTCTGCTTGCGGTTTTGAGACAGGTTTAGAAGAAGGCGTGCTTTCATTAGCAGTTGGTACGTTCGACGACGTCGTAAATGTACTGCCCATATTTGTGGAACCAGAGGCCGGAGAGCACACCTGCCGGGGATCATTCGATGGCGGTTCCTTCATTGACGTATTTCGTTGATTCCTTTGCGGTGACTGTGCAATTCCACAATCATTGCTTCGATTCTCACTCTGTACAAGCTGTTGAGGTGCTAAGTCAAAATAATCAAATAATACTCCCTGTATAGCAGCAGTTGATTCCACTTGCCGTGATCTAAGTTGATTTGCATGACCCTCACCGCACGAAAATCCGGAATGCCTACGATCTCAACTTCGTAGTTAACATTCCCAAGAACTTTCTTGATAATCCCTGGAAACCATTCTGCTTTATTATATTTGTATAATTTCGCAAATACTCTTTGACCAAGTGCATATTTACGTTCTTTAGCACCATGATGTTTATTAAATTGTTGTTCCATTTTCTGGTTCCTTTGAAGTTGCGATCTATCCGGTTTTTTAAGTAAATCAAGATTGGTTCTTAATCTTCTTCCTACAAACAGTTCAGAAGGCGTTTTACCATCAATACTAGGATTTGGAGACGAACGATAACACTTTAGAAACGTTTGTAAGTTATCACTCGATGTACCAGACCCTTCAAGTTTTTTTAATGCGCGCTTTAGAGTGTCAACAAACCTCTCTACCTGCCCATTAGATAGTGGGTGGTAGGAGGCTGTAAATTTGTGCATAATACCATTTTCTTGAACAAATTTCAAAAATTGTTGGCTTGAAAACTGGGTACCGTTATCGCTGACTATTAGTTCTGGATTCCCGAATAACGATGTAAAATACCGCAAACAATTTATAATCACCGTTGACGCAATAAATTTAGTTTGATAAATTTGAGGCCATTTAGAAAAAGAATCTACTATTATGAAATAATACCAATTATCAACAGGCCCAGCAATATCAATGTGTATCCTTTTCATGGGACGCTTTGGTAATGGCCAGGAATAAAGCTTCGTTCGTGGCAAGGATTTGGCTACTGATGCGCATTTGATACAGTTCTGAACAACCCGCTTAATATCGTCATCCAGATACGGCCAATAAACGTAGCTGCGCGCCATTGCTTTGGTCCTCTCAATACCCTGATGACCCTTGTGCAACTCTTTCAAAATTCGTTTTCTAAAACAGGCTGGTATTACCAGACGTTCACCAAACATTAAACAATCATTTACGGTACTTAAATTATCTTTTCTTGCAAAATAGTATTGTAAATCGGCTGACTTATTATTTTGCCAGTTACCACTTCGAAGACTTTTAATAACTTCTAGGAGACTTGAATCTTTTTTAGTAGCGGCGCAAACCATATTGAATGTAATCGGCAAAGCATTTGTGATGTCATCTAAGACGGCTTTGATCTCTTCTTCTACTTGAACACACGCAATGATGGTGTCCTCAATTTATTTTGGTACGTTATTAATTAGACGCGATAAAACATCAGCTGCCCCGAATTGATGTGTTGAAACATATTGTAAATCAAAGTCATATGACATGAGGGTGAGAGCCCAACGTTGAAGGCGATTTGCAGAATGTGCAGGAATTCCCTTCTTATTACCAAAAATTGCCAATAGAGGCTTATGGTCGGTTTGCAGTGTAAATTTCCTTCCAAATAAATATTTATGAAATTTAACCACCGCAAAAATCAAAGCTAATCCTTCTTTTTCAATTTGCGAGTAATTTTTTTCAGCTGGTGTAAAAGACCTTGAAGCATGATAAATAGCTTTTTCATTACCATCCGTAAAAACGTGACAAATGTACGCACCCAGTCCAACATTAGAAGCATCCGCCGCAACTTTAATAGGTAGCTTTGGATCAAAATGAGTAAGCAGCATGTCCGATGTTAACAGCTGTTTAAATCGATCAAAACTACGCTGGCATGCTGATGACCAATTCCATGTTGCGTACTTTCTAAGTAAACTGTCTAACGGATCTCTAAGTTTTCTCATCTCATTAATAAATTTTCCGTAGTAATTAATCGCTCCTAGAAACGATCTCAATTCGCTTATGTTTTTAGGGGGTCTAAAATCCAAAATTTTTTTTATCTTGTTCCTATCAGGATAAGTTCCTTTACTATCAACATGATATCCAAGATATGTGCAAGATGTTTTAAAAAATTTTTCAAAGTTAACAGTGATGTTGTATTTTTGCAAACGTTCCAATACCTGCTTTACTGCAACAGTATTTTCTTCACGTGATGATGTAGCCACAACGATATCGTCTAGATATACGAAAACTCCATTTATACCAGCAACTATTGATTCCATGCATTGCTGAAAAGCTCCAGGAGCTGACCTTACGCCTGGGGCAAGACGATTAAAAGTGTACATACCACGATGAGTGTTAATAACAAGTAACTTTTTCGTGTCCTCGTCCACTTCGATTTGCATATATGCATTGTTTAAATCATTTATGGAGAAAACAGAACAGTTGTTAAAATTTATGAAAATTTCCTCCGGCAGTGGCAATGGAAACGTATGTGGTTCCAGCTGTGCATTGAGCCCAGTAAAGTAATCACCACAAATTCTAAGTTCGCCTGACGCTTTCTTCACCACCACAATGGGAGCTGCCCATTCAGAAAAATTCACAGGTGTTATAACACCTTCGCGTTCAAGTCTAGCTAATTCATTTTCCAACGGTTCTCTTGCCGCATAAGCTACTTGCCTTTTAGAGCGAAAAACTGGAACTGCTTGTGCTTTAAATTGTAAACGAACCTTAAAATGTGTGCAGTGCCCTATTTGGCTCCTAAAAACATTCGGATAAAGCTTAAGCAATTCAGATTCTGTGATTGAATTGTTGATTTGAAGATTATTGCATGTAGTGTATGAATTAATGGCTTTGTCGCATAATTGAAACCGTTCCATTAGATCCGAAACAAAAAGATTTAAATTAGGTAGTGAAGACACTAAAATGTCACATGTTTGTGTTTCACCGTTGATAATCACAGCACTCTTAAACTCACCAATAATATTAATCTCCTTAGTAGATGCATCTCGTGGTGTATGTTGAGAACTTTTTAATGCTGGTTTACCAATTTTGCGCCAATTTTGTTCCGATATGATCGTGACGTCAGAACCCGTATCATGTTGTAAGGTTATTCTTACACTGTTTATTTGCACTAACACAAACCGTCGATTTTTACATACCGCAGTTGTTGTATAAACGCTCTTTATTGCTTTACGCGTTTTCTTGAAATTACCTTTTTTTATTTGATGTTGTTGCTGCTGCTGTGGCTTTTGTATTTTTTTTTTTTATCAGAAAAACAGGAACAAAACCCCTCCTTATGACTAACTCGACCGCATTGTGTGCATTTGTGGCTGCTATAAGTGCAATCCCGAACGAAATGCATGTTGCCGCATTGCCAGCAAGGTCGCTTTGACATTTGATGATTTTTATTACCTTTGGTGTTAATTTTAGATTTAAAATTATCCACTGCGTTGACTCTTGGTTGACTAATACCGGTGGTAACAATGTTATTCTTCAGACTGTTATTACGTTCAATTTCAGCCACCAAATTGTCCAACTTCAACGGATTTTGACTGGTTTCCGAATCAAGCATTGACAAAAGCCTTACTTTATACTCTTGATTTTTTGCGCTTTTAACCCATTAACAAACATTAAGCATTTAAAATTGTCCACGGTACATTTGTCTAACAAAAAATTTTCACAATGGCGATTTACTTTGGTAAAATAGTTGATTACATCTTCATTATCCTCCTTAACACATTGCATGCACCTTACTCTACTGCTGAAAAGACTCTCTTTCCTTCCGAAAAGTTTTTGAAGATTGCTCACCGTTTGTTTGAAAGTGATATCCCTAGGTTGCTTTGGCAGTATATAATCCTTATATTTATTGAAAACAACTGTATTAACCCGCCTTAACAACAGCCTCACTTTAGCGGCATCGTCTAGCTGATCTGCTTCTACCAGAAACACATCCTCGTAGCGCTGGTACCACGTGGCAAATGTTTGGTTTTCATCCGGATCATATTCAAACTCACGAATGTTTTTACCTAAGACTTCCATTAACGCTTCGGGCATCGTACTTGTTGTTTCACTTGCGTTGGAGCCCGAAAACCCTCGCTCTGAATTTATCATCCTTTCCATGAGTTGGTTTTGTTTTTCCATTGCAGCTTATTGTCGTGCCATGGCTTCTTGTTGATTTATTAAAAGTTGCCCAACCAGTTCTTCAAAAGATTTCGCCATTTTGAGAAGTAATTTCACAAAAAAAAAATTGATTTACCTCGTCGCCCTCTAAATCAAACCCAGTTTTGTGTTGTTTACACGCTAACATTAACCTTTATTAAAAATATAAAATAACATAAAAACATGAATAACATAAATAACCAAACAAAATAAAATATATTTACCGCGGCTGTAATACCGACAACCTATAACATATATGCTTGATCATGCGCGGCAAATAATGACAATGAAATATTCTTTATTATGCGCGGCAAATAATGATAATGAAATATTCTTTATTATGCGCGGCAAATAATGACAATCACTCATTTGCAATATTTGGTCAATCCCCATAGTTGATTATTTGGGGTTGCCAACATGAGCCAATACGTATGGAAAAGTTAGAAGCTGCTGCTCTGGACTGCGATTTCAGTGACATGTATGTATTTAACTTATGATAAGTCAACCATCAACATCCGCAACAACAAACAACTACCATATTCCAACAATCGAAGAACTAGAAGATGACATCATATTTCTTAACCAATTTTCAGGAAAAATCGATCTGTTATGCAATTAAATGGTACTTACATTATTCATCACCAAAACTCCTCAGTCAAAATTGAAGGAAGAACCTACAAAACAACGAAAATTACAGGGTCAAAACCCCTTCCTGCATTTGTTCAACCAACTCTAATAGATGCAGAAGAAGAAACTTTATCTCTTGACATGATGAAAGCTGTAAACTTTGAGATGCTGAAGACAATAATGTTAACTTTTATTTAAACATAATTCTGATATCAGCAACATCAATAATCATATCCTTTTGCCTATATAAGATGTTTAGAAAAAAATCTCTTAAGCCAAATAGTGAGCAAAATGAAGAAAAAAAGAAATTTATGAAGAAAATCCTAGAAGGGATTTAAGTGATCTTCCTATCGGACCCACTAAAGCTAAAAGTATCCACAACTTACACTTTTTCTAAAAAAAGGAAAAAAAACTGTTCATACGAGGACGTATGATTTTAAAGGGGACAGGAGTTAACGAATAATAAGTTGAGAAACTTATAAATAATTTTTTCCCACACTTCATTACCAAATTACTAACAACACGTCGGGAATTAAAAATAACAAATCTGTTAACTTGCATTTTAGACAAACAAAAGTATCAGATGACTGCATAACAGCAATATCAACATCAACAAATATTACCACCTAAGTAATAAATAATATTTAAGTTCTAGCTAAAGTAGTTTTAAGTGCAGTTATAATTGAATAAAACAGAAGATTAAACGTGTGCTAGTTGCACACTAATATTTTAAAAACAAAATAAATAATCTTTTTTAGTAACTTATATATTGCCATAATATTAAACAGTTGTAGAGAGATGGTCAAAATTAAAAAAAAAAACTGTATTGCTTAATCCGCTATAACAACTATAAAATTTGCATTTCAAAATTAAATAGTATCACAGTAGTTAATGCAATTCCATGTATGTGTCTAAACTTTTGAACCGTTATAAATAGATAGTTGATATTTACAAGGCAACTGTATTGTTGCATCCGCTATAACAGCAAGTATACAATTTGAATTTGGAAATTAAGAGGTGCCCTTATATTTGATGTAATTTAATATATGTGGCCAACCTGCTGAGGAGTTGTAGATAGACAGTTAAAATTTAAAAATAAAATGCATTGTTAAGTCCACTAAAACATAAAGTAAAACATTTGGATTTCGTAATTAAAGGGTACTCCAATATTTAATGTGATTTGATGTGTGTGGCCAAACTTTTGAACCACACAGATAGCTGAAATTTAAGGCAACCTGTATTGCTAAGTCCGTTGCAACAACAAGAATATAATTTTCAATTAGGGATTAAAGAGTGTTTTCATAGTTAATGTAATTTGACGTTACGGTCCTATAGTATAAACCATTATACACAAACCCTTGAATATCAGACAGAATGACCACTGCTTTGTCTGGTATAATGAGAACCATAAATATCTAAAATTATAAATTAAAAGGTATTGCAATAGTTGGTTTAATTTTTGCAGCCAAATTGTTAAACTGTAATGGACTGACCGTTGACATTTAATAAAAAAAAAAACTGTAGTGCTAAATTCGCTTTAATAAAAGTATATTTGATGCCTATGGCATTGATTGTGGAACAGTTGTAGACAGGTGGTTAAAATTTATAAGCAACTGTATTGCTAAGTCCGCTATAAAAACAAGTAAAAATTTTGATTTGGAAATTAAAGGGTGTCCCAATATCTGATCTTATTTGGTGTATTTGTCCAAATTTTTGAGCCGTTATAGACAGATAGCTGAAATCTTTTTTAAATTTTTTAAATTCGGATTTTTTTGCAAGAATTATTCCAACTCTAAGTGTAGTTTTCAGCAACAGTCAAAATTAAGATCGTTTATAAAAATTACAATTTAAGAAGATATTTAAATTTTTGACCTCAGATTCTTATTTTGGAATTATCATATGAGGTTTCTTAATTTAAAAAACGTTGATTATGAGAATATGACTTTTATTCATCTTCTGACAATAAAATGTGTCATAGAGCCGCAAATTAAATTTACTAATTTAATTGATGCTTAACAACCCTTAAATTTTGTAAGCAGACTTCATAAAAAGCACTTAAATTTATGAGTCTTGTTTTAGCAAGAAAACACCATGACAAAACTCAAAGTTTATATCATAAGTTGAAAACTATTGATTTAAAATTTACATTAAAAATTGGACGTGTAAAGCAGTGGCAATTGTGTGGCTTATTCAGCATCTAGTTAGGTTCATTCGGGTCCGAACACTTATTTAAGCGATGGCTTGATTTAAGCCATACATGCACATTACTTTGACGAAAATGAAAACGCAATTTTTTCTATTTGATACCTTATTCTAAAGTTAAAATTTTGTTTCATATAGAAGTTAAGAACAAAAATACGTTGTTAGAACAATATAAAATTATTTTTAGATTTTAAAGAAAAAATGTTTTTAGTATAACTTCCCTGCTTAAATTAACTATACAACCTAGTTTTTCAAATAAAAAAAAAAAAAAAATTGTGCTACCGTACTGCAAAGGGTTTTGTAAGAGAATTCGCTTTCATATCATCTGTTTTGATAGGATAAAAACTTAATAAATTCATAATGCTTATTTTTTTCTTACATGCGGTCTGCAGTTACAATAAATTGCAGTGCGTTTTAATTATAACATTTTGATGTCATCGGCGTTTGTCCAGTAGACTTATGGTTTAATCGCTCGTAAAAAAATATTATTTCTTGCAAAAGTAAAAGCAAAATTAAAAACTTACTAGATTGTTTAATTTAATAACAAAAATCTTAAAAAATATATATAATATATAGCATAGGCTGACTTCCAAAACGTCAGTAGCTTTGTATTCGAACAATGTATTGTATTTCATAATGCCGTGGTACTAAATGTTTACAATACATACCATTCCAAAATGTCGCAGACAAGTATTAGAAACGTTGCATCCGAGTAACTAGCGTATGTGTACAAGAGCTAAATACCGCAGCCAAACTGTGTACAAACTTTGTATAAAAACATTTTGGAAGTCAGCCATACATACATAAAGAAATGTGTACATATGAACTAGTAAAGTGGTGGCAATTCATTAAATTAATGTGTATAATTTATTTAATTTTTTTCCCAATCAAATTAAAAATTACCTTTTTCGGCTAAGGTTCATCCGTTTTTTTTTACATCTATTAATGCGTATACTTTAAAATAATCTGCATATGTTGTTTAATCTCAAACTTCTCCTTCCACGTAAAGCTCTGTAAGCAAAGGGTTTCTTGAAAAAAAATAAAAAAAAATATTTATGACTTTATAATAAAAATAAACACACTGAATACATCTTGGCTTCAGTGAATACGTAAAGAAACCAAAAAAAAAAACAAAACAGAAACAAAAACAAAAAGAGCCCAGAAAAGGATTGCGTGGACAAAGTTGTACTCAAGGATATATTGTATGTGCTGTATGTGGTAAAAAATACTATACAAAATGTACAAAGATAGTGCTCCACATCATCCTCATCTTTAGATGTGCTCAATGTACACAGTTACTACCTGAAGACAATCGTGATGGATCTAAAGCCACAACGGCACATTTTAACACAAAATTAGAAAGCATGGAAATAAAATCGCAATACATTTCAAACTCACTTTCGAACAATATCATGGCTGAACTAAACTCAATAAAAAACGATTTCAAGAAATGCATATCCAGAGTAGACAATTGTAAAACCACAACTTACTTGAAAGTCGACAAGCTCTATAAGGAAAAGGATTTTTTGCAAAAACAGATAAGGAGACTTGAAGAAAAACTTACAAATGATGACTTATACGAAACCATAGATAAGATAGCCCAGGTATTAGGCTTAAGTATACAACCGTATGTCGTCAATTCCTGTACTTCGACACGAAGTTAAAAAAGTTGCACTTGTCATGTTTAACACAAGCAGAAAATGTGATGAGTTAATAAAAAAATATTTTGAAAATCCAAATCTCCTATTATGTTAAATATATAAAGTTTTTGGAGAAATTGAATAAAGAGTATATATTAATGCCATTTTGACAACGATGGCGAAATTACAATATTTGTACAGAAAGTTCAAATATGGGAAAAATATTACAAAGTTCCAGTTTAAAAATAAACAAATTCCCGAGGTAAAAACATATTTTCCCATCCCGGCTTAGTAAAAGTATTCAACAGTACAGAACTTCATAATACTACTTTTTAAATTAATGTTGCTTTTTTATTTTTAAAATAACATGTTTTAATTGCTGTTATACGAGTATATTTTTAATTTATAACCATTATTAGTGTTTTAATATAATTTCAGTTTCATTTATTCATTTCATTATAATTATTGAAAGAGATAAACAATACGATTAAAACATAACTTAAATAATTGAAATTATAAATAGTACTTTTAAGCTTAAAACAAAGCAAGCACCAAAACAAAAGGACAAAACTGATTTTAAGAGCGCATATGTGAATATCTCTTAAACTGCAACTTTTTCCATACATTAAAAAAACAATGTGTTCATACATATTTATGAAAATTCTCTAAAGTATATACATATATTTAGAATCAATACTATTCATTCATTCATATACTATTTCTCAAAAAGGAAACCAGCTTACGTACGTACATGGTTTGTTATTTATTCATTTTACAAAAACCTGGGATCGGATAACTCAGTCAATTGCTTATCTATTTTTAACCCCAAATATGCATTGTAATCGTAAATAAGCGTACTTTTTGAATAAATGCAATAGTTTTATAGTTTCTTAATAAAATAATACAATAATACCCAAACTTCTCAAATTTTCTAAGATAAATTATATATCATTCAAAAGGTTTTAGTTTCTTCTTTCGAACCATTAGCAACGAAGTTACAGGGTTATAAGTGCGCAAAGGTAAAAACCGGTTTTTTAACCGTAAATTCGGATCATGAAGGTGTCCGGCATATTTCACTATTGGATTCTTCTTTAACTCGACAAGACCTACAAGAAAAAACATATCACTCCCTAGGTTTTTCAATTTCATTCAATTTTGTAGCACTGTGTAAATAATATTTTACATGTTAAATGAGTGCAGTTCAAAACAATTGTTGTGCCAATATTTTTTTTAGTTCATCTAATGCAATTTGTTTTTCAACAAGTTTCAAAAATATGTAAGAAAACTTGCAAAAATTAACATCAAATTTGCCTGAAAATGGTTTAAACCGGCACAAAAAAAAAAACGTTATTATTATTATTATTAATATTATTATTATTATTATTATTATTTATATTATTATTATTATATATAAATTCAAGGTTTTACATTTTTACATTAGTTTAAGTTATTTAGTAGAATAAAATTTTATCTCCTTCTCTAAAGTATATACATATATTTAGAATCAATACTATTCATTCATTCATATACTATTTCTCAAAAAAGAAACCAGCTTACGTACGTACATGGTTTGTTATTTATTCATTTTACAAAAACCTGGGATCGGATAACTCAGTCAATTGCTTATCTATTTTTAACCCCAAATATGCATTGTAATCGTAAATAAGCGTACTTTTTGAATAAATGCAATAGTTTTATAGTTTCTTAATAAAATAATACAATAATACCCAAACTTCTCAAATTTTCTAAGATAAATTATATATCATTCAAAAGGTTTTAGTTTCTTCTTTCGAACCATTAGCAACGAAGTTACAGGGTTATAAGTGCGCAAAGGTAAAAACCGGTTTTTTAACCGTAAATTCGGATCATGAAGGTGTCCGGCATATTTCACTATTGGATTCTTCTTTAACTCGACAAGACCTACAAGAAAAAACATATCACTCCCTAGGTTTTTCAATTTCATTCAATTTTGTAGCACTGTGTAAATAATATTTTACATGTTAAATGAGTGCAGTTCAAAACAATTGTTGTGCCAATATTTTTTTTAGTTCATCTAATGCAATTTGTTTTTCAACAAGTTTCAAAAATATGTAAGAAAACT
The DNA here is from genome assembly GCA_937654795.1 of Cistogaster globosa. Lineage (NCBI taxonomy): Eukaryota > Metazoa > Arthropoda > Insecta > Diptera > Tachinidae > Cistogaster > Cistogaster globosa. Next base: position 20,796,909 of record OW569408.1, read on the forward strand.
TGCAAAAATTAACATCAAATTTGCCTGAAAATGGTTTAAACCGGCACAAAAAAAAAAAACGTTATTATTATTATTATTATTATTATTATTATTATTATTATTATTATTATTATTAATATTATTATTATTATTATTATTATTATTTATATTATTATTATTATATATAAATTCAAGGTTTTACATTTTTACATTAGTTTAAGTTATTTAGTAGAATAAAATTTTATCTCCTTACAATGGCTAGTTTATCTGTATATCAATTATGAATGATAATACAGGAACCATCATCACAAATGATGAAATATTAGCTCTAAGTTTAAAGTGACCCAACCTTAACATTGCACATTCTAATTCTAAAACCATATCATCAAGAAGCAGTTCGACTAAATTATATGATATAAGAAGACTTTTTGAATATAGCGTCTTTAATTTAGTTGGTGTATCGGTGTCTTGGCTCTTACATCATATATTTGATAATTCAATTTCTTTAGATGGCTTTCACTTATAAAGGAGTGACAGACCATTTAGGAGAGGAGGTGGTGCATGTAAATTTGTAAGTAAAAAGTATAAGTGAAAGGTTGTTACTAAAGTAATGGAGAAGGGTGTGAAGGAGGTTATTTTGATAGATATTAATGTAATGCGTGGTACAAAGATATTAGTTGGATTTATTTGCAGTACGAAGTTATTACCAGTTGTGAGAAATTAATTCCGAAGAATAGCGTAAGATATGAAAACGGTATTTGGATGGGAGGTTTTAGTATTGATTTATTCAAAGATAATGCTAGGATGAGATCTTTATGCAGTAGCATTGGGTTAAATATTGTACAAAACAGCCTACCTACACATTTTACAATCTGTTTAAATAGAACGTAACTAATGGACTATTTCCTATTGTCAAACCTTAACTTAGTTGAAAAAAGCAGCCAATTTTTCTTTTACTGCAACAAACTTAAATAAATCCTTATTTTTTTTACTAATTGTTGTTTATTGTTAAAAGCAGTGTTGCCAGAAAAATTCTGTCTCTTATCCCCAATTTGACTCGTGATGTCCCCAAATACCCTAATTTCTAAATGAAAATCGCTAAATTTGTCCCCAAAAATAAACAATTAAGATACGCATCTTTATTAAAAGAATTTTTTAAATTATTGTTATCGTATACATAATATACTATGTCATTATTTTAATATTTTGAACTGAATGACAAAAGAGTCTATTTAATACAGAAATATTTTTTAATTTCTTACATATTAAAATTGGTATATATTTAACACTCAAGAGTATATAGTAAGCTTAAATAAAAAACGTGTGATTAACTAATATTCAAAATCGCTTCTTTTTTAATTCAGGGAAATACATTTTTGTTTAAAGCATGAAATTCAATAGAAAATCAAATTATGAGTTTTTTGTTAGTTACATGGTTTTTCATATTAGTTGACGACATTTGTCAAATCGGTTAACATACAAATAAATTGTTTACAAACAATAATTTTATTAGCAAACTAAAATGAAATACAGAATTGGGATAGACTTGGCATCACCGTCATGCAAGAGTAAAAAATTTCTAGTTAAGAAAAATTGTTTGGGATAAATATTAAAAAAGTTAATTGTGGTTTGAAATAATAAAAAGACATTGATAAATGTGCATATTTTATAAAAATAAAATAAGAATATAACAATACAAACAAGTTGTTAAAAACACTAAATTGCTGCTGTATTTTTGTTGGTGCTTTGCATTTCCCGCTTTTTGTTTGTTTTACATACGTATATTTGCGCTTACTTTTGTGTCTTGTGTGTTTATTTGCGGGGCAAAAATACAAAGTGCAGCTTAAACTTTTATTTATTGATGACAATTTAATAAAACCAAAGAATGGCACCTCAACAGACAATTTATAAATGTTCGATTTGCACAAAAAATGTCACAAAATCAAATAAATCCGTTTGTGCTTGCTGTGGGTTATTTTTTCATATAAACTGTGCAGGAGTAACGTCCGATGAGTTTAAGTTTATCGCAAAACACAAAGTTGTTAAATTTATTTGTACAAGTTACCCATGTTCGCCTAAATCTTCTAATATTCAAGATGAACTAAGAAAAGGATTTGCTGCATTGACTGCGTCGCTAGAGAAAGATTTTGAAGTTAAACTACAAGAAATTAAAGTTGATTTTCAAAAGAAGTTGGATGATGCTGTTGTTGTCAACAAGTTATTAGTGGATGAAATATGCTAAGAGGTGTTGCGAAAATAAATTGCGAATTAATGAAATTAAATCGGATGTAAACAACTGTTGTAATATGATTAAACATGTTTAATCAATAAATACGGATAAATTAAATGAATTAGAAAATCAAATCAATATCGAACAAGGACGTCTCAACCGGTAAAACATAATTATAAAAGGATTACCAAAATCAATAAAAACCTAAGAGAAATCGCAATTAAAGTTGGAGTTATTTGCGGTGTTAGCATAACCAACACAGGCATTCAACATTGCACTTCCTTTAGTGGAGATAAAACTGTCCTAATTAAATTCAATTCTGTTTAATTACGTGATCAAGTGATGATAAACTACCATAAACATTGCAATATTAAGCTAAAAGATATTCTGGAGAACAACATTGCGTCAGGGATATATTTAAATGACCACTTGACGCCGTCTGTAAGAAAACTAGTTGCCATTTACAAAGAATTAAAGCTGAAACAAAAAATTATTAAATATGAACATTTGAATTATGATATTTTTACCCTACAAGAACAGTGACCATCATTTGATCCATCAAATGACAATCACTGATGATGGAAATAGCCATCGATGCGTAGAACAAAGTTTCTATCATATTCTGTGATTTTGCATTTCTCTCTAACTTATGAATTCTTTCCATTGTGAGATACATGTATCTGCACTGCTCACTCTACAGCAGTTTACTATTTAGCGATGACAGAAATTTACATCACACTTGATGGATATACCAGTCACAGTTGACAGGTCACACTTGATGGATATATCCGTCACAAATGATGGATATACCCTCAATTGAAAAATCGAACTTTTTAATAAAATAAAATTTAATATTTCAAATATATAATGTAACTTTTTGAATATCTAACTACTTAATTTTTATAAAAAATGACCTCATTTATAATAAAATACTTAATTTCTATCCTTTTTTTTTCTTGTAGTCTGTGGTGGCTTCGCTCTACTGACTTCTTCACACTTTTTTCAAAATCGAGCGCTCCTTGCTGTTGAAAAACACCTTAAAATAAAAGAAGAGATTTATTTATGTATTAATAATTTAATACGCAATAAACAAATAACTGCTTGGCTAATCTGTAGTACTTACCTCTCAGGGAGTTATTAACCAAAGAGAGCTTGCTTATCCCACCTTCCATCCCAATTATATTTTTCGAGTAAGTCGTCAGTAAAAATTGAGCGCATCACAGTACTGACATCCTGCGATGTCTCCTTAATCAAATGTAAATGTGATGTCTAAAGAAATATGTAAGATTATTAAAAAACTTTAAGCATGAATATAAGTTCTTAACCATTGTTACAGTGAAACCTTGCGACTCCTCCAACTTTGTCTTCAACTCCTTCACCGCTAGAAAGTTCTGCAAAGGGAGCATGCTGACGACTTCATCAAGTTTTGAGTCGTAAGTCTCACCAGAGAGCCGACAGATGGATTTCTCAACCTTTTTGATGACCACCTTGCACTCCATCAAAAATTTTAGACAATACGAATTGCAAAACTTTTTAAAATTTAAAATAAATTATAGTTTTATACTCACATATACTTTCCACAAGTTTTCTAAGCCGGGCTTAGATTTCCTTCTGACCCTGGACCTAATCTTCAAAGGGAAGGAACGCCTTAAATTAAAAATTATTTAAAACAAATATAATTTTTGAAACATTTCAAATAACCTTTATATTTCCGATCACTTTTGGATGACAGTGATTTTGGGCACACATCTTGAGTGTTTCTACCAAATACTGTTGTTGACTGAAAATCAGAGAAATACATAATATTAAGCAATCAAGGAAAAGTTTTACACATTAAAAAACAACTTACAACTTTTCCAACTCGAATCTAACTCTTTAAAGGCTGTGGCTGTTTTAAATACCCGCATCATGCCTGTGAAGTTTTGGGTTTCCAGTGTCAGGTTCTTTGGACACAATCTCTGCACTGCAACTACTTGCAATCCCAAATGCAACTTACCTTTCTAATTCCACATTGAACTAGTATATTTGCTGGGTAAAGTTCGGGTAGAAATGATGGATGGCGCTGAAAAAGTTTTAAATTATGATGATGCCTTATTATTCTAAATAGAAATCCTGGCTCAGCTATAACACAAAATCCAAGATGGTGATACCATTTGTTTTTACAGGATTGTATGTATGTATTATTATTTTAAAATGTTTTACTTCTATACGGTTTACCCACTGGATGTGTAATTTGTTATTTAGTATCTGAGTATTATCGGTTGTTCTCAGGAGGTGTTTAAATTTTTTATGTATGTTGTATGCTTTATGCTGGTCTATTAAAGAAGTAGTGCAAATTATTAATCTGACATGTATGTATCTATTTTTTGTAGTTTTTTTTTTGCCTCTTCAAATAATTTACATTAAATTCTGTAATAAGATTTTTTTGTCTGATTTTAAAATTCTTTTGGAGTTATATTATCCGACGATAAAACTATTAATTAAATAATTTTTAACTAATTCCTGTAGAGCATTTCAATTCACAGTGATTGTGGTTTTCTACCTTACTTAGGCAGTTCTACTATACCTTTTATATTTTTAATCCTAAAAAATTATCTTGATAGAATTAACAATTGTTAAATTTTTCTGCAAGAAATTTGAAAACGAATCGTAATAAATGCTTTAAATTTGGGCCCTATTTGTATTAATAAAATCATAAGAAGTAAATTAAGCAGCTATAGAGATTCCTTAAAAATTGCGCAGTGGAATATAACAGGCTTTTGTATGTCTTATAATTCTTCGAAGGTTGATGAAATACGAAAGATTCTAGAGGGTAACCACTGGGATATTGTTGGCTTTACTGAGACGTGGTTAAGGCCTTTTATGCTATCTCAGTCTTTGAACACACCTGGTTATAACATATGTAGAAACAATAGGTCAGATGGGAGAAGAAGTGGAGGCGTTGCCCTATTTATTTCAAAATATCTTAAATATAAAAAAGTTTTGTTTTAAGAGTTGTGAAAGTTTTGAAGCCTTATTTACAGAACTTAGTTTTCTAGAAACGAAATTGCTGGTTGGTGTGTGGTGCCTTCCGACTGGAGACCTGTATGCATTTCGTTCTATGTGCTAGCGATTGGATCTCACTTACCATCACAATTGTTTGCCAACGCATTACCATGCGGGTTGCAATACAACTTCTTTGATAGATTTTTTCCTTTTGAGCAACACAGTTTCTTAAAATCCTCTGGTCAGATGCAGTGTCCTGGTGTGTCCTGGCATTCCTTCATTTTTATTGCTGTGAACTTTCCTAGTCCTGATAATCAGCATTTTGTTACATACCCAGATTATAAGGCAATACGTATGGAAGAGTCAGAAGCTCTTGCTCTAGACTGCGATTTCCGTGACATGTATTTGACTAACGAGACTAATTTACAACTTGAAGCTCTCATGTCAAATGTAAGATACTTATACGGTTTGGTCCCAATAGTTCATCAAAAATTTCGATTGAAATAATTGGTTTGAAGACCCTGAAATTTTCTTTCATGTGTCGTTGAGAGATTTGGCATACAAATATTATCTCCAATGTAGGACACCAGATAATTGGGCAATATATTGTTCCGCCAGAAATAAAGTAAAGAGCAATTATTTTCAAAATTGTAATACAGGTCGTTTTTTGAAAAATAATGGTTGCTTGAATACAAGGGAAACTCTTGATCTACCTGATCCCGAAGAAATATATAATTATTTTGTATCTTGTCAAACAAATGACCTAAGTAGTTTTGTTAAACCTACAGATATCGTTCAAAATGGTTTCTCTTTTTCATGTTTTGACACATTGACACTAGAACAGGTGCTATTTAGAATAAAATCTAATACAGTTGGATATGATGCCTTATCATTACGATTTTTAAAGATTATTTTTCCATTCATTTCTCGTCATTTGCTTCACCTTGTGAATAGCATAATTACGACTTCTAAATTTCCAGACAGCTGGAAAATAGCAAAGGTTATCCCTATTACAAAGGAAGGCCAGTCTTGTGAATTAGATAATCTACGTCCTATTTCGGTAGTCCCTGTGCTTTCGAAAGTGATGGAGTATATTTTGAAAAACCAAATGATAGAATATTTCAAGCGTGAATCGTTGATAAACTTTCTCCCAATCCGGCTTTCGGAGAGGTCATAGTACAACCTCCCTTTTACTATCATTAACTGATTATATTAAGTAACTTTTAGATAGTCGTAAGAGTATAGTCTTAATCTCGGTAGATTTCTCTAAAGCTTTTGATAGTGTAATACATTCCAAGTTATTGCAAAAACTATGTAAGGAGTTTAATTTTTCCCGTCCGGCAAGTGGTTTAATTAATCAATTTGTTTCATCAGTATCATCTTGTTCACAAATGCGATGTTTACTTAGTGGTGTACCACAAGGGTTCGTAATTGGACCATTGTTATATATGGCATATGTAAATGATCTTTTAGAAGCTGTTAGAGGTGTTTCTTGCCAACCTTTTGTATACGCTGATGATATGCAATTCATTTGCTATGCCGATGTTGAGTTTATAGATGGAGGAGGGCGTTAATTTTATGCTGCAAAAGGTTGTCTTGGGCATCTAATAACGGATTTCGTGTGAACCCTGCAAAAACAAAATTAATGGGTTTTGGATTTGATACACGAGCTTTAGATATTAAAACTGGTTCAGCCTCTGCACAATTTGTGCATAGGATGAAATGTTTAGGCCTTTTTTAGATAACTTGTTAAATTTTTCGCCACATAAAAATTTTTTGTCTTCTCGAATTTCTTTTATGCTAAAAAGATTATATTCAATTAACATTTATTTGCCATGTTCAGTAAGAAGATGTATAGCTAAAACTTTGTTATTGCCACATATTTATACTGTGCTGAAATTTTCACTAGTTGCAACAGTTGTGTACAAAGAAAATATAAGGTAATTTTTAATAGAATTATACGTTACGTCTACCGGTTGAAAGTTAGGGATCATGCAGCTGCGTTTATTGCAAATTTCTTGTGAATATCTTTTGAAAATTATATTAGTACAAGATTAATTACGTTTTTCTATAAATCAATACTAACTGGTTGTCCCTTTTATATTGATGATAACTTTAATTTCTCTCGCTCATCAAGAAACCCACAGATTATTTTCCCTGTAAGACATTTAAATATATTCAAAAAATCATTCCAAATTCGAATTTCCAAAATTTGGAATAATTTACCGAAGAAATTAAGAATTTTTTCTTTTTCAATCAATCAGTTTAAATCGAAGATTTTTGATTATGCAAAAAATAATATATTAGAGGTTATATAAAATAAGTTGCTAGCTGCATTAATCATTACGATTTGTATTCAACATATTAAGAACTAAATTTTTCTTTTTGATAATAAATAATCTTTATTTTAAAATTAGATTTGATCTCATGAAATTGTTTTTATGTAATAAGTTATTACAAACATTGTTCAATTTTATATTTTATTTATTGTAGTTACTTTTATTTTATAATATAGTAGTTTTTGATAATTATATAAGGCCATTTATATCCTCAGTTATGTAAATGAAGGTTTAATAAATAAAAATAAACTTTAATAAATTTATTAAACTTTTAATATTTCTTTTCGTATGATAAGCAGAATAACAATAACCTAAGTGTAATGGTACACAACAACTTTTACAAATATATCTCGTTTCGCTTCGTTTTCCCCTTAAAGAGCATACGAGCTCATCACGAGTTTACACGTGGCCGATCAGCAAAATTCGGCCATAAAAATACGAGTAAACTCGTGACTGGTCAACAACGTGTTAAGAAGCGTCTAGGGTTTGGAAAGATGGTCGTGTTGTCGTGCTACTGAATTCTCTTGAGAGGGTGCAAAGTGATCCGCGCTCAGATACTTACTTCCAGTTATTGGAAAAGTGATGGAGAGGATAAAGGTAACGCAACTAAAGTTTGGTTTTGGGGAGGGAAGATCCGTTGAAGATGCGTGGCTGCATGTTATGCGTTGTGTCTGTTTGTTGACTTTAAGGGTGCATTTGACTACCTCTTATGAGGTCCGATTCTCTCTGTAGGCTGTCGACAGCTGGCCTTATGGAAGATCAACTTCAGTGGCAGAGAAGCTTGTGCGGTAGGCGCCGGAGATATAGTTTGGAGATATGTTGTCCTCAGGTATACATCTGTGAGTCGACAACTTATCTTTTAACTTGTGTGCATATTCGGATGACCTGCTTATTCTGATCGAAGTTCAAGCTCGTATTGACCTAGAGCAAAAGTTTAATCAGGTCATGCACATTGTTTGTGAATGGGGTGCTAGCGTCGGTGTTGACATGGCTACGAACAAGATGATGTGATGATGCTGCTGAAAGGCAGAGTATCTCAGAATCGTCTACTAAGTCCCAAGTATGTGACGCAACTCAATTACCTGCAAATAATGATGTCAGAAAGGATGAAATATTTTGTTCATCTTGTCTATGTGAGGTACAAGCTGACTGTTGTTATCGGTAGAGTTAGGCGCATCCTGAGATTTGATTGGGGCCTAAGCAGGCATACTATGCGCACCATATATGGCGGGCTCTTTGTTGCATGTGCGGCATATATAAAATCCTAGAGCTTTAAAATAAGAAACAATTTAAAGGGGAGCTTTTTTAAGGACAAAACTTCTTAAATTCCCACGTATGAAATTAAAACTAATGGCTTTAGATTTAGAAATATTTAGAGTAATACAATTTTTTTACACCATCCTTGTACCTTTCCCAAGTTTTAATTTGTTATTCTACTTAGTTCAGCTACAGATTCCTATTGCCAATTGCAAACATATTCAAAAGTCTCTGAGACACAATTGGACGTAATTAAAATAATGGGAAAAAATAAATAGAATAATTATCGTAAAATAGTTCATAAATAGGCACAAAAAATACAACTAATTTATAGCATACAATTTAATAAAAGAAGTAGTTAAACTCAAAAACATTTTTTCTCTTAGTATTTGTTGAGTAATTGTTTTCAGTATTCTTCCGCGTTGCATTTATTATCACAAACCTCAAAGTTTTTTCTTCGCCATTTGGGAGAATAATTTTCGCTTCAAAACATGATGTTCATCATCAATCTAAATTTTTTAATTTTACCTGATTTCATAAGTTTTCTACAACAGAAGTTTCGAAGCCATTGGATATAAATGATCATTAATAGGTCCGTATGTAAACTTTTCAAGTAAAATCCAGTAACTGAGTAATTACTGAGTAGTTTTAAAAAACTTACTTTTAATACTTACGCGAACGGAATAATTCTAAAAACTAGTCAGATTAAGGAAACAGCTGATTTGAAATAAGTATAGTGCTGAACAGTATATATATTTTTGGATACTCAACTTTTTTTGATCTTGCTAATCGGTACAATACTTGTAACAACGCGAAAATTAAAACAAAATTAATATTTTATTTTACTACATATGTAACCTTTGTTTTTATTTAATTTGATTTCCATAATTTGACTTTGATGAATTCAACGCAAAAATTTATGATTACTAAATTTTTGCTTTTGACTACCTTAAAAATAAGTGCAGTACTCAGTAACCAAATATCAAACACTTATGCAACTCTACATACAGAACATACAGAAATAATGTGGCTCCCAACTAAGGAATAAAGAAGAATTTGATGAGCTAATATTCATGCCAAACGATGAAGTTAATGGTGGTGAATCTAGCAGTAGTCTTCCTGTAAGTGGTGTAATTCAGGAGACAGAAAACAAAATAAGTCTTTGGGTTTATTCCGACGTAAAACTTCTTATATATCGTATAAAGGACCTGGGAATGAGGATTGGCAAATCAATAAATTAAAAAAATAAAAAACAGATGTGGCAAGAAATAAGCGAGAACCTTTATGAAAAGGGCTATGTGTTTAATGCGACACAGGTTGAAGTAAAATATTTTGCTCTGAAGCGGCAATATAAGAGAGTCGCTTTAAACAATAACAAAACTGACCGTAGTAGACAAACTTGTCCCTACCAAAAGTAAGTTTTATTTGGATGTTATTATATGCCTTTTGATACAGATTTACTTTTATATACTTACATGTGTATTAATTGTAAACTAGATGATATCTTAAAAGAGAAGGTGGCACTAAATCATAGATGATCAAAAATAAAAATGAGATGTATTAACAGAGACAGTAACCATTATAATGTTTTTTGAAATAAATTGTTTTTTAATGAATAGCTTTGATGTAATATTGTATTGTATTGTATTGTATTGTATTGTAAAATAAATTCAATAATGATTATTTTCGGTCTCTGATTATTAAAACTTAATTTTATTACAATTTTTAAAATCGCTTTGAAGAATTTTAATTAAACTTTCCGTGTTAATGCTTGCTTGACAATTGCGAATTAGCAAAATATTTTTTAAGTTCACCGAGGTCATGCGATTGCGCTGCTTGGAGCAAATGTTTTTTATGTCTGAAAAATTTTGTTCACATAAGTATGTTGAGGAAAAAAATGATAAATATTTTAAATGCATTCGTTTGAGCTAAGGACATAAGGCACCATCTACATTTTTCCAAAACTCAAGAGAATTAATTTTATCGAAAGCTTTTACCTCAGATCTAAGTATTATTATCTTTGATCGAATGTGTATATCGAACTTGCTTATGTCACAATTTAAAGGGATTTTGAATACATCAAGCAAAGGCTGTATACATTCCAAATCGTTAATTCGGTCTTCAATATTAAAAAAAGGGTTTCTAATAATGATACATAATCAAGTTTTTTTGAATAATTTTGTTTGTTATATATAAGAGAAGTTTTGGAAAACTAGAGAAATCGTCATATCGAATTTCTGTTAGCAGCAAAAATAACTTTGTTTTATAATTCAACAGAAATTCAGACATATCAAGTATACTTTTATCTTTTCCTTGAAGTTGTAAATTAAACTCATTCAAAAAGTTAGTTATATTTGACAAAAATGCTAAGTCTAAGGTGAATAAATATTCTTTTAGTAATTTATTTATTAATATTCTTTTAGTAATTTTACTTCACATATATCTATATTTTCTAGCTCTTAAAACTCTACCACCTCTTTTCTTAAGTCAAACAGTCTATTTAGGCAATCACCTCGGCTAAGCCATCGAACGTCAGTGTACGTTTTAAGGTCATGATATGCAGCTTTTCTAGTTTTTAAAAAAGTTACAAATTTCCTATGCGTAAGGGAATTATGTCCACCACATATTCTATTAATTATGCGCTCTGCTGATTTCATAGCAGAATGTTCTGAAAGAAATTTTGTTGCAAGAGCTACTTGGTGGATTATGCAGTGAAAATTTTGAAGTGGCAAACCATGTTTTTGTAGTTGTCCGATAAAGCCTTCATATCTACCAGTCATTACGCTGGCACCATCTGTACAAACTGCTGCAAACTTGTTTGTGTCTACAATTAAAAATAGTTTGTCACTAACAATGTCGAACAATAACTTGCCTGTTACGTTTGCATAAAAACTTTCAAGGGTGAACATTGTTTCAAAAACGTTGTAATTGGCATCTACACAACGAATACAAATTATAAGTTCACAAACGTCGTTAATGTCGGTACTTTCGTCTAGACAGACTGAAAAGAATTCGCAACTTTTCAATTTTTCAGTAATAAAAATAAAGAAGTTCATATTTGTGTAGTGCGCCGAACTAGAGTAAATCGAGATAAAGGAATAGATTTAATGAAGTACTGACTTTAGCTTAGCTTTTCAAAAATCTTTATAAGAACTTCTTTAACGAAGATCCCATCAGAAAAAGGGGTTCCATGCCTTACGACATTTAAACTTACTAAGCTTGATATTCCACTTTTTAGGTTCTGATTTTCTGAATTGTTTTCAATTCCATTAAGCCATTCCTTTAATTGGAAAAAAAAATTTCTTCTTTTCATTAAGAAGCTCCTCCTTCTCTTTACAATTTTTTTTCAATTTCATAATGATATGAATAAGAATGCCTTTTCAAAACGTTTTCATTTCCAGCCTTAAATATTTTGTAGCATAAAAGGCATTGAATGTTATGAAAAGCATCATTTATCATAAAATACCGTTCACATCTCATTTCGTAGACGTGTAGCTTTTATTTTTTTACTTTGTTTTTTGCGTGTTCAATTGTAATTGAATCGTGTTTGTTTACTATGCTTTGTTCAACAAAAACCAACAACAATGCTTAATAAATTCCTGAAAAAAATGATGATACTCCGACGCATGTGTTTTCGTCGCTTGCTCAACGATGAATGAATGAGTTTTTAAAAGAGAGTAACAAATGTGTATGAATTTTTTTCAAACAATTGTTGTATGGGCTGAACATGAATGCACTAAATCCTGAATATAAGTTAAGTTTAATGTTGTTAATAAAAAACTTGTTAGTTCGAGTACTTGACTACGACTGATTTTGTCGTTGTCAATTTCTTTATTTAATAATTCAAAATTTCTTATTAATAAAATGCAACGAAATACAATTCTTTGGAAGTTAGTGTTTTAATGATCATTAAGCCAAACTGCAAGATTGCGTTAAAATTGTAACAACAGAATTCTCTGTAATTTTGCAGTTTGCTTTAATGATAGTTCAGGTAAGTACAATGACATAGAAACAAAACAGGAAAAGCTGCAGACATATCGTCAGCAAATATTTAATACAAAAATTAAAAACTTTTTATTTCTTAACTCTTCCCCTCTTAAATTCCAGCGTCCACGTTGGATGGGTAGTGAATGTAAGTATTTGATGCTTCAACTGGATGTTCCGGCTCGGTGTTGGTTTTAACATTGAAATCAATTCTTCTTTTTATCAAATGCAAGATCAGGCCGCATATCAATACCATCGTTAGGGCTCCTAGCATTCCCATGCTGGCTTTATAATTGGTAGCCAGTCTCTTAATTTCACCAGCGTTGTTGATATGAAGATCTTTAAGCATTTCCAATGATAGCATTTCTTCATAATTTGCAATAGTGTTTGGTGCATTAACCACTGCTGGTAAGGGTTTCATCATAGTAATTTCCTTACTGGAATAAGTTCTTTTCCCTATGGTAATTGTAGAGTTATGGTATTTGATAATATAGGTACCATGCAGATCCACTTCCCTATTTTCTATCCATATTGATCCATTATAACCGTTTAATAGAATTAGACCCGGTGTAATTTCTTTTACCATGGGTAAATGTTGGTTGTTAGAGGTTGGACAATTTGATGGCATGCCATCGAGTAATCTCGGCAAGCAACTCGATTCTGTGATATTTTCTAAATTGTAATTTCTGCAAACAGCCACATCGTTAAACATTCTGCATGCGGATTTTACCTCGAGGAGAGAGTTTTTACACAATACAAAATTTTCATTGTCAATCTTAATGGATACGTTCTGATTCTTAACTAATTTTACAAATAAGCTTCTACACGTTTCCCTTTCCATAATTGGCAAGTCGACAATGTAAAGGATTGTCGTTTTATTTACCCCTATTTTTACCTCACCAAACTCCAAGGCTTCAACCAAATTCACATAAGGCATATTATGTTCATCGAAATGCTTTTTAGTTACGTTTAGTTCGTATTCAGATAACACGAAGGAATTTATTATACCAGATTTCGCCCACTGCATTGAATAACCTAGATTGGTAAGTTCTTCTTTGATTATTTCTAGCTTTCTTTCAACGTCTTTAATAATTTCCCGCTCCAAAGCATCATTTGATCCTATGTTATTCATTATACTATTGGTTATCTTTGTTATTTCTTGCATTCTTGTTTCTATGGCCCTATTTATCACAGTCTGTTTGTCATTGTTCTCCAAAAGCCTATTCATTCTGTCAGCAACAATTTGGAAATCGTCGTGGTCTGGTGAACCTGCTACCCACTTCCATATCGTTCCCAAAGCGTTTATTGATCTCGTTTCACGTCTGGGTCTCAACTCCGCAAGCAAAGCATATAAAGTCTGTACTTGATGCAATAAAAATGGATAATTGCTGTCCTTTTTCCCAATGTCTTGTCTTATTACGTCATCCAATTGGTCTAATGCTTTTTCGTACGAGCTGAGGTCTATTACATGTATGATTTTAAAGTCGCCGGTTACTAGTTTAGTCATGCCTGTCTCAACCGTTACAATTTGGGCGTTCGTGTAGTCCAGGATCTGTACTTCTGCTGCAATTAGTTGCAAAATTGAGATAAAAATAGTCATCTGCATCCTCATGTTTATTTCTCTTCGTTGGTTTTGTTGATTTTTGTTGTTGTTTGATGCTGGTGATGATTTTTTCTTCAGTTGATTTTGATGATTTTTATTTTTAATTTTTGATGCTGTTGATGATTTTTATTTCTGCTGATTTTGATGATTTTTATTTCCAATTTTTTTGATTCTGTTGATGATTTTTTCTTCTGTTGATTTTGATGATTTTTATTTTTAAAGTTGTTTCTATGTTCTAATGTTCTTCCTTTTTTAATGTTTCTTCTTGTTTTAATTTATTTAAACATTCTTATTTTGATGTTTTTTTTATTTTCGTCCTTCTTTGGTTTAACAAATTTTATTTAATGTTTTGTTTTTTTTTTTTTTTAAATTTTATTTTAATGTTCTTCTTTTATTTTAGCACTTTTCCCACTTAGTTCGAAAATTTATTTTACGTTTTATTTAAATGTTTTTTTATTTAATGTTTTCTTTAATTTTAATTTCTATAAAAAGATTTAATGTTCTTTTGTTTTACCACACTTCTTTTATTTAATTCAAAAATTTTATTTGACGTTTTCTTTTATTTTAATTTATGTAAAAATTTTATTTTAATTTTAATAGAATTTTTGTAAAGTTATTTTAGAAAACGCTGGTGACCGAGAATATGTCCTTTTCATCACTTTACTGGGGTTCTCCAGTTCACACTTACACACAATTTAATTTTACGTTGGGCGCCAGTTAAGTTTAATGTTGTTAATAAAAAACTTGTTAGTTCGAGTACTTGACTACGACTGATTTTGTCGTTGTCAATTTCTTTATTTAATAATTCAAAATTTCTTATTAATAAAATGCAACGAAATACAATTCTTTGGAACTTAGTGTTTTAATGATCATTAAGCCAAACTGCAAGATTGCGTTAAAATTGTAACAACAGAATTCTCTGTAATTTTGCAGTTTTCTTTAATGATAGTTCAGGTAAGTACAATGACATAGAAACAAAACAGGAAAAGCTGCAGACATATCGTCAGCAAATATTTAATACAAAAATTAGAAACTTTTTATTTCTTAACTTATATGCTTGATAGTGAAGCTGATGTGACTTTTGACGAACCAACCATACAAGATTCGCAAGAAGAGGTAATCATACATACACACATACGTTTATGAATATGTTACAATTACAAATTACTGCTTAAGTTGACCTATATATTTGCTCTTCAGTAATGTCACCTATTATGTTTCTTAGTGTTATATTTGCTAAATTTATATGTTTTCTATAACTTAAAATTAAATATTAGTTTTTAATATCTTTTTTTAATAAAAGATGCTGTTCCATCAACATAAAAAAAAGAAATCGGCTTATGAGAAATTGTCGGAAAAAGCGTCCAAATATGCGGAAGTGCGTGAAAAAAATTACGAAAGAAGAAACTTCTTGAAAAAAACTTCAAAAAAAAGAAGAAAGAGAAGAAAAAAAGGAGGTAGTAAACACAAAAAGAGAATTATTAGAGAAATTAGTTAACCACTTTGAAAAGTAAATTGTTTCGCTTAGTTTTAATATTTGTTTTAAAATGAATTACAAAAATTGAATTACAAAATATTTTAAATTGTAAATCAATAATTTACTAAAGTTATATATTATATATTTATAAAAATATTAAAGCTAGATTTTGGAAAATCCAAAATTATCAAAAATTCACAATTTACTATATAGTATATTAGAAATTTTTTATACTGGAAATTTTAATTTAATGTTTTTTACTTTTTTTAATTTCTAATAACTTCATTTATGAATTAGATGAAAAATGGACTTCGTTTCGTGAAATTTCGAAAATTGATTTCTTCATTGGAAGCTAATGATTTGTTGCTTAAGACTTTTCTTGTATTTGTTGACATATTGGGCCCCGTACAGAATTTCCATTTGAAACTTCATTATGAATTTCGAATTCATCACTTTCTTCTGCCACCATTTCTCCTAAATAATATTACTCTAAAGATAATAATTTCAGACATACAAATACAATTAATATCAGTATTTAAAAATAAATATTACTGCCACAATAGGATGATAAGTGTTCATAGATAGGTGAGTTTTTCAGAACCCACCTATCGTGGCATGATCCGGGATATCCCACAAGTACATTTATGCACTTCTTTTTTTCGTTGCAGATACCCTGCATACAAATTGATACGTTTCCCTTTTGATTGTCGGATTTTGGCGGATCAATAACTATATGTGTCCCGTCAATGCAACCTATAGAAAAAAGGGAAATAATAGCATTATTTTACATCTAACACATACAATATAATATGTATATACCAATAGCCCTTGAAAACAAACATTTGTTTTTAAAATAGTTGCTGGACTCTGTTTTCTCTATTTCATTAGAGATTATATCTTTACTCAGTGAACTTATGAATAATGTTACCCTGTTTAAGATGACACAAACAGTCGACCGAGATAAGTTGAAAAGATCTAATAGATCACTGAAACTACGGGCCTCATGAGCAGCGAACCACAAGAACACAAGAATATGTAAACTTTCCGACAATCTTTTATCAGGGCGAAGATTTTTATAAAAATTCGATTGCACAAATCTTTAACTTAAGTTTAAATACAAAAATCTTGTGATTCCGAAATGTTTACGAAGTTTTGCATCTGTATACCTAATGAAAGTAGTTTTTTTTGGCATTACGAGGTACTCTTTCGTTTTTACAGAGCATATGATTGGGATAAACGTCCTCTTCATTTCTCAACATTCGAAGAATTATAATTTCTCCTTCTTCATCCTCGCTTTCGGATGACGACTCCATTATGTACATAATTGTTTTGAGAACGACATTGCGTCTGTCTACATTGCTATGAACACTTGCACATAAAAATAATATATATTAATTTCTTTTAGACAAATCATATATGGAAGTTGGCCATATGTACCAAGCAGTGTCATTTCTTCGCAGGCAGATGTTGAGTCAGTTGTTTTAGAAGCAAACACATTTTCACCGGAGAATTTTAATATGTTAAAAAATAAATTAAATAATTAAATTACAAAATACATTTTTATCTACAATTATTTTTAACACACTTACTTCATCCATATTAGTCATTTTTTGTTCCTTACAATTTCTTTTCTTTTACAATTTTAATTTCATGTTCTACAGAGTTTTATCATTTTTTTTCTCTTAAAACACACAACTTGTGTAAAATAAAGTTAAGTTTATTATTAATAATTTATTTACTATTTTTTGTGACCATTTTAATTCAACTTTTCTTTTTTTAATTAATTTTATCAAAAATTGTATACTTTTTGTTCACTTATTTTTGTTTGTTTACATTTTGAAACATATGTTTAAACTTTTTACTGAATTTTACTGGGAAAAATTATTCCAGTAAAAATTTGTAAATACTCAGTAAACAGCTGTCAGTTTACTGTCTCAATCTGCGTTTTCATTTACTGGATTTTGGGTAAACGAACGCGATTCAATAAAATCCAGTAAAAAAAAATTGTAAAAACCTTCGGGTACGCGAACGCAGCTAATATACATAAGTTCTTTTATCCATGCAGTGTCAAAGATTTTACTTAATTTCAGATTACATGTTACAAAATATTTTTGAATTAGTTTATCTCTTTTATAAACACTAATAAACTTTACCAAAATTGATGTTTTGTTTCGAAAAAAAGTACACACATTGATATCATTGTGCGTTAATTCTATGACGAATGTTTCAGCAATTTAAGCACTGAATCGTACAAATTGTCAGTTGACTTTACGAAATCGTTTAGAATTCCACGTATAACTTTATCCGCACGATAAAACTCTTTTCTTATAGATTGGTTGTCTAGCATTAACTCTTGTATTTTATTTTGCACTAGCGTTAGAAATTTTTTGACATTTTAACGAGGTATGTGAACATAATTACGGCGACTTAAATGTTTAGTTTCGGTTAAGGCAGTTGGTATCTTTTATTTTTGCTTCACTCGTTAAACAGAAAACAGAAATTTTGTTGATGTTTTTCTTTCTTTTGATTTGAGTTTTTGCTGCACTTTTATATGGACTTAGTACCCTTTAGCTAGTTGATGAATATTTTTAGTTTTACTCTGTTTGTTAAAATTACGCATGTAATTCTCCAATAAATAGTTTTTGATATAAAATTCATATTTTGAACAACTGGATTTTAAGAACCTAAATTGCCCACTAACAAATTTAATTTAATGCGGACAGAGGTAAACCACGTCTACATATCTCTACGAGGGCTGCTCTATATATTTCTGGCCTAATAGTGAAAATGCGAATATTTATAATCAAAAAAGGTTTTATTGTTTTTCAAAGTATTTTCCAGCATGATTTATACACTTTTGCATGCGCTCAAACCAGTTGTCGAAGCACTTTTTCCACTCCGATTGAGACACCTCTAAAACATGGTTTTTGAACACTTCAACAGCTTCTTCTGGCGACGAAAATCGTTGACCACGCATTTTTTTCTTGATGTGCGGAAACAAGAAGAAGTCATTAGGTGCCAAGTCAGGGCGGTACGGCGCACTCTGTAGTGCGATTCACCATTCTTTTTTACGACTATTGGTTTGTTTTATTGACTTATCAACAAAATTGACGATTTTGCTATTCAGTAATACTTTTAACGATGCTCGTTGTTGCTTAAAACCATTTGTTATAGTTAGCGAGTTGCTCATAGTTAAAAAAGCGACTGTATTTTTGCGTTGTTAAATTTGTCGACGAAACAAACAACCTACAACATTTTTATGTACATTTATACATACATGCATATAAGCATAAACGTAGAAAATATATACATATTCGAATAAAAAATAAATATATAAATAAAATGAATATAGTTTGCTTTCAATTTAATTAAATTAAACATTATTGTTTTATTAAGTTTAACTAAGAGCGTTAAAAATTTTTTTTTAAAATAAATTTCTTGCTAAAAAAAATTTACAGATAAGCATATGTTTTGGCTGTATTCAAAAAGAGGTAACCGCAACTCTTCAACCAAAACAAGTATTATGCTTTTCTTAATGTCAAACTCCATAAATGCATATTAGATAACGTATTCATGTGTGTAAATTGACATTGAAGAAATAAACACATGCATGCGCGTTGCTTGAATTCACATGTTTTCATTCTTCTCTTTCGTGTTTTTCGTATATTTGCTGACGGAGATGCCACTCAATATCAATTTGTCTTATAAGAAAATTAATAATGTCTCATATCGTTAAAACGAAGTAGTGAATCACATAATCGTTACTGCAAACAACAGAAAATGGCGACTAATATAACAGTTGTCGTATTGTTTAAAGGTAGTGAATTGCACTACTGGTCATCAGTTGTCGTTTTTCTGTTGTCTGCAGAAGAGCATGCAGGATTTTCATTTGCATTTTTCTTTTTCTTTTTTTCTTTAATATCACTAAAGTGTTGTTGTCGTGTTTGTTGTTGTTGCGGCCGACTTTCTTAATGCTTGCCTTGCATAATATGTTGTTGCAGCCTGCTTGGTGTTGTGTCATTTAAGTCTTGAAAACCATCGTCAATAGAAAATCCGGCCTTTAAACGGTTTCTGCCTACTAATTGGAACATCTTGTCACTAGGTGCTGCATCTTTAGACAGAAAAAGGGTCTACAATTTTTCTTGTTTAGTTATGTGATTCATGCGGTAT